>CM052447.1:12591657-12670520 GCA_028533085.1 Varecia variegata
CTGGGAAAATTGGATAGGCACATGTAGAAGATTGAAACAGGATCCGTATCTCTCACCACTCACAAAAACTAATTCAAGATGGATAACAGACTTAAATCTAAGACAAGAAACCATAAAAATTCTAGAGGAAAATGTTGCAAAAACTCTCCTAGATATCAGCCTACACACAAAATTTATGAAGAAGACCCAGAGGGCAATCATAGCAACAACAAAAATAAGCGGGACTTGATTGAATTAAAAGGCTTCTGCACAGGCAAGGAAATAATCAACAGAGCAAATAGACAACCTACAGAATGGGATAAAATATTCACATGCTATATATCCAATGAAGGGCTAATAACCAGAATCTACAAAGAACTCAAGCAAATCAGCAAGAAAAAAATCAAACAACCCCATTAAAAAGTGGGCAAAAGACATGAGCATAAGCTTTTCAAAAGGGATAGAATAATGGCCAATAAACATATGAAAAAATACTTGAAGTCACTAATCATCAGAGAAATGTAAATCAAAACCATAATGAGGTATCACCTAACCCCAGTGAGAATGGCTTTTATCAAAAATCTCCAAAATATTAGATGCTGGCATGAATGTGGAGAGAAAGGAACATTCATACACTGTTCATGGGACTACAAACTAGTGCAACCTCTATGGAAAATAGTATGAAGATTCCTCAAAGAACTAAAAGTAGACCTACAATTTGATCCAGCAATCCCACTACTACTACTGGGTATTTACCTAAAGGAAAAAAATCATTTTATCAAAAAGACACTTGCACTAGAGTGTTTATTGCAGCACAATTCACAATTGCATGCTTGAAGCTCTGACTCAAGGGGGAGGGGGGCCAAGGGCAATATACGTAACCTAAACTTTTGTATCCCAATAATATGCTGAAATAAAAAAAAATCAAAATTGCAGAGAAGTGGAATCAACCCAAGTCCCATCAATTCATGAGTGGATTAATAAAATGTGGTATATGTCTACCATGAAGTACTAATAAGCCATAAAAATGAATTAATACCTTTTGCAACAATCTGGATGGAACTGGAGACCATTTTCCTAAGTGAAGTATCACAAGAATGGAAAAACCAACATCACATATACTCACTATTAAATTGGAACTAACCGATCAGCACTCACGTGCACACATGGAAGTACTACTCAATGGAAATCATGCAGGTGGGAGGGGGGAGAAGAGGATGGGTGAAATCATACCTAATGGGTACAATGTACACTATCTGGGTTATGGACACACTTATAACATTGACTCAAGCAGTACAAAAGCAATCCATGTAATGAAAACATTTGTACCCCCATAATATTCTGAAATTTAAAAAAATCTTATTGAAAGGGTGCTGGTTGTATTTTTATAACTACTTCAAAGATATTTAAATAGGAATAAGGAGACAATCATAATTTTAGGTCATTTAGCCTCTCTGGATCTCTTCCCTCATTTGTAATATAAATGGGTTCACCAGATGACCGCATAAGTCTTTCCTTTTTTCCCCATCTCACATTTTATGGTTATAATTATTTCTCTAGAGACAATGCAATAGGTTTCATAAATGAAAGCCTTAAGGGTCCTTTGATGAATGTTGATCACCACTTTCACCCCATAGTCAAAGAAGACACTTGCTTTTCTCATTTTCTTGACCCTGCAGGGTCATCCTTAAATCAAACCATCAAGAGAGGACTGTGTGTCTAGGAAAGAGGATCCCACAATGTCTCTTAGTCATCTGTCTTAAGGATTAACAATAGTTACTCAGAAGAAACAGTCTTATTCACCAAACTAACCTAAATATCCTGTAATCAGATTTATGTAGGTAAATATGAAGAACTTCCAGTCATCATAATGTGTTTTAAAAACATTCTAAGTTACTACGTTCTTATTACTTTCTGTATATTGACATTATTCTTATGCCTAATAACCAATTTAATTATTTTTTCTTATAAATTATATTTCATGTCTTCAAATCACTTTGCATGGTAATTTTTTTTTCTGTTTATTTATTTCAGCTTATCATGGGGGTACAAAAGTTCAGGTTATATATATTGCCCATGTCCCGCCCATCCCCCCGAGTCAGAGCTTCAAGCATGTCCATTCCCCAGACAGTTTGCATCACATTCATCATGTAGTTATACCCCCATCGCCTCCCCCTGCCCCCCACCTCAGGCCGAAACCCAATTGGTGTTATCCCCAAATGTGCACTTAGGTGATGATGAGGGAAACCAATTTGCTGGTGAGTACATGTGGTGCTTATTTTTCCATTCTTGAGATACTTCACTTAATACAATGAGTTCCAACTCTCTCCAGGAGAACAAAAGCGATCCTATATCACCATTATTTCTGATAGCTGAGTAATATTCCATGGTATACATATACCACATTTTGCTAATCCACTCATGAATTGATGGGCATTTGGGTTGTTTCCACATCTTTGCAATTGTGAATTGTGCTGCTATAAACATTCGGGTATAGTTGTCTTTTTAATAGAATGACTTTTGTTCTTTTGGGTAGATGCCCAATAATGGGATTGCTGGATCGAATGGTAGGTCTACTTGAATCTGTTTAAGGTGCGTGGTAATTTTTGCATGGGATCTTTTTAAACAATTGCTTAGGAAGTATAACGTGGTGTGGTGGAAAGAGACAGGGAGTTATGCCTGGGATCTAGTTCCAAACTCCCTTCCCTGATACTTAAAACAGAAATGACCACTTTCTTCTTCATGCTATCATATATCTTGTACTAGCTCCATCAATATTAATATATGATATTTATTGCATAGTTTTTACACACCAGATACTCTTCTAAGAAATTTATACATGTTTTCTCATTTCCATATCATAGCACCCCATGAAGTAGATATACGAGAAAAGAAAAGCAGATACATTGAAAGACTTTCTAAAAGTTACACAGTTAGTATGCGGTAATACCAGCATTTAAACCCTTGTAGAGTCTAAACTCTTAACAATTATGCTTCCCCATCTCACATGTCTACATTGCCTGTTACTAATACATCGTGTAGTTGAGAATATGTACTTTGCAGCTAGACCACCCGGGTTCAAATCCCAGATATGCCGCTTCCCAGTTATGGGCCCCAAATAATACCCCATCTGTAAAATGGGGATAATAATAATACCTATATCCCAGGATGTTTTTGAGAGCTGAATGTGAAGATTGGAACAGCACCAACACATAGTAGCCGCTTATCTCACAGGACCAAGAGCTCCCCGAGGGCACAGGCTATGTGCCTTTCATCGCTCTGCTCCAGGCCCAGTCGCAGTGTCAGACACAGTAAATGAGCAAACGATTGAAGGAAGAAGTTGAAAAGTAGATGAATAACAGAGAATTATATCGGATTTGAAAGCTGACTGGATTCATCCTTCCTATGTGCCTGTAGTGGTTTTGCTCTGCCAGGCGAATAAGTGCACTTCCAACTAAGGCTCTAACTAAATCTTTCCCTAAATTTAACGGCAGACTTCGAGGAAGGGATTGCATCGCTAATGTGTTTAAACTGAATTAAAAAAATTTAAATATTGTATTAGGATCCCCATCTTTTTCCCTCTTATGTCAATGAAATGATCTAGAAATATGTTGACCTGAGAGAGGTCACTGGGATTGTGTGTTTCTGTGTTCACGTGTGTGTTAGTGGCAGGCAGTAGGACAACACCTTCTAAGCTACTAAGAGGTGCTCTGACTGATTCTCTCCCGTTGGAGAATTTTAAAGGAGAAGAAGATGCTTTTTATCTAATCATTCTCAATGCATGTGCTCTGTCTTGCCATCCTTCTCTAGTCTCCTGGCAGAAACAGGGAGGTATTAGCACTCAGTGGCATTCATATTAATGTTTTCAGGACTACACAAAAAGATACGGAGTACAGCATTGCAGACTTCATACAAAGATCTTTGTTTCTTTCTACTGAAAGCTATCAAGGTCAATTCTTGATGAGCTAAAGAAGACCCAGAGGAAGTATAATTGTGTCTTGTTGTGGAGTTGAAAATGTACATCAAACTGAACTCCATATTTGAGAATTTTCTCATTATTTCAAGGTAACCTTGCTGCTCTGACACAGAATGACTACTTCTAATGGACTCAACCCATGAGGTCTAGCCAGCTTGGTGGCAGTGTTTTGGGCCACTGTCTCTTATCCTTTTGGCCATTTTTTTAACTGCACATCTTTTCTGAGCAACAGGAATAAAGGTAGGTTGAATCTTTAGGAAACTAACGGTGAGGGAGGTCTCCAAGCTCTTCTCACTAAGCCACTAATTTTGCAGACATGGACACTGGGGCATAAAGAGGGTTACAACAACATGGTCAAGGTCATTAGGGCTAGAAATAGAATGAAGACAACTTTTGAGGCTTCATATATACTTCTACTATTATGTGCATGCTACTGCATTTAAGTTGTTTCCCTAAAATCCTCAAACTTCAATTCTAACAATAATAGATGGAGAGTTTCCTGAGGAAAAGGTTTATGTGAATTACTCTGAATGCCCTGGCGTAGAACAGTGATTATTTGGCCCCCCACAGATATACACCAATAAAATTAAAAGTCAACCCTGCAACAATCCTTCCTCAATCATCCAAGGCTGGATGCATTTGTTTTTTATTCATTTAATTCAAAATATTTATAAATACTTCCTATGTCTCATTTACTCCAGAAAATAATAGGGATACAAAACACAGACATGGACCCTGCCCTCACGAAGATGTTAATCACAGCACTTACTACCCGTTTTGATAATTATAGTTTATGTGTTTATCCTCTCTTAGACTTCAAATTCCATGACAGCAAGATCTGTGCCTTGTCTGTCATTGAATCTTTAGTGCCTGACATAATATCCAGCTGATAACAACATTCAATTTTTTTAAAGTAAACACGAATCATTTCTGTATCTTTTCCCATATAACACATTGTAAGGAAGAACAATCTCCAGCATTTTCTGTATTTAGAGATATTTTCAGAACTACAGCAACAGCTATTATATACCATTTTGCGCACTTACTATATAACACTTTGCAGTATTTTACATCATCTCATCTTTTATTATTTATTTTTTATTGTAATTCAGGATATAATAAACAAATGGAATGTGATCAAATTAAAAAGCTTCTGCACAGCCAAGGAAACTATCATTAGAGCAAATAGACAACCTACAGAATGGGAGAAAATATTTGCTTTCTACACATCCGATAAAGGGCTGATAACAGAATCTATATAGAACTTAAGAAAATCAACAAGAGAAAATCAAACATCCCCATCAATAAATGAGCAAAGGACATGAACATTATGTCACCTTGAATGCAAAATTATAGGATTCCCTTTCCTTAAATGAGGCCAGTTTTCCAAATGGATAAATGACTCTCCCAAAGTCACAAGGCTTCTAAGTGACAGGACCAGGACTTGAGTCCACATTTTTGTCACTGCAAAGCCTAGGCCCTTTCCACTATGCCACTTGCATTTCTAAGAAGAGTAAAGCTAAGGAACTATGTTCTCCATTTTAAAAATCAGAAGCACAAACATTTCATCTTCTAGGCTAGCTATGGGTGCTTTTAAGTAAGCAAAGTACAGATCCTATTAAGCAGAACTTACCCAATAATCACAGTAAGAGATGTCGACCTATTACTTGAATGTGTTAGAATTATGAGGTTGCCAATAAAGTCTGAAATCTAAGGAAGAAATTTTTTTCTGAGGCAAATAGCACCGCTGCCCTTATTTATTACTAAATCATCTTTCTTTCTTACTAAATCACAAATCTAAGTGAATGAGATCAACTTAAATTTTGTAAGACATCCATAAAAATAATTGTCGGTCCTGTGAAAGCTTTCAGTAATCAAAGATACTTAAAAATATTGGGCTTTGGAAGGCATACGTTTTTGTAATTGTTAGAGTACAGCTTTTATTTATAATTATCTGATATGATGATCACATTTCAGACAATACAAAATAAATACTTGCATAACAAAACTCTTATCTTGGTATTCGAAACAACTTAAAACATTTGGGTTCAGCTTTTCCATAGTATCTGATCTATCTCTGAGCATATCAGTAAATCAGTTACAACACTAAAAAGGATGGCACCCTACCTACTTTTAATTCCAACATACAGGGAAAGAGCAACAATGTGGCTACATTTCTGTTGGTGTAGGCTGTGGAAGATCCTCGGCTAGAGATGCAAATGGGTTTGTAGAAGGAATTGGCTTTTTGATGTCTCATATGTAATGATCACTGCTATAAATTCAGCAAGATCCATTGACTCATGGTGATAAATGGGGCCTTTAGACAATATTACAGCTGATGTTTATGAAAAGCTTTTCATGCGCCAAGAATTGTGAGAAATACTCTTTATGAATGTAATTTATTCCTTCCAACATCCCTGGAAGGTGACTTCAATCAACTGACAAGGTGGAGGAACAAGGAGTCAATTCAGACATTCATCCTCAAGAGTTCACATGTCTACCTGCTGTGCTACAGTGATCACACAGAACCAGCTCCTTATTTTGTGAACAGAAGGGCAGAGGCCAAAGGACATTAAATGATATGTCCAAGGTCACAGGTCTACAGAGGTTACATTAGTTTCCAGCTCAACTGATTTCCAGTTTAGTGCAATTTTCTCTCTCCTTTACTTGTGTTACTGAAGGACTCACTGTGTTCTCACATCCTCACAAAATATTTTTCTGCTCCTTCCTCCATATCCGAAGTAACCAAATGACACTTACCTGTACTTGACTGAACAATTCCAGAGTCTACTGTTTGTCCGAGAAGATCGTACTGGTTTAGGCGTGACCCATCTTCTGCCACAACCACTGAGCGTGCTGGCTCTCTGGTCCACTCGTAAACAACTTCTGCTCTTGTGTAAGCATCTAAGAGGAAAGAATGGAAAATTATCCATACATGGTTCCATTTTGAGTCTCCTAATTAATCAGCTCTCTATTTTCTATCTCATAGTTCCGGAAGGCAGGCTAGGAAAGGAGAGCTCACATCCCTAATTTTGGAAAATTAAAACACATTTTCCTGATTCCTTTGGTCATTTGTTCACTCTTCCAACAAATGCTGTGAAGTATCTACAAAGGACAATGGGCTGTGCTGGGGATATAGCAGTGACCATAACAAAAAAGGCTCCTGACCTTATGGAGCATACATTATAGTGGTGGGGACAAAACCAGATAAGCAAATAAGTATACAATTTCAAGTAGTATAAAGTACAATAAAGCCATACACAACCTCGTAAAGGGATAGAGAATGAAGGGATGGGGGCTCATTTTAGGTAAGGTGAGAGACTCTGATAGAGTCTTTTATACAAATGCATGCAGAAATGAGGGAGTGAGCCATGGGGAAGTTTTGGGGAAGAGTTTTCCCAACAGACAAACTAACAAGTTTTTTCTTCTATTGCAGGCAAAAGCTTGACTAGTTTGAGGAAGACCGAAATGACTGGAGTGAAGAACATGAGAGATGAAATGAGGTTAGAGGCAGTCGCCTGGGTCCAGATTACGTCAAGCCAGGAAAAAGTCAGGATAAATGTGAAAAGTGACACTGGAAATTTTGCTGCACGTCCATTTGCAAAGGGAGTTTGAGTTTACCTTCTTCTTTATTGATTGTCCTCTTTATGGATATTGACCATCATAATAATGATGATGAGAAGCAGGAAGAGAAGGAGTTACATTATAAAGCTCTTCTTCTCGATCATTTTCATTTGCCGTGTCACTTTTAACCTGGCTGTCTCCTATATGAGAGGTTAGGTCATAAACCTGATCTTTAACTCATGCAGGTTGGAGGAGGAGAGTGTATAGTGTGAGAAAGAAAAAGAAGGAGAAGAAATTCCATAGGTTTTCTGATTCTTAGTCGCAGAACATCCACTTCGTATAGGTTGGAATGATGGTATATACTCTCCTATGTTTAGATGCAGAATAATGTTAAAAATTTAGGAAATATCACATTAGATAAAAACAAGCTGTTTCCAGAGGTTTCGAGGGGAAGGCAGGACAGCAAAAGTTGGCCTTGCCATGTGAACTTGACTTATTGGCCAGTGACCAACTTCTGCATTAGGCACAGTGGGCACAGTGCCCAGGGCCCACAATACTTCTCCTGTGTTTTAATTTCTTTTAAAATCAGAAGACAACATGAATATAACCTAACTTGGATTATATTCACCTTTATACCAACATAGTGATAAAATATGATTTTAATTATTTCCTTGAAGGCAGGGCCTCCAAAGGCCGAGGGCCCGTAAGAGTCCTAATGCACCTCAGCTTGACCCGCTCCCCACTGTTAGGTGACCAGGCTTGGGTGTTGTGTCCAAATCCATGTTTGCTCAAGCTAACGTATTATGAGATGTAAAATTATGCTTGGCTTTTTACATGCAAATGAGGCTGCCTGAAAAAAAGACGCAAGCCATTTCCCTCGGTCTCTGAAACAAAGCTTCTAAAGTGATCACTGTTCTCTGAGGTTAAGTGATGCAGAAAAATATAGTCCGTGTTCCTTGATTTTACGCAGGTGTCTTGCCAGCTCTGCCATCACTTTTAGATCAGTTTACAATCAGATATATTTCTAAATATATTTTTCCAGAAGTTTGAGAGAATGAACTGGAAATCACTTTAGTGGTTCATGAGACATGTAAAAGTAACACAGGGATAATTTGGAATTTGTCCTCATTAACTTTTCCTTTTCAATTGTGATCTTCCTCAGAGACAGAAAAAAATGTAAGCATTTCAGCCTTGTATATGGTAGGAGTATTGCATGTCAGGAGGATACGAACGGATCTTTTGAAAAAATTCTTAGAAGAGAGCAGAGCACACCAATTTGAGAAGGACTATATTGCTGACAATTCGTAGGTACCTACATTAGGTAAAATGGGTTTTTGTTTACAATAAATTCTTGTTTTTTAATGGTAGTGTGTTACCTAAGAAGACATACTGAGTTTAAGGTAACCTGGGAAGATTGAATGCTAACTTGGAAGAACCTCAGAAGTCGTATAATTTATTCACATTTTAAACTGAGGCATTGGACATAAAAAGACTTATTAAAGGGCATATCAATAATTAGTGGGAAAAACAAGCTAAAAACTAGGATGCCATTCATTCTAATCCACTGCTGTTTGTAAGGTTTTTTAGGCAAAACCTGTATGTTATACACTTATAAGCCAAACAGGGATACTTAGTAGTCACGTAATTAGTGATGAAGCCCATTCTGGATCTGTGTCATTTCACAACAAACTAATCCCCTTGCTACTAGATTGTACCACCTTTAGCGACAGTGCTTGCACCCTATCTTTTTATACTTCCTCATGTGTTGTCACTAATACAGTTGTAGAGGGGAAAAATGTCTTACCATTGACTTCTCATTTCACCTAATTTTGGTGTCTTTATTTCTTGCAATTTGTTCTAAACATCAATGTACATGAAAATGTTTAGACCATCTACTACAAACATGACATCATTGTGAAGGTATCTTTCCAGGGAAATCTTCCAAAATGAACAGTAGCTTCACAAAATGAAAGTTGGTGTCTTAAGAGGAACACAGATGTACCTAAGGCCTTACAATAGGTGATATATCCTATTCTTTCCTCAAAGTAGTTCCTATGAAAACTTACATGATTGGAGACTTTAGTATAAGAAAAATAAGGTTAAAGAGACTTTAACTAGTTAGTCAAAAATTTTAAGCTATGATTTCAAATAAATCATGTTACCTAAAAAAAAATTTTTGAAATAAGACAAAAAGTTTTGGGTTGGGGTTAGGAAAGAACTTTTGTAGTGGTACAACACTGGGACCATAGATTTAGTATCAGAAGAGCAGGTGCTAATTGACACTATCACTTCACTTTTATGGGCCTTTGTTTTCCATTTGCATGAGGCAAGTGAACTAAATAATTTCTAAAGTTATGTCTTATTTTGGAATTTATTTAAATTTTGACTCATTCCTTCCTCTTTGCTTACGAGGCATTGTACTTGATGATTAGGCAAGAAACAATCATTTATTAAGTCCTTACGACATCCAGCACTTGCTTAGATCTTTAATATCAGAATCTGCAACCCAAATCTCTTCTTTTAGAATCAAAGCTTTACATTGTATTTTTCTCAAAAGCAGTTAAAGGATGACAGTAGTATCACACACGTTGTCACTGGGTCACCTGGCCTTATGAAGAGGGCTATACCCCTGACCAGCAGGAAATGCAAGCTAGCACTGGCAGTCACAATCTAACAGGGAACGGCAAGAAAAACTTTTTTGAGTTTAGTTCTTTTCAACACATGAATGAGGTTGCTTCAGAAGCGTCATAAACATTTATGACAAATTGTTTCACTCAATTATTGGAATCCTCTCTTGCTTATCATCTTCTCTGATATTTTGGCGAGATGTTTGCTCCAAAAATCGAGCCAAAGAATTTTTAGCCGGCTTTGCCTCCGTTTCTTCACCTTTGAAATGTGCTAATAAGGCCAGGTCAGAGAAGCGGCTAGACCACACGTGGACCTCCGCTGCCTCTTCTCATGCCAGTGGCAGGCAGAAGAACCAGTCGTGGTGCTCGCTTCCACTGAACATGACCCTCTGAGCCTGCATGTCAATGTCAAGTCTTCTCTGTTTAACTTTGATTCCCCACATGTCTTAACCCCTCTTTTCTGAAGCTTAAAAATTGAAGGGACATTTAAAGCCCTAGTATTGTGATCCTTATCCACTCAATATGTATTTATTGAATGCCTACATTGTATTAGCCACTGCCAGAGGAAATGTGAGCAACATATACCCCGCTCTCATGCAGGTTACAGTCTCCAGACAATAAGAAATGTTAACCAATAAATAAAACTGATAAGTACTGCCATGATAAATGTTATAAAAGAAATGTACATTGTGATCAATAAGACTGGTGGGATTGTATGAAAATTCAGAGAAGTTTATCAGGGAAGAGCCTAGGAGATGATATTTTTGCTGAGATGTGGTAAGATAGAAGCAGCCAGCCATACAAAGAAACAAGAGAAGAGTAATACAGGAAGAGAAAAAAGAGTAGGCAAAGGCTCTTGGGTGGAAAAGAGCTTACTTATTTTTCTTTGCCTTCAGTCTTCTTACATAAGACACTATTTGTTTTCTACTTACTATCTATGTCCTTCTTCTTAAAATACCTCCAATATTCTTCAGGTTGACAATGTGCCCAGTTAAAAATATTTGCTTTCCAGACTCCTTTGCAAATAGCATTGGCGTTTGATCAATGAGATGTGAGTAGATTCGTATTAGGATTTTAGGGAAAGTTTTTGTCTTTTTTGCTACAGAGACTACTCCTTTCTTTTTTACCAACCATTCCCCTTTATGCTGAAAGAAGATGCAATGGCTGGAGATGCAGCAGCCATCTTGCAATGAGGAAGAATAGTTAAGAACATCTTAAGATATCAGCTTTGTTAAGATGTTGAACTACTCAGCAATCAACCAACAATCACTCACCTTCATATGTCTTATATGAAAATATAAACCTTTCAGCTATCCTCACTGCTGAAAGCATTGCCGATGATTTTTTTAAATGTAATTCACTATCCAAATTAGGAATTAGGACATTTTTTAAGGTAAACAAGGGCACTATTAGTAATTTTACCAAAATATTAGGCATAAATCATTACTATCCCAGACAAACTCTGATGAATGATCTTCCTAACTATAAGGTTATGTTGTGAATTAGATGAACTTAGGAATATACAAATATTTAATATACTGCCTGACATGTACATAATATATAGTACAAATTATAATTATTAAAAATGGATCTGATAATCAGGAGAAAAGATAATAGTCTACTTGATATACAATGTATATTAAATTAGGAAACAAGTAGGGAGAAGGGAGTTATCAACAAAGACCTGTTTAACTGACAGTTTTTTGAAGTAGTTTATCCTTGAGTTTCAGTATAGAATTAGATTTATAAATAGAGAAAGTTTTCTTTCCGTGCCTAGTGCTGCTAGGAGCCTGAAGGCCCTTTGCTATTTTCTTTGCTTGCCGTCTTCCTACACTACCACTATTTTTCTTCTATGAATCATATTTTCACCAAAATAGTCACTCAGACGGCCTGTCTAGTGAGAACAGAAAGATGGTTAGGTAGTCCAGGAGTTGACTCAGTCCTTATATGTTAACTCCCCTGTAAGAGGCCAAGAATACATTATTCCCACTCACTTCATGCGTGCAAACTAGCCAAAAGCAGAAGGGTAGAGAAAAGACCAGAGACCTTGACTCTCCTGGCCACTGTTCTCTTGACTCCTTGGAGGGGTGCCTGAATATTTTCAAATAGCAGAAACCCAGAAAATTATTGGAAACAGCATTTACCTAAGATACCTTCAAAAGCATTAATATATACATGAATTCCTTGATGTATCCAGACAGATATAGAAATTTTCTAAGACGATGATTAAATTTTCTTTTTTTTGGCAACAGCTGCTAGGTGTAGGTTTCATTATTAAGAAACACTTACTTATTGCCCTTTGTCACCTACCAATATTTTCATCAGGTAAATAAGTTGAATTATTCTTAAGATCAAACAAGTGCCAGCAAAGATACAAAATAGACACAATGATCTCCATTAACTGGGAGGAAAATGCTATTCATGAGTTATAAGCATCCATGCTCCACTCTATAAATACAACTTCAACAAAAAATAGGATTCTTCCACTAAATAGTTTAATCCATATTTTCTAGTCCAGTAGATAGAAAAGAACCTCTCCTGAAAGAACCTTAAAAAGGGAAGTCAAGCAATACTGCCTGCAGAGGCTCCTAGCAGTATATTGTTATTTAAATTTCCTTGATACCCTTATCTATCTGTCTTTCAAATAGACATAACTAATTGGAGGTCTCTTGCTTAAAGACTTAGATATCTCATAAAAATGGAGAAAATTTAAAATAAATTTACTCACAGCTTCCAAATTTTAGTGGGCAGGCATGGGCATCCATAGGGAAGTCTTCCAAATGCATTGGACATTCAGCTCTCACCGTCAACCTTAAAGGAAATATAGAATACAAACAAGAGCCCTATAGATCAGACACTTCCTGATAAATAGAAGCAAGATGTTATTAACTGTAGCAAATATATTAATATTAAACAAGAATGAGAGACAAGCATAAACTGCAGAGCTATGCTGAGTTGTTAATAATCATTTGATCTACAAAGAATTATTTACAATAATGATTGCATTCTATTCATTTTTTGTTCATTTGCTTTGAGAAAATAGGCTTCACCTGATTTTGTACAAGGGGTATGCATTGCTATTGTTTTCCAAAACAAGCACTGTCAACCAATCCACCTAGCTACAGCAAAATCTTTGAGGATAAAACTAGATGGAAGCAAATAAATACTTGCATAAATACAAATGCATCCTTGGTTGAAAGAAAGACATGGATAGCAAAGAACAGAATCTCTCCTGTTTTAAGTGCAGCTATCTCCTTCCTTCCTTAAGATAGCACCAAATGCAAACAACAAGAAAGGAATAGGTGAAGGAGGAAGTATTCTCAGGTTTTGTGAGATTCAGATTAAGGTAAAGTCTCCATATGTGATCTCGCTATTTGCCAACCATTTAGTTTGATTTACCAGCCCACTTCCTAATTGAAGCCACGACTCTGCTGAACATCTCTGTGGTCCCTGGAATGTTTGGGATGTGAAATCTATTCATGTTATTTAAAAAAGAATTGTGAAGAAAGTTCACTGAAATATATTTGCTCTCGGTTTGTAGAATTATGAGAGAATTTATACTCATTTCCCTCATATGAGCTTAACAAGTATATTTACCTGTATTTTAAGTAGCTAAAGAAATGTTGTAAATGGCTTTACAGCCAGTAAAATCACAAAGTGATTATAATACAGATTAAAGAAAATATAAAAAGGATACATTAATTATTAAATTGCATTCTTAAATCCAACTACTAAAGAAAGTAATAATAGATTAGCAAAGATGGCGAGAAATTTAGAAAATTGAAGATACAAACTAGTTATTGATGAAAAACATTTCATATATAAGAAACCATTAATCATAAACTAATCAGATTACATAAATCCCTCCCTAGAAAATTGCCACCTAAGAGGAATGAACACAGGACTCAGGCTCAAAGACAAGTGTAGGGTATTTTACCAGGGGAAATAAAATTTCAAATATAAAAAAGACCTGCTTGGATAATTTGGAAAGTTCTCAACACATGTGTTTGCTGGCCCTTGATATTCTTTCTCTCTTTTAGTGTTTTGACTTTTTTTTTTAAAGTCCTATTACACGTTGACTAGTTGGGTCCAATATTTATAGTAGCTCTTGAAGCATTTTCTCTTTTCTTTTTTTTTTTTTTTCTTTTGGATGTTCATGTTTGAAAAGCTAGGCATTGTGGCATATTTCTCAAAAAGCAAAATATCACTCTATTTACATAGTACCCACTAAATTGAGGATTTTGCCTTTATTACCTTTTTATATCAAAGGAGTAATTGAAACATCTGAGTTACCAAATCCTGATCAGATCTAAAAAATAACATCTAACAAGTCATCTGGGAATAAAATACTGCTGCCCTCAAGAATGATTCCTGGGTAATTCTTAATTTCTCATAAATTAGGTATATTTTTAAACACCTCTTTTTAAAAAAAAAAAATGTTCAAAACGTTATTTGATTCATATTTCCTTCATTTGACCATAAATGTATTGAGGACTTTATAGATGCTAGGCCTTGTAGTGATCTTGAAAAGGGGGAAATGTTAATAAAACAGAAATGTATACATAGTCTTCAGTTTAAGAAAAATTAAGACATATTTATTCTAAATCTAGCTATCAATATTGTTGTGAATTCATATACATCTTCAAATGCATATTTCCACATGAATCTGTTCTTTATTTTAAGAATTTTGTAACTTTCCATATTTTCTGGGTTTTCTTCCCTTCATTTATAGTAGAAATATTTTCAGATATACACTGTCAGATAGTTTCTAGAAATTTGATCCAGACCTTACCAGAACGCAGGAATATGTGAGTTTTGTAGCAGGGAGAGAAAGATCTTCATATTGCATTAGAACAGGTCGAGAGATATATTGATACATTGTATTATTTAATATATGGTAAACATTTTTCATTTTTTATAATCATTTTATTTAACATTTTAATGCTTGCATAATAGTTCAGCAAGTTAGGTTTCACAGCATAGTAATTTTTAAGGTTGAGAAACAGAAAAGCAGGAAACCAAATGTTGCACCATGACCCATCAACTTGATGACTGCCTATAAGTGTAAAGGAAAGAAGTACAGAAATTCAGGAACAGAAGACCAACCCTCCTTACCTCATGGTGTATAGCAAGGTGCCATCCTCTGTGATGCGCAGAAGTTTGTTGGGCATGGTCATGTTGTGGGCCACGGACTTCTTTCCATTGTGAAAAAAGGTGTCCGGTGTCCAGATTTTACTTGCCATTAGGTTGTTTAACCGGAGGACTGTCATGGGTCCTTTAAATTTTAACCTCTCATCCTTCCAGCTTTGACGGAAAAATACATCTATTGTATATTCCTAGATAATTTTAGAAAATGACAAACGGTTCACTGTGCTATATTTTGCAATGCAAATATCTCACTCAGACGATGCACAATTTTTGCAACTTTGTAAGTAAAATGTGAGCTAGATGATGTTTCTGGAAGTAAACTTGTAGTAGTTTGTACATATTGGTGTCAAGTGAATCATTAGTTGGTGCAATAATTTTAAAAAAAAGGATGGAAAATGTTTGACATATTTCTCAGTCAGAAAAATTTTGCTAATTATCTCCTCAGATATGTGAAAGGAAAGTGACAGCCCACCCTCAAACCCACCCCTACCACACCAGCATTGGAAGAAATAGAATACATAGCAATTAAAAAACAAGCTCATGCTAAATGGTATTATGTACAGGAACATGTTTACATTAGATAATTCCAGCCATAAAGATAAAGCATGATGTTTTGGGGGCCCTCTCATGATCTCTGAAAACCTCACACTCACACCCAAGTCAATCATGGTTCTACCGTCGATATGAAAATCCCCCCCCCTTTTTTTTTGGCTAAGTGAACATTTTTTTTTTACAAATAATGTACATAGGCTTTCAGTTCTCCTACACAATGAAGAAGATTATGAAAATAAACAATCTATTTCTACTGGTAATTTGGATCATTTCCAAAAAGAAAAAGAAAAAAAAATAATGCATAGTGCACACGTATTTGTGAGTGTGTGTTTGTGATCGTATGTGTGTATAAGCCACAGGAGAAATGTGTGAAGCTCATCATCATTCACAGCCAGGGAATCTATTTATTTGAATAAACACAGCATTCCTTATGGCAATACCCAGAGACAAACATCTGCTAATCTGAAAACAAGCAATGTGACTTACCAGCTCCTAAAATTGAAAAGGGTAAAATCCATCTTCCTTGCAGTACTTGCTACACTGGCACTAAATTTGAGACTCAATGGTTTGAAATAAATGTTACCACGTTCTCTATCAATCTTAGCATGCTACACACCAGAAGGAGGGCTAACTTGAAAGCATCACGCTACATTTTCCTAATCCTCTAAACCCTATTACAGGAGAAAGCAGGGTTTTTTTTTTTAATGTTATATATATTATCTTTAGGACATACAAAATAAATAGTGTCTGTCTCTAGCCATTTTGTGCATGAATTTAACTACCTGTCTGCTTCCCAGGGTTTAAGCAAGACTGGGTAAAGTCTGAATGAAGGTGTGTCCTCTGACTCGTGTTTGGCATTGCTGAACCCTTACTGTTCAAGCAACTAACAATTATTATTGGATGGTGTATAATGCACCGGTTACAGTGCTAATTGCTGACTGAGATAGAAACAAGGAAGTATAACATGATGCCAGTCTGTCTTTTTAGGCAAGACAAGTTACTTTTTGGTTAGGTTTTTCTGTTTGGAAGTGTCAAACGAAAGGCACTACAATCCACGATTGGAATTTACTCACCAACATTTATTAAGCATTGGGGAAATTCAGCAGAGGAAGAAACTGTTTAGGCGTGGGTGCTGTAAGAAAAACTTATGGAGGAGCATAGAGTGGTGTTTTCCATGAGGAAGGAAATGGGGAGGGTGACTGGATTATACGAGGAAGTAATATAATGTGGTAATGCTTGTCAGGGAAACAGGGTGGACGGATCTACTCTGGGCTGTGCATATTCTCCCCTATGGACAACAGACAAGCTTGCAAGGTAGGGATCTGATATATGATGCTATTTCTGTTATTTAGGACTTAGCCACAGATGCTCCATTCTCTGCCCAACTAAACTACTTTAGATTGCCCAACAATACAGGGAAAGGCTAATTGCAGATCAAAGTTCCAGGGATGTCTAAGCTGACCATGTTCCCACGAATCTAAAAATTTGGTAATTTCTGTGCTTGCTCCAAGGAGATTTTTTGAAAAAAGAAATATTAAATATAAAAATAAATTTAATCAAATATTTGACAAAATATATCCCAAAGGCAATAATTTCAAAAAATTATGCCAAAACTTCCCAAAGTCCTGCTGTTCACATGTGTATCATGTTTACCACCAGCTTTATTCACCTGTGCTAATGGCAGGCAATGAAATTCCCAAATTGATTTAGTACATTCTTCCTTCAAATATTGTACCAGTCATACAGCACACACACACACACACACACACACACACAGTACACACGTAAAAGGAGCAACACTAGCTGGGTTAGCTTCATTTCCATTTTCTCCCCTGTTAGAAGTAGAAATAAAAACTGAAATAAAGGCAGTTGGTGATGATCAGCTTCTGCCTAAGCAAGAATATAAATATCTGGTCTCCTATGTCTGAGTATGGCCTCTGTGTGGTTGCCATGGTAGCAGCAGGCACCTCCCAGAAGCTACTTGTACAACGTGACCTTGTCCCCATGGTCACAGCTCAGTTCGTTAGACCAAGAACTGGCATCTGGACCAAGACAGGCTAGAGCTCCTTCTTTAGGGAGTTGGAACAGGAGAGGGGCAGAGCCCAGCACAGTGGTTATGGCTGTAAGTTCTAAACCTGCCTGCTGCACCCTTACGTAATTTTCCTACCCTTGCTAAGCCTCAGTTTCCTAATCTATAAATTGGGCTAATCCACTTGGCTCTTGTGAGAAGTGAGTTGATACTTGTGAACAGCTTCCAAGAATGCTTAGAAAATAGAAAGCTCTGGGGGGCATGGGCAATATACATAACCTAAACTTTTGTACCCCCATAATAAGCTGAAATAACAATAAAAAAAGAAAATAGAAAGCTCTTAATAAATGTTACAAATTATTATTTATCCCCTTTTATTATCTTATCAACATGAATTTATATTAACTTTCTATGTAGCCAAGCGTTTAAAAAACGTGCTATTTCTTTGGAAGGGTTGTCGGGCAGGAAATCTGAGGAAAGTGAGAAGGATGCAAAAACATGCAAAAAAAAAAAAAAGCAGGAGGCAAAACGGACTCCACGGAAGAGAGAAAGCTCTGCTGAAGAATTTGCTCAAGAATTTGTTCAAGTTCCAGGGTTCCAGCCCCCACCACTCGAGTAAAAAGTCTCTCTGAATTACTCTGTTCAATAGAGTAGGTCCCTGGAGAATGGGAGCCTTATTCTGAAGATCTAGGACAAGACATCCACTGTGTTCCTAAATAAATATTATATTGAAGTGTTCCTGTTTGCACCATTTATTACCATCTGTGTGTGCTTTGACTTAATACATTTTAAGCACTGTGGAAAACAAGGCTTTATGATTGTACTGCCTGGATATTTCTGTCAGAACCTAGTGCCCTGGGAATGTGCTGTTTGATTGCCAATTAATGGTTTTTGGAGTTGTCCTAATTTTGTTTTCTATTCCAGATGGAGTCAGATGCCTTGGGAGCTATGGAGTCTCTCAGGATGAATGGCCTGGGTTCAAGTTGCTACACTTAGCTAGCAGGTCACTTTCCTTCTCTGGAAATTGTAGATAAGAATAACACTTAGCTAAAAGGCTTGGCATGAGGATTAGATTAAATATTATCTAGAAAGCCACTAGCATGGTGCCTAATGAATTGTAAGCATTTATAAATGTTATTACTATTAATCAGATAGTATATTAATTCTCACTTTTAAAACTACAGAGATTTTCCTGTTTTGAAAAACAGCTTTGTCATTCTGTCTTCTAATTTTGATTACCTCTAAATCACACTGCTCATTTGTAGACACAATTCTCTCCTGGTATGGTTTGAATGGTTAACCTTCTAAAGCAAGGTGGTCAGGTACAATTTCCACTAGCTGCTAGAAAATCAGTTGTAGACCTATGGCTAACTGGATTCTTTGACAGAACAATTCAAACCCTATCTGGTTCAGAAGTTTTAGGCAATAGGGAGTATTGCTGGCTTGGATACTCTATCCATTATTCCTATCTGATATTTGCCTAAAGATCATATATAAAATATAGGTCATGATAACCACAGGGTTGATGGTATATCAAAATTCCTACTGTGCACCTTTATCCTAAGATGAAGAAAAACCAGCATTGCTTCATTAAATCATTATGAGTCTGAATCACTAACTCAAAGGCATGCCAAAAAGTTTTCAAGGAAAGAGAAAAGCTTTTGATCATATGTGGCTTCATTTGGGCACTGTCCCTTAACAATGCCTATTGAACATATACTCTGTGAGGCACATGCTAGGTGCCAGCAACTGACAAAGAACAGCCATTTTCTTTTTATTTTTAAAGTATTAGTAGTAGCAGTAGGTGGAGGAGTATTGTTATCAGCGTGCGGTGTTTGTAATGCTTTATCCCCTCTCATGATGTTTGCATCAATGAGAAAAGAGCTTCACCAGCGTGAAACTTCTGAATGCTCCCCATTCCCTCACACTGTTCTGCTGAAGCGGGGACGAGGGAGGAGAATTTACCTCATTGGTGAATTTGGAAGGAGAACTCAGTCCGACCTATTTCAGCCCTTTCCTCTTGTCTTTCTCATTTTGGATGCTGGCTATTCGTAAGACAGAAGGTCTGCAGTGCTCCTCCATGCTAGGAGATTTCAGTGGACAGTCTACACTGCAGCAGAGGGAGGCCCGACTGCCTGTGACTAGGTGGGTTAATCTGATTGATTCTGGTGCTTACTCACTGCAAACCCACTTGCTTGCAGATAAAAGCCACATTCTACAATATCATCACTATTAGTAACATAGATGATATTCTCATTTCCCATGTCTCTTATTCCATTGTCTTATTTCTCCAAAGGTTTAGGACTCCTATAGGAAAGAAGGTGTAATTTATTGGATTCATAGGACCTCAATATTTTAATGACATGGGCTCCTCAACCTATCACCTATCGAGTAGTAACACAACACTTACTCTCAGCCAACAATGGACTGATGCTCTGAGAGATGTGAAACAAGGATGTCTTTATGATTTTTGGCAACAATTTAGAAAAAGAAGACATTTATTTATAGAAGAGAAATAACTTTACAAAGCAGCTACGATATATCTTTTAAAAAGTTAAATTGTATTTTATCTTCAATAAATGTGATTAGAATGCAAAAAAGGAAATTTAATTTGTTATTGGATTAATATAAAAATTGATTTGGGTCTTGATTTGGGTCTTGATTTCGTCCTCTGTGGAAATACAGGATTTAGATGTGTGAAGAGAAGAGGAAATTCCCAGGAGGTCTACATGGCATGGTAAGAGATTCAGAGGCAAGAATAATAATAGCTATTATTTATTGAGCACTATTGATAGTCAGTTTATCCACATATCTCATTTAAATTTCATAGCAGTCTTCCAGGAACGGACAACTATAATAATATGCACATTTGAGAGACCGTGAGCCTTAAAAGCTCAAGCCATGGGTCCAAAGCTACTCTGCTGCTGGTGGTGGTGAGATCTGAGTTCAGCCAGCCTGAATCCCAGAGCCAGCCCAGCTAACCCCCAACTACACTGCCTCACAGAATGCAGGACTCATGCAAATAACTAAAACAAACAGTTAATACTGGGAACAAGTAAGGCAGAGTGGTCAAATCATTTATGCATTGTATGGAATACGGGGAGAAGAGCTTGAATTTGACCCTAAACCTGACGGGGCCCTAGTAAATATTCTTAATTATAAAAATACCATGAGAGGATAGTTTTGTGGGAAGACTGAGTTCCAACATGGGAAATTCACAATGGATCCTCAGAGAGTGACCAATTCAGCAAAAAATTATTGCATCATACACTATTTCAATAAAGTGGTCTACAGACTGACTGTAACCACAAAATAAGTTGTCAGAGGAATAAACTATGGTTGACTTTCATATTCTATTTTTTGCATAGTAGGAATTGCTAACATTTGTTGAGTGCTTATTATATGCCGAGAATTGTTTTCTGCAGTTTCATGTATCAATTCATTTAATATTTGTAATAACCCTATGAGGCATTATTATTAATCCCATTTTATACATGAAGAAACTGATCCAGAGAGATAGTAAGTAACTTCCCCAAGGACATGCCCTTCTATGTGGGGAAGCTGGGGTTTTAAATCCAGGCAACCTGGTTCAGTAACCTGCATTCTTACCTAACACCCGCTGTCTCTCATATACAACACCAATTTTTATTTGGCCAGTTAGTACACTTCAAAGCTTGCCTGAAGATCTAAAATATCTAATTATCACCTGAGCCTGCATTTCCCAATGTCTAATTCTCAGAATACTAGTTCTACAGAATGTTAACAGTATTGAATGACAAAAAGGGTTTTGGACAAATACAATTACAAAATACTAAATTAAATAAAGTCAAACAGTTTTCCTTAGCTCAAGAATTGTCAGAGCTTTTATTCTGCCAAAGTAGGTGTACTGTGAATTGCCTCACTTTTGGAAATGCTGGCCTAAGTTCATATTTTCTGTAACTTTTATCCTCAATCACTCTGAGCTACTTTGAAATCAAAAGACTTTTACATTAAGATAGTGTTAATAAAAGTCATTTTAAAATAATATTCAATTAATATATCTTTGAAATATATTAATGATGGGGTATGTCTTCATCACCTCTTTATGATGTCTTGCTTATATAGATGCTTACAAGATGAGTTCAGAAATATAGAATATCTGCAGAGCTCAACTGATTTACCAACTCCTATCAGCTAGAAGATAAGTTCATGTTAATGTATTAGGGTTGGGGAAAGAAAGAATATGTTTTCACTTTATTTCTATTCTTGGTAATAATTTCATGAATGCCTCTTGCAATGAAGCAGAACATTTCCCATTGCTGTATTTTATTTTAACTATTTCTCTAATTCTGGTCAAGTATTCACTCAACTTTTATACTCATTTCTTATTTATAGCCAAAAATAATTTAGAAATCACAATGTTTCTATCCATTCTGTAACAGTTCTGGCTACCTGAAAACCCAGCAACCTTGAATCCACATGGCCTCCTAACTAAAATGAAAGGTAACTCACACTATGTGGCTTACAGAACATAAACCATGGCAGGGCAATCATTTTAGGGATGGAGAAAAAGGAGACTGCAATGATTGATAACCATAGAAATAGATTGATCTGGAAAGCAAATGGGTAGTTTTCTATAATATAAATATTATATATATGCATGTTATATTACATGTTATACACACAGACACAAAGGTACAGCCAAGTCTTTTCAAGCTGTTCCCCAAATACTTAGTCCATATTTTTCTTTCTAAAGTTAAATTTAAAAAATACCCCAAGAAAACCAAAGATGCAGTGTCACTTACCATATCATGGTCTGAAACGGGTCCGAAACTGGTGACGAAGATGTCAGTCTTCACTTCGGTTACACGCTCTGATGAAGCAGGAAATTGCGCCAGTGAGTGTCTATCAACAGCCCTTATTAGATCTCACCACCACATACTCACATCCAAATGGGAAATTTATTGGCTTTGATTAGCTATTTCTAAAATTGGTCTACTGTGTAGTCTTGATAATTTACTACTTACACATGAAATTTCACAGTTAATATTTTCAATGGAGAATGGAGCCTCAATATGCCACCTTGGGAGGAAGACTTTATGGAAAACTCAGCTGCTGCTTAATGAATTCTTCAAGACTAGACACACTTGCCTAAATGATACTATACCACTTCACATTATAATAAAATATGTTAGCATAAGGATATGGCTTAAGCTTAAATATTTTTACACAGCTAGGCAGATTCTCCAGGTATTTAGGCTACTCTTGGGAAGAATATAGCATGCTTGAGCAAGCTTTATTAACTCCTTAAAGACTCAAGGCTATGTTGTATAAATGTTTGTTTTCTTGTACTAAATCACAACTGAATTATCCAAATTTCTCCCTGGGAAAAATATGACAACCCATATTAGTATCTTCAATTTTGAGGATGAGGAGAACATATTATAGCATAGGCAAAGGCTATTTAATAGATACTGTTTCAAGTTTAATGTCATTTTATTATATTGGCCTCTGATGGCATATAGATCAACCAATGAAACATATTTATTGTACTTCTGTGACAATGTAACAGACATTTTCAAAGACATACAGTCACTAACCAAGAAATAGAAAAACATTGCTTGCAGAAAAGGAAACAATTTGTTGAGGGATGAGAATAAAAATTATGACTTTATAATTTTCACCTTTAGTTCTGAGGAATAGCAGTCCAGTATCTTAAGAAGTTTATTTCATTCATCAAGGACTTTGTATCTCTGGCACAGAACACTAAAAAGGTGATCATATTGCATATGATCCAACATATGCAATAATAAATTCCTTTGAAAATCAAGAGCTGGCTTTTCTCTCTCAGAAATTCAATAGTTAATAGTTTCATATAAATTTCTCTCAAGGGGTCACGTTATATGCTACACATAATGTGTAACTCAGTTGATAAAGTAATTTGGAGTTGGAGATATTTCTTTTAATAGCCAATATAATTTTTGAGTGGTTGTTTTTGCAAGAAAATTCATTGGCTCCAAAAGGCTTAAATGACTCTCTTGACATAAGAATTATCTGGGGTTTACCCTTTAAAAAGTTCAATATGAGGACATAACTGGTGAAGAAGAAAATAAAAAATTGTGCTTTTAGGACCCATTTCCAACCTCAGCTTTAAGTTGCTCCAGCAACTGGGTGTAGCATAAGAGACACAGTTAATAGTGGTTAAGTCTCAACTGTCTTAATCATACTCCTCTTATAACACCCCTGTTCTCATCACTTCCAGCAGCCATTTCTCCAATATATCCACCTCTCTCTCTCTTCACACTCTCTCTCCACGTATGTTTTTCACTAGACTAATTCTTTTTTTAATTAAAACATCTGTTATTTCTTAAGACTCCATCAAGAGCTGACACTTTATTACAATGTCAGAACTACCTTTTAATTAAAAACAATAATAAAAAGAAAATTCTATCTATTCACAAAAGCTAGAATTTATTATATTAAATGAATTAACTTTTTACTTTTCTTTATCAGTATGTCCCTTTCTGGATCAAGCAAAGAAGCCATCAAGTGGGTTTTCTTCAATATAATAAAATATATATTTATTGTCATGAAAAAAGTACAAAAAGAAAGACAACAAATAGTAAAGCCTTGAGCATATTTTCACCCTGAACTCTTTGTGTACCAGGTATGTTCCTTATCGGAAATAGTTTTATTTCTTATTATTTATAGATCTATGCCTTGTAATCAAATGCTCTCGAAACTCTGTGATCAAGGAGAATCAACATCTACATTATCTCTCTACATAAATCTGGATATGGGCGGACATTCCTGTTATGCTTTTTCAGTCTCACTTTGTTTCCAAGGTTCATTTTTGGTTCTCTCCAGATTATAAAGTGTAAGATTTGTGGTGAATATCTTATGGAACTTGGTAACATGGAATCAAAATAATGTTAGTTCTTTTTATTTCTATTTATATTTTTGAGACGAATGCTCATTTAGGGAGTATCTGCTAATCCCCATCTGCACACTTGAATACACTTGGCAGGCAAGGTCAGCTCTCCTTGAGTCCTTTATCACCATTATATAATTCCTGAGTGTAGAGAGGGCATAATTTATGCACTTTAAGATAATTGCCTAAGGTAGCTAGTTTTACAAAACTGGTTCACCACATGGTTTAGAAGCAACCAGTCTGTATTATCTAGCATTCTAAAGATCCCTGAAGAAGTGAGGTGTCCACTTGCCAAATATATGGGCCATTTCCCTCTGTTGTTTCTAGGTTGTTAGCAGATGCCCACGATACATAAGAAACAAATTAAAACCCTAAAAGCCTATTTATAAAGATTATTATACCGATAAAATAGAACACAAAACATGGTTAAGTTTACACACATTTATTGCCAGGCATAATTGTTACTGTGTCATATGGAGTTTAGGCATAAATGGAAAGAAATTCACATAAATGACTATAACCATATTTTTAAAGTATATTGCTTTTATCTTTCAACTGTTCTTTCCCCTAAACTTATTTATCATGCCAGTGCATCATTTATAAGTATTTTATCGTATTTGTACTAGCCATTTGCCTCTGAGATTCCCCAAAACTCACCATTGCAACATTCCAAGGCAAGTACCCTGATCAAGAACCCCCATATCATGAATCTCTTGAATGACCTTCTCACCATGTATGTTAATCATAGACATGTCCTTAAAGAGTTTCTGATTTTTCCTGTCTATTTGTTCTTCTATATTTTTTTTCCTCCAAACATATGCACAGTCCCTACACTTCAGTTACCAAAATTTCCAAGTCTCAAAACTTAAGGATGCCACTGAGGGTTTGCAGTGAGTAGTCAACTACTAAATGGAAGGGATGAGTGAAGGCAGAAGAAGGGGAAGAAGAAGAGTGTAATAAAATTCTGCACACCATCTGGAACTCGGGGCTATTAGATAATTAGAGGAGGAGAACAATCACTCTCCATACTTTCCCTTCTAATATATCTCCCTTGCCACATTCCCAAACAATCCTCTTTGATTTGTCATCAGCCTATGAATGAGTGTCCAGTGGAATGAAAAGTTTTTATGGCTGGAAAACTCCACTTATCTATTCCTGTTTAAGATTCACAGTGAACATTAACATCCTAGCATCAATAAGAAATCAGGTTTTACCTCTGTGTTTCCCAAAATTATTTGAGAATGCTACTTCAAAACATTACAAAAGCTTTAGGATAAGCTTGAGGTCAATATAATACATGTTGTTGGTTAAAAAAAAAAAATCTTCATAATATAAGTTTAGAAAACTTAGAAAAATGTGAAAAAAGTTAAAAAAAAAATCCCTGTAATGCCACCATCCACAGAAATCTACTTTCTATTCAAATATATACTTAATTTTCTGCCAACCACATCCTCATGCAGTCCCATACATTTTCAACAACCAGGCGATGGGTTCCTTTGACTCAAGGTATATCCTTCACCATAGCTCAGCAGGAATTTCCTGAGTGGTATGTGAAGTCATTATTTTTTAGGACAGAAGTTTTAGTAATCCCAAGTGCAAAGGCCTAAGATAGAACATGGTTGTGAATGAATTTCAGCCAAATTGCACATAGTGGCATAGTAAAGTCACTTTTTTGGCAAAGAAGTGGTGGTTTGAAATCAAGATCTCTTTAGGCCTAGGACCAGGCTTAAATGGAAAGTGTGCTCTTGTTTATGTGCTTTGGCTAAGAGCTAGGGGAATTATTGAGAAACCTTCTTTTCCCCAAGTGCTGAGAAAATTTAGTCATCTCAGCCCCTCCCACAAATGAGAACCCATTGAATATATATATACACACACATATGTATGTATGTATGTACACACACACACACTTATGTATGTATGCATATATATATATTATTTAAGGAACATTGTAATCTAAATAATATGCTCTAATACCAATATTTATTGACTTAGCACCAGACTCTAAAGTATTATTAGAAATAACTAGAAAGTACCCAAGGCCTTTCTGTTGCTCACACAAGAAAAAGTCAACAAATTTTTATGTTTCAATGTATTCTATTTAAGAGCACACAACATGAATCAGGAATGTCTAATGAAGATAACCTAAAATTATTATACACCTAGCCAGAGAAACATGAGTGAACTCCTTATGTAACTAGGAAATTGTCTGAAAACAGAAATCAAGTATAATAACTTGATTGGAAGAAATGTTCTAAGAGCCAATTAATCAAATACTTCTTTCAATCATATTTTCTTCAGAATAATTCTCCCACATTCAGTGTAGAAAGAAAGTCAAAAGATTCTTTAAGTATAAATATACCTACAGGTTCAAGTTTTCAAGGGAAAGACATGGAATAGCATTATTTAAAATGGGATCATGATAAAGAGGAAGATGATTATTATAGTTTTTGGCGATATCTCAAAATAATGCATCAATGTAAGTGAAATATTTGATGATAAATAAATACACTAAGCTGTCTTTAAACAACCACGCCCTTCAATGGTGTCTGTCCATATATACAAACACACATGCATACGTGTAAACATGTAAGCAAATGCTATATTATATACTCTAACTGCCAGAGAGCAGCTAATCTATTCTTACTGGGAATTTCCTACAATGTTGATATCCTGCTGATAAGTATTGAAATAACAGATGTTTTGAAGTGATAATTCAAAAAGACGATTAGTACTGGAGGCAGAAATGAGAAAAGAAAAGCAGGGTAGTAAAATAAGTAGTAAGCACATTGAATGAAGAGTTTAAACACTCAGATTTAAACTCTGATTTTCCTCGAGAATAAGCTGTGACCTAAAGTCACAATCCTTTAAATCTCTGAGTGTGTTTTTTTCTCATTGTTTGAAAGAAGAAATAATACCTGCACAGTTGAGTTGACGACATAGCATTGGAGTGAGGTTCAAATAAGATTGCGGTGCCAAAAACACTTTGAGAGGCATCTATTGGGTACATTTATTTAGTCAATAAATGTTTATTGAGCATTTTCTATGTGCCAGTTAGGCCTTATTCTAGGTAACAGTAATATAATGATGAGCAAAAGTGAAAATTCTCCTCTTTTGTAGTATGTCTCATAGTTTGTTTTAGGGGAAAAACACGGTTAGAAATATTAGAGATGATAGGTAAATAGGTAGGTAGAGAGATATAATTGCATATATAGTTATTCACAAACACATACACAGAAATTCTGCTAATTAAATTCAGGTCATTATAAATGCTCTGATACAATGTCTTTCAAAGAGATAAAATTTGAACTGAGACCTTAAGATGAGAAAAATTTAGTGACAGCCAGATCCAGGGAAAAACATCAAGGAGAGGAAAAAACCAGGCAAAGGCCCTGAGGTGAGAATAAATGAGTTATGTTCAAGAAACAGAAAGCCCAGTTTATACAGAGCCTGGCGACTCTGACGATCATGGTACAATATGACACTCTAGAGGCAAGTGGAGCTACACCTGAGGAGCCTTGTGCATTTCAGTAAGCAGTTGACCTTTATTCTAACACAGTAGGAAACCTTTGGGTAATGAAATGAAATGATGCTACATGCAATTTAAGAAGATAGCTGAATCTGTGTGAATAGCGAATTGTAAAAGTGACTGTAATAAAAAAAAAAAAGGAGGAGGGAATGAATAAAAAAGATTGTACATGGTATTTTCTTAGGAATGGCTATCACAACAACTTGTTTCATATGGCATTGACCATGTTTTCACTGGAGATGCTCTCTCTGGGGAACTCAGAAAAATATTTACTAGGCGCAGTTCCACGGGCTCATAACTTATGGAGGTGGTGTAGCGCCTCCTTGAAGCTACTTTGTGTCTATTAATTCATAGAGGCAGACGCTACATGGAGACTAAATGGACTAACATTAGTCATCATAATAAAATGTATCTCAAAACCGTACTTTAAAATGGTCCTGTTTGGAAATTGAAAATATCCTGGGCTCCCACATAAACATCAATGCACACTTCCGGATCAGGCAACGTTCCAGCTCCCTGCCCACCTGCCGCGGCCAACATTTTTGCTCCCTTTCATTTCCATTCTCTTAATTTATTAGAAAAATTGGCAACTTTCCCCTAGCTAATATGTAGAGCTACTTAATTTTGGCTGTGTTCAGCTACAAAATGTGGATATGGGGTAAGTAGACACCCAAGTTTCAAGATATTTAACCAATCCCTGACCCTTTGGTGTTTTGGATTCCAAGAACTCATATGATACAAGCATCTTCTAGGAAGAAAGTTCATTTTTATTGCCGTAAGTAACTCATTTCCACTGAGAAATTCCCTCCTGATATTATAATATGAGCAGTCTCTATTGGGATATGTCTAACCTTTAAAGAAGAGTGTGCATTGTGCTCTTAGAGGCATGGGTTTCTTTTGATCTGTGTAAGTCTTGATCAACATTGTGCAGATGGTGATAGCCTTGAGACATCATATTTCCAGTTTCCAGGGTAGTATTTTAGTGATATGAGAATAATAATATAACAATCTTGGAGGAATAGATTATCATTTAGGACCTTGCTTTCTCTTAAGTTTTCCAAAAATGGCTGTTTATGACAATTAACAATGAGATAAATACACATCTCAGAAATACTACATTATTTTTCAAATATAGAATTCAGATTCCACCAAAAAAAAGTCATAATATATAGACAACATTTTTTAAGGATACCACATTGGTACTGCAATCAAGATGGGAAATGGAAACTATGTAAAAATGTCAAGAGTAGCTACACACAAAAAATAAACTGCAGTTGTTTACTAATACTAGGGTCTTTATAACTTGAGCATAGACTCAGTGGCTACACTTTATCTGCGGAAATTCTTGGCATTGATTAGGTAGATGATTTATATAGAACAGGAAAGATGAGAGTAGAAAGTTTTCTGAACATGCTAGAACATTCCTTGGGGTATCCAGGTTGGATTCATTACACAAACTGTCTTCATGAGCTGACTGGAGATGGCTGGTAAAGGTTGAAAGGTGCTCACTGTTCATTTTACCAATTCCTCTTGGGTTTTTGATAACTGCCTTTTCTCTGAAATTGAATTGAGTTATGAAATGTCTAGAATAATATTTCTGTGGAAATGAGTTGCATTATGCCAAAATCTGAGCATCTGTTCCACACCTTGCCTTAAAAGCACCAGATAAAACTACAGCAAATTCAAAAGGAAGGATTCTGGGATAAAATTGGAAAAGATAATATTAAGGCCATTTTCTAGTAAAGTAAATGCAACAACAACAAAAAGTGATTGGATAAACCTAACTTTATACTATTTTATTTATATTGTCAGTAATTTAGAATCATTTTATCTAATGCTATCACATTGTGACAGAAACGTCCTCTCTGTTTTTCAAATTCTGGCTTTTTAATATAAATACAAAATATGTGTTTTAAGATTAGTTGAACGTGAATAAAATGTTTCTCTCTGATCTCGATGTCACTTGAGATATAAGAAAATAAAAGATCACATGAATATCTGACACCTTATAATCTTGAGATAGATCAAAGTTAAATTTTAAAACATATTAAACTATACTGCTTTTCCTATCCTCTAGCCATCTAAACTTTACAAAGTTCCACAAAATTTCACAAAACCTAATCCGTTTTTTTTTTCACAGAATTCTTAGTTTTCCACTCTTTCTTATTTTTACATAAAGAAACACAACCCAAATAGTAAGTTAATTCCCTAAGAAGCCGACACCATTTTGCCAGCTGCAGGTCATTTCCAACCCAGTTGCCTTGCTTTGGGAGTTGGGAATTCTTATATCTTAAAGCTGAGATCCTTTGCATTAATTTAGCTAAACTGTTTTATACAGGCATACATAATCCAAGATTAGGAAAATTATGATGGTAAAAGAAAAATCTGCTTCAGACACAAATTGTTTTTTAAATAATGTATTACTGTTAAAACACCTCTAGAGAAAGCTCTAGTCACCAATGCTCTTCTAATTGATACTTTGAAGCAAAAACAAAAATGAAAATAAAACAAAGTCCCCAACACCAAAACATCCAAATCTGCAACACTTACATGGAAATGAAGAAAACTTTAACTAAATCTTGGGATAAACATAAAGTCCCTTCACCATCTACACTCTTACCTATTATCTACTCCACCCATCTATCTGGGTTTGTCATATTAGGAGTATACATCCATCGCTCATTCCCTTGCCATGTTTATCTATGTGGTTTGATGTAAAATCTTTGAGAGGCATCCATCACCCTGTACATTATTGATTGAGATTATATATGACCACATTTAGAAATTATAACAATATTTCCAGGAACCACCATTAATAGGGAGAGAGATGGTAGAAAGTTGTTTCTTCTGCAGTTCCTTCCAAATGTGGCACAACAATTTCTTCAGCTCTAAACCATTTGTGTTCCAGTTAAGGATTTGCCCTAATTTGTTTTCCAAAAAGTGAAATGATTTTGTTTTTCAAAGAAAAATAGTTTTTTTGTAAGCCAGATGGGTGAGAATGAGCCCGTGGACAGAGGAAAGGGGAAGCCCTTGGCTTGGTGGCATGTAGCCTGGACAATACAATGAACATCAGCCGGGCTCACGCTGGAATTTCAGCATATCATAAACAGAGAGCAGCCTGCACGTCTGGTGAAGCAAAAGGAAAGGGATTTAATTGTCCATAAAACTGGAAACTGCCCTTCAAAATCACTCCCAGACTACAGAGAAGCCAATATGAAAGTGATTGAAATTTCACCGAAATGGGTGCAGCTCAGTGGGAGCATTATTTAATTTTTTAGGAAGCTCGAGTACATCCAGTCCCCCTTCATTTATTATAAGATAGCTAAAAAGGAGAAAACTCAGGAAAACGAATTTCCTTAGAAGATTTTTGTTTTGGCCCAGATTTAAGATAAAAAGAGCCGTCCTGATTAATCAAGGGACACCTGCATCTCTCCTGTCTCTGGATTCATAAGGTCTATTCCTCTCTTTACTATTTCCTCTCTGTCATTCTCCTTCACCTTCTCAATTCTGCTCACTCCCCTCTGTTCTCTCCTTATTGTGCATCCTTCTCTTTTGCTTCCCTTTCTCTGTTAATCTTTTCTTTCTTATCTTCCCATTTTTCTGACTCTTACCTTTTTTTTTCCCTATTTCATTCTTCTATACTGACCATGCTTCTACAAGGCAAGACTTCTTTGAAAAACATGCTTCAGCCCCTAGTTGCAAGGAAGAAGCAGCCCCTCATGTCTTGCCACCAAAGAAAGAGTTTAGAGATGAGAATGAATTCAACAATTACTGACAATTTTGATTTGCATTTTATGGATAACTATTATTTTAATTCAGGCCTATTTAAAATTTTCTTCATTTACTTTGTACTTAAAATATGAATATGTCCAACTCATTTTTCTCTTTATGATCCTGAATAGAGTTCCACATATTCTAATTCGTTTTAGTCCTTCTACCTTAAAAAAAATCACTTCCAAGAGATCTCTCTCTATATTATCCATTTATTTTCACTTTTTCAGGGTTGCACTGGGTCCTGACACGGAAGACATTTTCAATAGTATTCCAATACATGCAAACTGATTTCTATCATCTGATCAACCAAGTTATATATTTTGTTTCCTAGTTATTGAATTCAAGATGTGTATTTCCAAAAGTAATCCTATATCTTCTGATGCAGTGTGTGTTTCTGAAAAACAGGTCGTGATGAATTTGCACATACAAGAGTTTTTTATATTAGTCTCAAGTCTCAGCTTTTCACATTTTCTGAGGACATTCAGAACCCACAATCCTTGCCTTTGGCACAATGTTATTACTTTTATAAAGCCAGACTTTTGTCATAATAAAGAAGACAGCAGGCCCCTTTCTCTTACAAGAGGAGATTAAACTAGCTGGGATCATGAATTTACTAAGAGAAAACTTTTACCCCCTTATATGCTAATGATAATCTTTTAAGTATTTCCTTTACACAGTGTTTTCATCTAAAAGCAAATGGCTCATGTAAAAAAATGAAAGGAGAGGGTCCATTTTGCAATGGGGATCTACAGAAATGCATGTCATACTTAAATTACCAGAAATTTATGGTAAAGGAATGAAATTAAATACTTCGAATTTGAAAAAAAAAGATAATTTCAATTTATAGCAGCTAGCAATCATGGTGTTAATATGTTTCTTTAACTCTAGAGCTGATTACGTCTTAAAAAGCTCTTAAAACTATATTTAGTATTTTAAACTATAGTTCTTTAATGATAGAGACATTCTTAAAATGTACTTAAAATGTTGATGATTCTGTAGATATAAGTGATAAACACATATCATTCTATCCCTTAAGGATTAAAAAATGTGCTCCAAAAATTATTAAAAAATACTTTAGTCAGTATTAAGGCTTTTTCATAAATCTCAAGTCTATCACATTTAATTGTACTACATTCCAGTAGGATATTTAAAATAAAAAGAGAAAATATTTGAGCTACATTTTTGTTTTGATGTCTATCATAGTCTCAAAATCAGTGTTACCAGGAATCAGAAATATCAGAAAATCGTCTTCAGTAAAATCTAAAGTACATCCACTGTTTTAATTTACTCAAGTCCTGGAATTCTCTACCACTATAGCACATTGTATTCATTTCAATTAAACAGAAGATACCTTGTGTATATTTGGCTACCTACTATTTCTGCTCTTTAAATGCAGGTCTATATTTGTTATTTTCTGGGGTTAAACAGATAATAAAGTAGAGTCTACAAAAATAAAAAAGTTACAGTATGAATTAATGTAAGCAAATCTACCAGTATCCCAAGTATTGAAAATTGGCTTTTCTAACTACTTTTAGTCTAATTTATACATTCTCAAGGTCCATAGCTCTCCAAGGTCTAGGTCTGCATATGATGATTAGGCAAAATGATTCTTGCTTGAACTATACTTGATTATAGATTTGATATATACATTTATTAAAGAGTTATTATATGCAGTTAAATGAAAATGAGCAGTCATGGGTTGCTACTTGTACTCCGAATGAAATACAACCCCACAGCTGATCATTAGAGAAGGTATGTGTTTGTATACAAAAAATTCTTTAATAAGTTGAAAACTATGCACAGATCTTTCTAGGGATACTCATATTAACCAATATTTCCTAAACCAGGGGAAAGAGAATGTTTAGGTATGTTATGAAATTCTGCTGATTTTATAGGGAATGTAATCACAGAGCAGGAAGGAGATTCAGTAAAGGCATCAGATACATTGACATCAGTACTTTCAAAAGTCTTGCTTTTTAAAAGTTATATCACTAGCCTATTTCTTCTTTCTATACATTCCTCCTCTAGCTAGTCTTTATAATTTATTACAATTTTTTTAAAATCAAGAATAATTTTTGAAGCCAATCCAGGTGTTTAAATGTACGCAGACATTTTACATCATGTGCACAATTATGGTCTCCATTTTGTGACTACTCTATTTTGACTTAAAGATTTCTTTCTAAAAACAAAAATGTAAACTAGGTGGAGCCTAAACCTGAAGAAATTCGTACAGCATGTCCTGAAAGGAGTATTTGAAATTGATTAGAAAAGACACCTGGTGAAACCTTTGACATATATTTGAGTTGTGTTTTTGACAAGGCAGTTCCCCATAAACCTCTGACATACTAACGACCTTTAGCAGCCTCAAAATAGACCCATGATGCACATCCATGTGATTACACTATGCAAAATATTTTTAAGTGACTCTAAACTCATGCTACCATTGTGTTGCAAAATCAGTTTTATTCTTTGCTTATCTGTGATGTCTAAACAAAGAAAAGGTGGCTTTGTTAATATTGCCATTTAATTATTATTTAAATATTGCTATTAAATGCTTTCTCAAATGCTTTGGAAAAGGTACAGTATCAGCTATAGCTGGGAGTCATAGACTCTAACCTTGATTTCCTGTGTGACTTTGAACGATAATTTATTTCCTTGCTTCACTTGTTTTACTCTAAGATCAATATTTTGATTTGCCTTCATTAGTCTTTGTTTAACCAAATAAGATAGTGTGATTATCTTATTCAAAAGTTCTTCAAGTAGTGTTCAATTTCTAGAGTTATTTATTCTTACTGTTATACGTATTGTGTTATTAAGTGCTATCTTCTTCCTAAGCAGAAATTCATCAGTATAACCAATTAATTGATATACCAAAATAATAAAATTTTATTACCAAAAATTAGTATATAAGTTTAAATATCTGGTTAAAAAAATAATACCCACTACCGTCTCTCTAATTCACCCATTATCCCAGAGGTGATGGTAATCTAACACAAAATAGTGGATCGATTTGTAATTTTACAAAATAAATGTTTAACGCAATATAATTAGAGATATCCTGTTGGAATTCAATGCAGGCATAGCAGTACTAGGTGAGGTAGATGCAGTCTTTGTGCTGGAAGGGAGAATATTATCCCCATTTTTCCCTGTATAATCAAATCATTGCACAGAAAACATTTTGCTTGTCAAATAAATGTAACAACTTCTTCATATCATTACGAGAATCTCCTGTCTGCCTTTTACTACATATGGGTATGTACGTGAAACTACCATAGTAAATTGAATTAACATAGAGTGACCTATTAAAAATAGAATTCATCATTAAACTACATGCTTCCATTCTTATTACTTGACTCTTTAGAGGGAAGGTAATGTTGTAATAGTAAAGATTTAATATTATCCTCTAAAACAAAAATACAATAATGCAACCCACCTCCCAATCCTGGTCTTAGGCGATTGTCATAACCATCTAGGAGTCTGTCCAAAATCCTGGTGAAAACAGTGGTATTGTCTTTAAGTTCATCTTGTAATGAAGGCTGTCCATAGCTGAAGCAAAGCATAAAGAGAAGCAATGGTTAAATTATACATTTCTGCTAAAACTTCTTTCCAAATAAAACCTTCTCCAGATTTTTCTATCTTCCTTTCTATTGAATCTTCATTTGAAAACTATTTTTGGTAAAGTAAAAAAAAAAAAAAAAAAAAAAGGCATATTTTAACTCTTGCCATTTTCTCATATTTGTCCTCATTGATGATAAGTACTTTATTCTAATATTTCTAAATATAAAAGGAAAATCACGGAAAATGAGCTCTATCTCCTTACTTTTTGAATTCTCAACATGTATATTATGTTGAAATGCATGTCTTCTCTGAGCAAGCAAAAATGTTAATACACGCTACACAAAAGATGTGAGAAACTTCTTTCCAAATTAAAAAGTTACCAAAATAATTGATAGTTTTGTTTTTAATTTAACATGTGTCAAAACCTTAAGTTTTCACCTACCAAATATCCCTTGCTTCTTCCACTTCATATAGATCTGCGTTTTGTTTCTTTTGATGCTCTTTTAAAATATTTAGATGAGAAGCATAGATAAAACATTTCTTAGGATAATTATATTTTTACATTAAGTGTGCAAATGTCAATTCCCCTTAAGATTTATGAGCCGATCTTAAAAATTTGTCTATTCAAACATCTAATTAATTGAATTTTTGTCATTTCTGATCTTAGACATAAAAGAGACCTTGGAAAAGATCAAGTTCAATATTCTTAATTTATGATTTACTAAACTGTAGCACAATTTTAGTGTTTCGTTTAAGAAGACACAACCGTTTGTGAGCAAACTCAACCTAGAACCTAGCTTTCTCCAACTTTTAGTCTAAAATTTTATTTCCTTTCTTCTATATTGGAATAATTGTTTCTATTTAAATGTTACTAGTTGATGACGTAGCTTGTATCCCTTACTGTTATTAGCCTTTGCATTTCAACCACATAGTTCAAAAATTATGCATTTTTTACCTCAATGGCATTGCTATCTATGCTGTTTCAATCATATTTTATTTAATGATTTAAAAGAAATGTTTTCTATCTTAGGGTGGATCACATTTACTGATATATTTAAATAATAGCTCTGACCTTGGGTAAAATAAAATGAATATAGGGTGTAAACTAAGAGACAGCCACAATCTATCACTTTCGTACTTTCTACTTAATATGCTTTTGGCTTGTGTGTTTATATTACTGAAAAATATAAGAAAAATAGTAACATTTGAAACCAGAATTCACTTATTTCACACCAGCAAGAAATATAATCATAATATCATTTCAAAAACAAACACTGTTTTGCAAGTAATTAATTTTGTATTGACAAAATGCAATGCCCATTTTTTCTGATAAAATTTTAATTTAATAAAGTTATTATAGCTAAGGGCTATCCATAATATTAAATATATGAAATGTGCCTCTATGAAACAATTTTTCATTCTCCTAAATTCAGCATCCATGCCATGCAGATTGAGGGTTTAGTCTCCTTTGGCAAAATTAAGCATCTTGCTGGTTTTTTAAATCAAATTTTCAACAAACTCTGTATCTTCCAGTATGTCTCATTGGCAGATGACAGCAGTAAGGCAAAAATAGTGTTCTGAATGTAATTATTTATAAAAACTCATTGTCACAAAACCAACTGCCATGCATGCATCTTTCAAGGATGTTGGAAGGTCATCTTGATAAAGATGGAAAAGAAATGCTAGCACACCCTAAGTTGTGAGGAGGTCCTGATCAAGAACTCTAAGGAAGAAAGCAATAAAGTAAAAAGGGGAGATAAGATGAGACAGGGTAATCAGACAAAGTACAATTACATAGTTAATACAATCCTTACAATATGGGGTGTTTATTACCTTTACCTGAGCCCCTATGTTTTTACAGCTTAAATAAAATTCAGGAGATGCTTTATTCCCAGTTTTATCTTATAAACATTGCTTTCACCAACTGTTTGCATAGTCATGAAAATGCCAAAAGAGACCCCTGACCCTTCTCCAAGAAGACCAGTTCTGCTATCCCAATTGGAATGGAAGTCTTTCTTTTATGTGACTTTCTAACCAGGTTCTTCTTCATCTTTACTTCTAACTTACTATGTCAAATTGCAGTTACCAGAGAAGAACCCTAAGAAAAAGATCAAGACTATTTATTTGGCATTAAACATTCATGCCAAAGTAGTGCTTCCTAAACTGAATATATATTTTGAAGTGAAATGTCAGCTACAGTACCCGATTTTGATTCCATATGAACCACTATATAATAAAACACTGTGCACTAACTCCATCTACAGGTCATTACAATAGTAACACTTCATATAATTTTTCAAAAGCAGTAAAGACCATTTAACTTCTCAGATTAAGGTTATCTGACAATAATGCATGTCCTGTTCACTTGGTGGTCAGTGTTTACCCCACACAATAGCAAAAAACAACAACAGATGACTTTTCAATTTTGAAAAAGCTCCCTAAATTCATATGCCTTTACAGACTATTCTATCTCTCTGCCTTAACTCATAAGACTTCAATTTCCATTACATTTTGAATAAACCCATGTTTTTATAATACGTCTAAGGCTTTCTTATGGGCCACAGGAACAGGCTACACAAGAAATATAAAAGCAGATAAAGAAGAATCCAAAGTATTTAGTCATTTATATAGTTACTACTATAAGAAGATTATAAGCTTGATTGAATCATTAGAAAATATTTTAAATAATGGTTAAGCTTATTATTTTTTTAATAACTTGTCTTCAGAGTAGTTATGCTTAATTAGAGAAGTTTGATTTTACCTACTCAAGTTTCTTAAATATTTATCTAGTATAGTCTACCCCTATTGGTTTAAAATAATGGTTTCAAAACATAATATGCACACGCATTTATAGAGACTTATAACTTTCAAATTACAAATATTATTTTAAACATTCTACTTCTATATATTCACAAGTTACTGTATGAATACAATTGACTAGAAATCTTTTTATAGGAAAATCAACTCACACAATATGCAAACATTAATTGGGGTAACTTTTTCTAAGAATTAGTAAACCGCATGTTTTGTTCAGTCACAACTAAACAGTGAAAAGTTCAATTTAAGGCTTAAATGTTGAATTAACACGTTTCTTAACAAAGGTTCTTTAAGTGTATTCTAACTAACATGCACATAAAATGATTATTTTTTCATACTACTCTTCTTTATTCTTAGCTGGAATTTTATTGCAGTTAAGTTTTTTTTGAATTCCCTGAGTCATGAATTCATCCAAGGACAATTTTCTTCCCCCTGATGGAATAAATGAAAAGTTACAGAAATTCTCATGCAGATTTAAAATAAAGTGTCCCCACCTTCTTCCAGTCAATGTGCTCAGAAGGAGGGTCCAGACCCAAAGACAGTCAGAGAAACCTGGACTTTTCTTCATTGCGGGCTTGAGCAGCTGAAAAGTAGAATAAGTAGAGATCAATGTCTCTTGCAAGAAACATCAGGTTATAACCACTAGGGCTGACTGAGGCAGTTTAGATGAATGCTTTGAAGTCAGGAAATGACCTCACTGGGATATGACACCTCATTGGAAGCAATGGGAACCTGGACCATCCATTCTCCACTTTCCCTTCCAATTCTCCATTCAGAAATGTATCAGTGTCTTAATTTCTCCTGTAAAAAATATAAGTTGAAATGCTTTCAGGTGACAATATTGCTTAACATAAAACCTGTGAGTTGTTTTTCTCTAGGTTTTATATTTACCATATAGTTTAATTTATTCTCTTCTTCTTGTTTATCATCTGAACATTTTGACCTTTCTGATTTGAGTTCCCACAACTGACTGTGCATTAAAAATTTTAATCTAGTGTCTCTAACAGGGAGAACATGTTTGGGGGGTGGGATGAGGTAGGTTAACATGCTCTGTTGACTGAATTTATCTTTGAATTCTGGATGTACCTTTATTTTAGAAGCAATTGTTTTTATCTCTTTTTTAAAAAAACACTGGAAACACACTGTTGAATGCCAGAATCGTGCTTATATTCTGTGCCTGTGATTGCCTTATTAAATATGCTCCCTAAAGCTTCTGTGAGGCTAAAGGACACACTTTATAGTCAAGCCATGTGCTGATCTCCCTCTCACATACAAACCACACCACATAAATGCACACAAACATGCCTACACACATCTTTTAAGCCCTCTCAAATTCTGCCAGGTTGCTGCTAGAAAACGTTCCATCTGAAACAGATGGGAAGCTGGAGTGCTTTGCTTTGCATGAATAAAGGGATCTTTTTTCCCTCTTAGGTAAAGTGCAATCAATCACCATCTGATTGTTGAATTTAGACTTGGTAGTGGGGTGCTGGAAGAATGGAGTACAGAAAGCGTAGAGAATTGAAAATATATATAGTCTATGTGTGGAGCTGATTTTGGAGATTCAGTGCACTCCCTGGTTGAGGAGCAGATATGGTAACATTTTACTTTAATGTGCTATAATTAATTCCAGTCATAATATGAGAAATATATTTGTTAGTACTTCCCTAAATCTATACTCCTTAGGAGGGTCAGTGATTAATGGATTGCAAGTCTTTTAAAGCTTATTTTTTCCTTAAGCACTCTATAGTTTAATGTGGTATTCCTCCAAATCCATCTACAAAATGCTTTCCACACTCTCGGGAGTCATTTAAATCAGTAAAAACCATTACAAACAGGCATGTAAGCAATGAAACATTATATGTTTAGAGTGAAATGATCGAGATAAAAACTGTGAGCCTCATCACAGCCTTTACTTAATTTAGTGACTGGTTTTGACACCGATAAGTTGAATATGGCAAGAAATCTTGGATAAACATTATTATGTTAAAAAATTGCATCTAAATTGCACCATTATAATTTACCATTTGATTAATCTTTAACATCTGTTATGAGGAGAAAGCAACTTCCCTTAGCCCTATTAATATTCGTTGATCTTTATAAAGAGGTGGAATTCCTGAAGGGGTAAACAAAACACAACAAAACCCTGAGGCAAAGCACCAGAGCTTTTTGCCCTCCTCTGACATTTTAAGAAGAGAAAAACAAACCTATCATGGCACTTTGGTTGTTGAGTGAGAAAGTTTCTTGCAAATAAAAACATAATAGTTTAAAAGAAGCTAAACCACAGCCTTACGACTTTCCACCTTCAACCTGCCCCCTCCCCCAGACACACACTCCAAACGCCACTATCCCATGCCACTCATATCAAAGAACAAGTTGAGTTTTTCATGTTCAGGATGGGAGAGACCCCTACACCAGAGGGCATTTGAGCAACGTCCACTGGAAAGGAGAAAAGAGGCAATTTTGCAGCCAGCACGACTGAGTGCCTTCCCTAGGATGGAACTGGGAGACAGGTTTTCTGTCTCAGCGTCTTAACTTTAGGTGATGGCCCCGTTGCCCCTCCCCAACTCACCCTAGCTCCCCCTTGCATAAAAAAGAGAGAGAGAGAGAGAGAGAGAGAGACCAAAACAACATGTCACCACCCACCCCTTGGAATAAAATCAAATATGCCTAAGAAAGGGGGGAAAAAAGAGAGCGGAAAAAAATAATGCCCCTGTACTGCTGCGGTTTTCACCCTAAAAGAAAAACATTCGTTGTTTCTACCTGGTATGGGATCAGGCTCTTGTCCTGCTAGCTCTCTCTCGCTTGCTCGCTCGCTCTCTCCCCCTCGCTCTGTCTCTCTCTCTTTATCTCTCTGTCTTTTCCACTCTTGCATGCCTGTCTCTCCAGCGAGGAAAAGCCACTTTCAGATCTCAGCGTATCGCGGTCCGAAGCCGCACTTACCTCCGGCCCCCTCTGGGCACGGGATCGCTCAAGACCGGGAAAAGTCTGCGAGAGAGAATTGTGGAGAGCCGGAGCCGGCGCGAGTCTGGAGTCCGGGCGCGCCGAGCGCAGGGGCGTCCTCGCTCCGCCGCTCGCTCACTCGGTCTGAGCCATCATGGACTCTGCGTGCTCCTCTGCTGAAGATTGCACACCCAAATTGGCTTCCCAATATCCAATCTGCGGCTATACAACAAAAGATTTCTCTTTACCAAGACAGTAGTAATACGTCCCAGGGCAAACCGGATGTGAAATAGGCGGTGACTTCATGCCAGAGAGATTTTATTTTAGAAAGGAAGGTGGTACCAGCCTCTGGATCTGGAGACCAATCCGCCCATATTTTATATGCAGCACAATTTAACTTGCACCGCTCTGGTCCTAATCCACTTCTCTCTAGCTGCAGGCTCAAATCCTTCTACAATCTGCTGCAAGCTTCCCTTTTTTTTGGGCGGAGGGGAGAGTGGGAATGGGGGAGGGCAGGGTAGAAAGGGAGAGACGTAGGGACGACACTTAGCATCTTTTCACACTTGCGATTTATGATCACCCTATTGAAGGTGTGCCCATTAAAAACACAACCGATCAGTGTAACTGTTCCACCTTTGATCACATCTTCACGACTGCATACATATGAATGAACGCGAGCTATGAAACTGGGAGATGCAGGGTTACACATGTGGAAAGCGCACTCTCGTCTCGCCTCTCTCCCTCACACACGCTCCCACACGTATGTCTAAGTCCCTGTGTCTTGCAGAGTCACGAATGGCGAAGGGATGGTAGGAAGAGTTCTGGCCGGCAGGGAACTGGCTACAGGCTTTAGAGAGTCTTTCGCACTTTCTCAGGTTGGGAGCGCTTTGCAGCCCACCTTGGTCTGTAGCTTAGAGGACAGCAAGAACACCCTTCCGAACCGGGTTTTGATCTTTGGAGACAACTGTTTGTCTGTGTATGTCATCATGGAGAAAACACAGGTGTCTTTAACTCCGAATTGTATTGGGTTCTTGGACGAAGAATCTTGAAGTTGAAATACATCGCCCTGATCATTTTTCTAGGTTTGAGAGTCCTATCTTCATTTCCGGAATTATTCCTTTGCCTCGAGCTCCATCATTCTCGGATTAGGAAAATGGGAGAGGGGGAGGAGGAATTTTTAAAAGTCAGGACAAAATCCGCTTCTATTTTTTTTTTTTTTCTTTTTCCCCTCTGCCCTCGGCTGTTACCCTCCCTGGTAGCTCTCCACCCTAGAATAAATATACGCTAGGGAAGGAAGGGTGTGTTTCAACACCGATCTAACTAAATTTCCAAGGAATCGGGAATGACTGTGGTTCGTTCCCTCCTCGGATTTTGTGAATGGCTGTGGCGGAGAGGGGCTGGGTGCTGTCTTCCTGGGAGCGCTTACTGGAGACACCTAAACCGCTGGGAGCTGTCCCTTCAGCACTTTCGCCCAGACACAGCAGGAGGTGCTGGAAAGATGAAGTTCCCCCACGTAAAGTTTCTGGTGGATAAGGTCAGAGCTTTGATAAGGTCACTGGCCATTTCCCCCAAGTAGACTTCTAGCAGAGGGGATGTTTCAGATGGGACGGAGCTTGATCAAGCAAAATAAGAACCTAAATAGCCAGTCCATCAAAACCACATTTGGGGTTTTGATTCTACAAGTGTTCCTTGACCTTGTGCTTCAATGCACTCAGTTTACCTGATTAAAACTTAAGTTAGGTGATTAAAATGATAAAGAATATAAAATTGACCACATTAAGAGCTGGGCTTGGTTATCACCTGAGTTTTGATGTGAATTTTTCAGTGGGAAATTATTCTAGAGATTAAATTTGGGGAAGGAAGATTTGAAGATTATTTTAGAATACCCCTGTTTCTGGGCAGTAGTTAGCTGTCTACTCTGTTCAGACACACAAAAAATGCCAAGGTAGTCTTCAAGATATCTGTCAAAGGAAAATCATAGCTTCCCCATGCGACATTACCCAATTTTTACTTATTTATTTATCCGTTCGTTAATTTGTTTATTGAATGGTTTTGAGAATAAAATTAGCTTTAATAAGGTTTTAAAATCCTGAGTTAATAATTACAAAAAATATTTTCTTGCCTCTTCATATATAATGCAATTTCTCAGTTTTATCTTGTTTCGAGAAAAATCAATAGTCATAAAAATATGATCTTCTAGTTGTTTTTTTTTTTTTTCTTCTCCTGGTTAAATTGTTGCAGCTCCTTTTACCCTCCTCTACAAATTGAGAATAACTTTATATCCTATATGTAATGACACATAATCAAATCACTCTACTGATTAAGTTTATGCAAACAGAACACTGAAACTTTAGCATTTGAACAATAGTCTCTGAGAACAATGTCAATCACACCTTGCTTCAGACTAAAAATGTTATGTGACTATGCAACAGGACACAATTGCACAGCATTTTCATGCATTTAAAAACAAATAAACATTTATAAGTAATTTTGGAGCTATACTGTGTATATGGAAATGAACATGCTTTTACTGTGATATTCTCTTTAAAATACAGTACTCACAGGTAGATTTTAATAGATGAATCTCTTTGGCTATCATCTTGGATTTTACATACATATGTATATATAAAATCTGCTTTGGGACATCTGTAGTTTTATAAATAAATTGTAGGTGTTTAAAATATTGATAATTTTCCTACTCCACAAACAGCAATTGATACTCTAAATTATGAGTGTTTATTAATTCCCATTTGAGATGATATCATTAGCATATGCACATATTACCAGAGAATAAAATATAACAAATTAATGACAAAGAAATAATTTATTTCATTGTCCTGTTATATTTAATATTTTATATAATTGTTGCTATTTTTGTTTTTCTTTTACCCAGAATAAATCACTTCAAAGTGTGTGTGCACTTAATTGCAGTAAGTTCTTGAAGCAATAATAACCAAGGTGTTTAATATTCTTAAAGCGTTTACTTGGTGCCAAGTAATGTGCTCACATATTTATATAAATAACTCAATTTAATTCTTAAAACAAGTCTCTGTGAGAGGTAGGTCTTAATATCCCTGTTTTACAAATAATTCAATAAATTTTGGATTAGCGAGATCATAAGACTTGCCTAATGTCACACAGCTAGTGAGTATCCAAACCCCAAACTTCTGACTTCAAAGCTTATTCTCTTAACCACATTTCTGCATTGCTCTATTTCCTTACTATGAGGTCGTGAATCCATATTAACATCTTTTTCATTCATTTTATATCCATGCTTGACCATCTTTATATCAGTCACATAAAACTTATCTCTGAATATTTTTTATGATTTATTCATGACAAGATTCTTTCTTTTGATGTTCTACTGCATCAAACTGTAACATAATGTCAGGCTTGCTTTAGTATTTCAGAAGTTTCTGCTACTTTTTTTCTGTCTCACTAGGCCAGTGACAAGGACCCTTCTAATAGTTACTGGTTCCTGGCAGAAGAGATTTGAGGTCAAACTTAGGACCAGGGAACCTGGGAGGCCTAATAGCTCTATCTCCAGTGCCGCTGTCTGGTACATTTTGCTTTTCCTGTCAATTTTAAATTGCAGGAAGCCCTGACCTAATTGACGAAGTGGTGCTGATTCTATTCAACAGAAAAATGTTTTCACTTTCCTCAACTAAATGTGAACTAAATGAGAAAAAAGATAGCAAGAGTGTTCTCATTTATTCAGTGTGGCTTTTTTATCATTTACAAAATAATTTTGGGTGAAGGAGAAGAAATAAGTAAAAATGATAAAATATCAAATAAGCTTCAATTGAAACCTAGAATAAATTGATCTTTTAAAATATATTTTCATGGTTCAGATGTTTATACTGAAAGTATAGTTTAATGTTATGCATTGAGACATGCTTACCATGTACAGGTTGCAGTTGAACCTGAGTTCACCTGCATTTAGGTATATATAAATGAATATGTATATGGAATATTTTATTACACTCATTAAACTAGTCCCACTTTTCTAATTTTTCTACATATACAGACCACCTTGTTTAATTGACTATACTAGCATATCAAGAGGGATACCCCTTCTTTTATAACTGATATTGAAATAATAGTTCAATTTGAAAAAAGAAAAGAAATGTGATTTAAGAATAATAGAGTAATTTTTGTACCTTAATCTAGACACCTTTGCCATCTGAGTTACTCAGACAAGTTGTTTTTCCCAGGATGCAAGGCCTGGGAGTTTGACATCTCAGCATACTGAGAGACATGTTAAGTAGAGTAAAAACAAAAATAAAAACAAAGCTTCTTTATATTTGAGTCATAAATGTTTGGCATTCTGCTGGAACTTAGAGATAATTTGCCCCAACCACTTCGCTAGATCACAAAAATTATCTAATTTTCCCATGATCTTGGCAGAATTAGAACCCAAGCTAGCATGGTACAGTTAGTGATTTTGCATGAATGTATACCTGAAGTCACTGGCACTTAATAGTTGCTTGGCTACCAGTACCTTGTTAAACTTTTCTGAAAGTGATTTTCTTTAGTTTTCACATACGATAATGATAGCTCATAAGCTTGCTGTGGCATTACATGGGAAAATAAATGTGAATCAAATAGCCCTCTCACACGACACTTAATAGGTATCTAATGAATGGCAATTTCCTTCTCTCTCTTTATTTCTCCCCATAAATTTATTCTTTTCTTAGCATTTTAGTGCATTATCTATAGAATATTCATATAACTCATAATATTCATGGTATTATACACATTTTGAAGAACATATAACTGAAACATAAAATTATCAATTATCATGCAAGGTACTAGAACAAGCTAGCTCCCATGCCACACTAATCCCAGGCCCATGTACTTATTTTTAAAGTGTTCTGAGAAAAAAGAATGATTCTCATTACATCTAACTTCAACATAAAATATTTTGATGTACCTCAAACTAGAAAGATTTGAAGAGAACATGATTCATGATAGAGCCAACTACAGAAAATGTTTCAACCACAGCTACAGCAATCAACCATGGACTCCTCCAAGATACATTGACAGCACTATTTTTCCATAGTATTTAAGAAGGACCCAACAAATACTCATTAGGAATAAAATATATATGTGGGAGCCAGAGTATATTTAATAGTTATGTAAGTAGGACACTATCCAATTTTCCTCTGTTGGCAGTTTTCAGTTTATCAGCAACTCACATGTAACCCAGACTCACCCATTTTCTTTCAAGGACTTTTCTTTTCACAGATGTCAAATCCATCAATCCAAGCAAATAAGTGCAGATTTATTCAGAGTTAGGGAAAACGGTAGTACGCTGATGAGTTGAAGCAATTATGTATCTTAAAAATTCAAATAAAATATCAATAACTTTTAAAACTTTGGAGAAGGATTTTTGACTCTATATATTCAATTGGTAACCTGAAGACCGTAATATAAGTCAGGATAGAGGTAAGAAAATAAACATAACTTATTAAAATGCTGTCAGAACACTCTAGGTTATATATTTTAAAATACTATATCCTTTGTGACTTGATTTAGGAAACATGCATTCTCTATTTTTATAGCAATATTAAGGCGTTCAGGATGTATACAGGCTTCCCTTGGTAAATTTAAGGTGCTTATATATTTATATATATATATATATATAGTCTATGTATAAACTCCTTTTAAACCACAAAAATGCATATTTCCTTCTGTTTTTCTTTGTTAAGGTGAACAGAGTGAATAGATATTCAATCAGTAACATTTATTGTGTCTAGCATGCAGAAAGAGAAAATAGATCAGCGTTAGAGAATCGGTTTAGAGAGATTACTTACTAGAAATAATAAAAAGCAATAGGCATGTTGGTACCAAAAAACTGTATTTTCTTGGTTTATGCAGGATCTGCTAGCATGCTTGGGACATGCCTTATTTAAAATATTTAAAGAGTTTAATGTGGTCTCATTATCCTGTTGGACAACTGCATTTACATATTTGTTTGAAATCATAAAACACAAAAATGACGCCAACATTAAAGCTTCATTTTGAAAAAAATCATTCATCATGCACAGAATGGCCATAGGATTTGTGGAAAGGATATGAAACGGAAGGATTTACTAGAACAAAGATCAAGAATTAAGACACTAATACCCCATCTGTTCAATAGCTACCAATTCTTGATATTTATAAATATTGTGTTTTGTGGAATGAAGTGAAAACGAATTTGTGGATATGGATGCCCTTTTTATTATGGTTGCACATAAATATATCCAAATGCAACTAATGCCCTGTGTCAAATGTAAAAAATGAAACTAATTATAATTTAATTATAATTTATAACTATACAAAAGAATCTCTTAACCTAACCCACTTCCAATTTTGCTAATAATAACATTCACCAAGATGTTTTAAGAGAAAATTCTACAACCTCTCTCCCTTTCTCTCTCCCTCCCTCCTTCTCTCTCTCTTTCTCTTTTTCTCTCTCTCTACACACACACACACACACACACACATATCTGCTTGAGTGGAGGGGAACTGAAGATTTTTTAAAGATGAGTGATAATCACTATTGAATAAAATTATTTATAAAACAATGATAAACTCATGCAAATCTCAGAAATGTAAACTGCCCCCCATGAGAACTTGGGATTTGGCCCAGAAAGCATCGCTCTGGTTGAGTGAAAAGATGCAACATCAGAAACCACATAGCCTAAGGCCAACTTAAAAAGAATCAAGACAGCAAATGTATTTACTTGTCTTATACTTTAACTGCTTATAAATGACAGCATATAATTGTCCTTGAAAGAAGTAAAGTGAGATTTTGAAAGCAATTGAGTAGACTTTCTGCTTGCCAACAATCACATTCAATGTTAGAATAGAATTTCAACGTATACTAGGACACTCTTAAATTTTATTTAAGGGGATGAAAAAATGAACCCCCAAATAACAGACCCTCCCCTCATAAAGGTGATTACTCTTATTTAGCAACTATAATGTATCAGATACTGTATTTGGTTTTTTTCCCACATAATCTTCTTAATTGCATTCTTATAATAGTGTTATTTATAGATAGAGAATCTAGGTTCAGTAAGGGTAATGGACATTTCTGTGTCGATTATATAGATCAATTAAAAAAAGAATAATGGATGTTCCTAGAGATATATGGCTTATAAGTCAGGTGGATTTGAATCCAAGCATAGATTTCTGTGGCTTCCAAAAAGTCATGATTATAAAGCAGTGTAAGTAAATCCCCTCCATATAGCCCAGAATTAGAACTTTCATGGGAGACTGGTGACACTATTTGTGATCACAAATATTTGAAAAAATGAGATGTAATTATTATGAATTTTTAAAACTTTAAATATTAAGTTTAGGAGAGTAGTATAACATAGTATTTAAGAAAGGAGTTTGGAGACAGAACTTTTCTTTTTTTCTCTGTAAATTATCTACAGAAGTTAAGTCTGACCAGTTAACTTCTCTGAATTTCAGTTTTCTTATTTCTGATAGGTGATTAATAATTTCATTTTACATGAAATATTCATGAGATAACCTGCAAAGTAGTGAACACACTTAAAAATTTTCAACAATTGGTAGCTCCTAGAATATTTCTTAGCTTTTCAAATATTGAAATTAAGTTTTTGTACATGACTATCCATTCAGTTAAGGCTTTGTAGTTGAACTAACACGCTTAGGCAAAATTTATCAACTATCAGATTGACCACTTGTTTTTTATTTTTTTTTTCATCATATATTTGTAGCTTGAAGCAAGGGAGCATTGACCTTTGCAAGGAAAGTAAATTCATTATTTCAGAGAAATTCAACTCAGCAGGTGGTAGGACGTAAGACGTAAAATGCTTAAGGCTGAAGCTACCACAAAATTCAAACATCACCATACAACAGGAGCTGAAAAATTCTCTAACTTCTGCTCAACTATTCTACCAACAGCACAATGTAAGTTTGATTTTTAAAATGTAGGATGGTTTAATATTAAAACCAAATAAAACTGAATGCAAAATAGATGGAATGAAAAATAATGAATAAATAATAGGCTAAGGAAAATTACCTACTCTTACCATGTTTTACATATTTACTGATGTTACTAATTGCGGCAAATGTTACTAAAGCAGGAACCAATTCACAAAACTCCAGAAGGGAACACGGATGGACAAGCCATTTAGTTGGGATTCAGCAAATTCTGAAATTGAAAACCAACTTCTACTACACAAAGAAAGAATCAGAGAAAACTCTTACAGAGGGCTTTTATGCCAAGTTTTGTGTTTTATCTATTTCGGTGGGAATATCTTAGCAAGCAAATTCACTCTATGATGAACCAAGTAAAATACAAATTAAGCACTAATAACAACTATGATTGCATTGACAAGGATTTTGTTTTGTTTTACAATTCCTTATATAGAGAATTTGAATTGAAAGTGTATTTATAGTTCTCCTAAACTGTCAAAGTGTTATAAAGCAGAACTTAGAAGCAGTGTCTGAAAAGTAACTTAACTAGACTGATGTTCTGTTCTTATCCTTCATTATTAGCTCTGTGGACCATGTTAAAATATTGTAGTTACTTTTCTCTTGACCTTGAGAGACTTGATACCTCTAGGAAAACTAGCTATTTCACGGATTGAACTGTCCTAAGTTAGTCTGACAGCCATATGTTTAAATCATGATTTCAGTGCCTGGAGAAATTTTTGTCAGGCTCCCAAACAAGTCAGCGAATTCAGTAGAATTGCCCTATGGCTTTGGAGGAACGTGATTGGGGAAGGTCAGTCAAGGTTCAGAAAGCCTTTGTCAAAGCTTAAGGAGGGCTCACATACAACCCCTGTTTTCAGACAGAATGGCATCTGTTTCCCATATATATGCTCATGGAAGCCCCCATAAATTACAAAAAAAAAAAAAAAATTACAAAATGAGGCCACCTCTTCTCACATTTCCTAAAATCAATGTGTAATTGGAATCTGAGCAATATATAAGAACAAAGGAAAATAAAAAATAAAAACAGAGGGCAAGCTAATACATGTCTTGATAAGAGCTTGTGAGGCACCGGGAAAATGCAGAGGAAAAAGAAAAGAACATTTTAGGACTAGATTTGTTTAAACCTTACAGTAGCTCCTCTACTACAATACATGGGTACAGGTCATGACTGTAAAATTTGAAAGTGTAGTCACGATTTTCCGGTCATTCTTTTGAAATATCATTCTTACTCTAAAGTTGCTCCTCTATGAAAACACATCAATTCAGACATAAAAAGAGAAGTACAGTTCTAAGAATTTAGCATGTCAAATATCATAGAAAAATAAGATTTTATATAAAATTTTATGAAAACATGACTCCTGAACAATATAAACAGTTATCTGTTTATCTCATTTTTATTTGAAGAGGCCTCAGCAACCATCCATTGTACAGATCATTGCTTTCATATATTTTCAAAATCCAAATCCCAATTTGAAATTTCTTCATTTACCAGCACACTATATTAAAGGGAATGCCTGTTTAGGCCTACTTTCTCATGCTTGTTTGCAGAATTCATATCTATGTATGTATTTACTGCCTTGGAATTTACAGAACTTATTTCATAAAAAAATCTTAAATGTACTGAACTATCTAATGAGATTATTTTTAGAACTAGTTAAATCAGTTCAAATTTCTCTGAAACAGTAAATGTAAGTAAAATCAATAATATTTTTTGGGGAAATAGAGGCATAGAGATTGTTCTACCAGATATAAAAATATATATGAAGCTATAGTAACTAAAACTCAATAGTTCTGGCACAGAAAGACTTGTACAGCTATAAATACAAAGAGTCCAGAAACAGACCCATGCATGTGTGAGAAATTCTATATGAAATGATAATTCCCCAAATCAATGTAATTTATTATTTAATACATAGAACAGGATTACAGACCATATGTTAAAATAAGAAACCATTAAAATTAGATTCACACCTTCAGCTGAAAATAAAAATGGATTCCTGGTGAAGGGTAGTCTACAAATATCCTATACATTAATTAAATCAACAAAACACAAATGAAGTACATAAAAATGAGAACAGAGAATGAAATATTAAATAAGGAAGTAGATACTCAACTGTACTTGTGATCATAGAAGTGAAAACTAAAACACTATGATGTCACAGTTATCAGATTAATAAAAAATTTTTAAAGAATTGATAGTATTCAGTGTTTACCTCAGGTGTTGGTAATAAAATTGGCATTCAATCTGTTAGCATATATCTAATGATAAATACACTGTATACAAAATTTAAATAAGTATTATATTTCTAGAAATGCATTCTATAGATATCTTAATGCAAGTGTGAAAGGGTATATGTAGATGGAAGTTTAATGTAGGATTATCTGTGAGTGCCTTTAAAATTAGAGGATTAGAAGCATTTTAAATCTCCTAAAATAAGAGAAAGATTGAATAAATTTTTGCATGTTCACATCATGAAATTATATGTAGCATTTTTAAAAATGAAATAAATCTTTACCTATTGACACAAAAAGATGCTTTCAATGTATTGCTGATTCAAAAAGTAAAAATCTAATTAGTATGATTCTTGTTTTATGCAGTATATATATACAAATAAAATATAGATCTGAAATGGTCCAGGTTCCAGATACATAAAACTGTCAACAGGGATTATTCCTTTTTATTTCATCCTTTCTATATGGTATATTATTTTTTGTGAGAGTATATATCTTTTACAATTTTTTTATAAAATAATAACAAAAAAAGGAAAGAATATGATTTCAATTGCTAGATATGGAAGAAATGAATCAATGACATTCAGAGTTCACTTAAAATGCCAAATGTCTGAACTGTAGAGTTTACAAAGCCAGGGTTGTTATAATTATCACACAGGAAGAGTTGGGTTCTCAAAATTGCTGAGATTTCATTCACTTTTAGAAGTTGAGGAGGAAGTGGCAGCATTGTGCTAGAAGCTTATACTCACTTCATTTGTCTTCCTAATTATGTAGTCATCCAGGAGTAACACTTCCTTTCAGAAGGAAGATAGTTAAGAATCTTGGGCACTCCACCAAATAACATGGTTAAAGGTCTACTGTAAATTCAACAACAAATGATTGAAAATAGAGACTTTCAATCAACTTAACAGGTATACTTGAGTAAGAAAAACACTCTAGTGCATGCTATAAATATCAGATCATTTTTTGCAATATTCCCAGTATGGAGACTTACAGCCATTTCTTTTTTTTTTCTTTTCTTTTTTTTTTTTTTTTTTTTTTGGTTTCAGGGAGAAATCGTTTTGTATCTGCTAAATACCCTAGGCAACATATGCTTAAGTATGTTAGCATCACATTGATGGGAACCAGAGTTCTTCACCTACTTCCCTGTCTATTCACTTTGGACTTCTTTACTAGTCACGTAATTCTCATAATCTGATTGTTCAAATGAAGCCCTCTTATCTCCTATGTTGAAGGACATATAAGTTTGTCTTTCTGGTTTTGCAAAACTGTTATGTAAGTAAACAGATCCAAATTCCCACCAAGGATGTTCTTTTCTCTCATTTGCAAATATTTTGTCCCACATGCCCTCATAAAGGAGAATAAATTTTAAGATAAAGAATAAATTTAAATGTCTCAAGTTCCTTTGTCTTCACCCCTACAAAAGGTACCGTATGCATTCAATATTTATGGAGACACAAACAGTTAACCTCATGTTCGAAAAAAAAAATACAACTCTAGTTTGCATCATTGTAAAAAGGAAGATAACAATTAGTCCATATATAACTATACATTTTGGACATTTATTTTCTATGGGTTGTAAGTATAGGTTTTTGTCTAATGGATGAAAAAATCAGGCTCACTCATTGATAAATATTTCTTCAGGATTTTATTGAAACACTTCTAAGTTTAAATCTTTGGCCATTACATTTTATTGGTAGATGAAATTATCATGTTATTTGTCACCCAGCTTAATTTGGTTTGCACTGCAGAAGAGTAGGTAAATGGAGCTTAACTTGATAGCCCTGTACAGTGAAGCATCGGTTTCTAGATGGTTACACAGAGAAGGATGTTTCTTCTTCTCTTAAGACCAAATGAGGGTAGAGGTTGGAAGTCGAGGCTAAATGTCCAGTCTTATGTGGGAATAAACATAGCTGAGAGGTTTTGTTCAAAACAAAAGCAGTGAAATAAATGTCCAAGTGGAGGCGCGTATCAGAGCAGTTTCAGGCAAACGTAAGTTCATGTCCTATCTCAGCTCATTACCGAGCTAAGACAAGCTACTTAACCTTTCTAATCTCTGCTTTTTCACCTGAATATTAGAGATAATAGCTACCTCAAATGTTTTCTTATGAAGTCTAAATTATATACCTTAGATAAAGTGGTAGGCACAATGTCTGCACATGATTAATGCTCACTACAAATATTTTAAAATGTTACTGATATTACTTTCTAATTAATGTTATTATCACTATCTAAGAAAACCCCTCTGAGATTTAGTTTTTAGATCTATAGATTAAGGTTAATACTTTTTTCCTTACAAGGAGGTTAGAAATCAATAATCCCGGGGAAACTTCATTGTGGTTACCGTTACTGGAGACACTGACATTATAATATTTTTCTTTAGGGAATATATTATGTCACATTCACTTGAGAATATACAACATTGCCATGCAAATGCCATACATCAAAGAACACATGTCTCTTTGAATACCCTGTACAATTTGGGATTGAACAGATAAATTCAATATGATCTTCTATGTGTACTAGCATGCACAGTCATTATAGGCAATAGATAACAATATCTTAAAGACCCGTCTAAAGACTCTACAGTCATAAAGGCTTAGAAAGATCCAAGAAATAGGAACACTGATATTATATCAGTTAGAATCAATCAGTCCTTCTATTCCAGGACTTTATGAATATCTACACAGGTAAAAATATGTAATGTTACAGTTTGCAAATTCTATATGGCTCCCTCCCCTTTCCTATTTCTATGTTAAATACCAATGGTTATTGCAGAAATTAAGCAAGAAAATTGTTTCACTATACACCAGCCCATATACTCATTATGAATTAAGCAAAAGCTCTTACTGAGCAATTTCAAAAACTTGACAGCTCAGGTATTAGTGCCTAAGTTTCACTGAACTAAATCTTCCCTCCTCAAATCTGACCCTAAATATAAACTGTGTGTGACTGCCTTACAAACTATGGGAGGCACAATTCTAGCTCCCAAGTATTGGAGCCATGCTGATGAGGAACATTCTGATTATTACAAATACCAATAATAGTTATTCACATGAGGGGACTTTTCTTTGTGCAATGATGCTTTAATTTCTCCTGCTGGGTTTAATATTTCTAAATGCTTCAGAGGATAACCAGTCTGCCATTCTCATTGGAAAGGATTACTTTACCACCTCCTATGGCGGTCACCTAAAACTACCTAGGAGGCTGTGCTCATGAGAGTGGGATGAGGTAGGCAATACTTGTTTTGGAGCTGGAGAATCTGAGTTTCCTTAATCACTATTATTAGACTGTGAGTTCCATAAGGACCAAAGCATGCAAAGCAAAAAAAATGGTTTGAAAGACTTATATATAAAGTTGAATCTTGAAATGCAAAATAGACATTGGGCTGAAGTATAGGAGTTAGAGGGACGTATTGGGAAACAATTCTATGTGTGTATCTAGCATTTCTATACATCTTATGAGCAGAGACAATGACTGCCTTTTCTCCAGATTATCTTTGCAAGGTTGTTTCTGTAGTAAATAGCCTTGGAAGATACAATGTCTCTCTCCAGAGCAAAGAGCAGGTTTTCTTACAGCCTTGGAAAGTAAAGATAGTGTTTCCCTCTGTAGCAAAAGGCAAGCATGCTTACTTGTCATAATAGAAAAGGTGGGTTTCCTAAATTGAGGAGTTGTCTCCTGTAATGTATCCTACTCCATGTGGAGGTGTCGTTTGGCCCTCTTCATGTTGCCCTGTGGAAATTGGGGTACCAATGCAAACATGGTATTTATACTGCTTGCTGTGCCTTGAATAATGAAGTCCTTTGTTTCTGACTCAGAAGTCTTACATCTTCTGCCAATGTCCATAAAACTGCAGCAGGATAAAGTGTTAGCTTGCAAGTAGACTAAGGTGAGACTTCATAATACATAAATAAAGTGGTACAGAAGATAAAAGAACTGAAGAAGGAAATATATGGAAAAATTAGCCTGAGATTCACTTCCTTCATGCTTAATAAAGACTTATTTAACATTAATTCAGTTATTCATATATTCAGCACCTGCCATGTGACAAGTATTATTCTACATACCAGGAATACAGTACTGACTGTGACTAACAATTTCTCTTCTCTCTTGCTGCATGCCTACTACTGAGCAGAGACAAACACAAATATGTGAATAAATACATATTTTAATTCCAGATGGTTATAAATGTTATGATGCTAAATAATCAAAAATGATGTAATGAGGTAAAGCTTCTTTTATTAGGGTGGGCAAGGAAGTTGTTTCTAACATGGTAATATTAATATTTGGTGCAAGGTCTTCCACGTAGAATTTTGGGGAAAGGACATCCCAGATGAAAAAGAAAAGGAGAAGAAGTAAAAGGCAGTGAGAAGGAAAAAAAAAGAGAGAGAGGGAGACAGAGACAGAGAGAAAACAGCACTAGTAGAGACCCTTAGGATTGAAAAGGTTGGATTCTTTTTTTCAGAAAGAGAAAGAAAAGCAGTGTGTGGCTGTAACATAATGGGTGATATGAAAAGGGATACTGAATGAATTTAACTATTTGTGCAGGACTTAGATCATAGTGGGAATTATAGACTACAGTAAGTCAATCAGATGGGGTTGATGGTGTCTCTTTTGCTTTATGAAGTTAAATTGATTCACTTTCTTTGTTATTTTTAAAAATAAATAAAGTTTTTTGATGCCATGAGTATTCTGAAAGTAAAGAATATATTTGCACTGTGGAATGCAGGCGTGTAAATTTATGGACAAAAATGAGAAAAAATGTATCTGTACCTAGAAACTTCTGGAGAATAGAACTAAGTATGATTCCAAGTAGCTACCATTACTATTACTGTTAAAACACGAATACTTTCAATACTACTAAAAATAATAGCATAAAGATGAAGAGAACAATGAGGAGAAAGAGGAAGAGGCGGAGGAAGGAGAGGAAGAGAAAAGAAGAAAAATAACAAAAACAACAAATTCTGGAAAGACTCTTATATTCCAGGAACTAAGCTAAATTCTTTATATACTTTTTGTAAACTTCAAAATTACTCTGTTAAATTTTCTACAGCTCCTTTCAAAGACATAAATTCATGCTTACAGAGGTAAAGCTCTTTATTGAAGATTTCCCTGCTAGTCAATGCCTGGGCCAGAATTTGAACCTTGGAACTGTCTGGCTCCAGAGTCAGATATTTGCACATGTTTTAATGCAGCACCTTTATGCTGCAGATGTTCCTTCCCTTATGAAGCAGGCAGCTTTGTCATCAGTTGATAGAGAATTGTACTATTTCAAAGATTGTTAGGTTCAGTCATGGGACAAAATGATTGGTGGTTTTTATCTGCATTGTTTGGAAAGTCTGGCTCTATACAGCAGCTGAAATACAGCACATAACTTTTTTTTTTTCTTGTGGATGTCATAGCAGACAACAGATGTACCATGTCTACACAATGAGATGGGTAGAAGTGCCTAAATCGATTATCTAGCTTGAGGATACAGCTGACCCATGCTTTATTCCAGGTGCTTCCAGACTTTGGTCTTTTGGAAGAAAAATGAGCTTCTGGAAGATATCTCTAAAGAAAAAGGATTATTATTATCCTACTGAAAATGCTTCATAAATGCACAAAATCAAAGGGAACACGTAAAATTATCTGAAAATGGCAGGTTTTGATCTAACAGAACATCAAATACATGGGAATCTGAAATTCACTTCTTGGGTAATTAATAACCAATGACATATGTTTACACTAGGAAATTAGGTCTAAAAGAGATCATCTAAGCCAATGTTTCCAAAATTGTGTTGCAAAAAAAAGCATGTTTCTAGAGATAGTAACATTTTATGAAAGTAAGATTTCATAGTTTGAAAAACCTCTAGCAGAATTCATCCATATCACTTCTTAGTAACAGAACCCTATTTAGTTTTATTCCGAGAAGGAATGTAACCTCACCTACAGTGTATCTCTATACATCTGTAATATGTTTCTAGGTTTATATTTCATAGGGGAAGCCATTGAAATATAGTTCTCATTTTGGATTGTGCTATGAAAAAAGTTCTCTAAATCTGCCGTTCCCAACCCCTGTTAGGGACTGAGCTACAGAGCTCTGCCACAGCCTGCGGACCCCCGCTGGCCGCCATACTCCCACCCCCACCCCATCCCCACCCTCCACCTGTCTGTGGAAAAATTGTCTTCCATGAAACTGGTTCCTGGTGCCAAAAAGATCCGGATCGCTCCTCTAAAGAGCTCTAAATGAGCTTGGAGGGGCATGTGTTTTGCCACTTCCCTGTTTTATTTTTCTGCTTGAAAGTTGTATGTAACAGCCAGTCTTGTGATATTGAGTTGTTTTCAGGATAAAATCCACAAGTTAACATAATAAAACTTACAGATGAAACATCATTTTAGTTTGTGGCACTACATACCAGCCCTGGTGTACCTACATCTTAACTAGATTTGGGTAATAATTTAAAACCCCAGCGTGTTTAAACCACTGAAGCTAGGTCTCTGCTACTTAACAGCAAAGGGACATAGTTCTTGATACGCTTGTATATGCCACATTCTTCTTAAGTCTTGCAGGTACATTTGATGATTAAAGATCCTCAAAAGTGCTTCATAAATAAAACAATTGTTAAGAAATTACCCTCTGCCAGACATTGCACTAGATGCTGAGGATGTGGGAAGATAAAAGATTGATTGACCCTGAGTATGCCATGGAAGGCTTTCCAGAAGAAACTTAGTTAAGTTTTGAGGGGAGATTATAAGTGTTCTAAATAGGAAAAAAAAAAAATGAAATACAATACACATAGAAAATATAATAAATTAAAATAGATATAAATATGATGTTTCCCAAGAACTTTAACATCTTTGATGTAGCTGGGGAATGGAAGTGAGTTGGTCTTGCGGGTAAATATGTGGTCCTGGGACAGAGTTACGTATTTGGAGGGGTAGACAAAGGCCAAGTTGTGCAAGGCTTTTTACACCAATCCAAGGAACTTAGACATTGTTCTCTAGGCAACATGACACTACTAAGCAGTTTCAGGCAAGGAGAAACAAGACTAAATATGTGTTTTTTAATGACCTCCCGGGCATCAATATGGAGGATAGATAAGAGAGGCTGCTTGTGGGATATAAGAAAGAGATATGAGAAAGCCCAAAGCACTACAGAAGCAACTACTTTGATTAATAAAGGGCTCCTAGTGTTTATTCATGGGGGACAACACCAATTCCATGAACATAATCAACAGTCATAGGAAATTAAAAAACACTGACTCTTACAACAAAAAATAGCTCAAATTGGAGAAAATTGAATCCATGAATTAATTTTTTTAATTTTTTATTTTTTCACTTTATTATTTATTTATTTATTTATTTATTTTTGAGACAGGTTCTAACATGGTTGCCTGAGCTAGAGTACAGTGGTGTGATCATAGCTCATGGCAACCTCAAACTGCTGGGCTCAAGAGATCCTTCTGGATCAGCTTTCAAGTAGCTAGGACTACAGGTATGTGCTACCATGACCATATACTTTTTTTGTTGCCATAGAGGCAGGGTCTTGCTATGTTGCCCAGGCTGATCTTGAACTCCTGACCTCAAGCAATCTTCCTGCCTCAGCCTCTCAAAGTGGTAGGATTATGGGTGTGAGCCACTGTGCTGGCTTACAATTTTTTAAAAAACTTTCTATTCTTCAATTTTTTTTAAGAATCACTTTTTGTTAAGTACAAAAAAATGTAGACGTTTCTTCTATTTAATCTTATTTTCCAGCTAACACTCAGCAGTTTCCATGCTGAAGAGAGTTTTGATATTTCTACCACTTTGAAGACCTCTTTGTCAGTATCCCAGGATAAGATCAAAGTCTACTCTTCATATCTGCAGTCAAGGAAACTTCCCTTTTCTCAAGGCCTACCTTCCTGTTTTTTGGAAGCTGGTGAAAAAACAGCACACAGTGGGACATTTATCACTATGCCCGTTTGAGCAGTATGATTGAAGCCAGGGTCATTTTCACTGAAGTAGTACCACTGATGCTAAAGAGCCAATCACTGTGGCATCAATGAAAATTTGCCTAGCCTCGATTTCAGAGGAAATAATAATGTCCTTGGAAAAGAGTAGCAGCTTCTGGATTCCTTAGCAACTCTAAAAGTAAAATAAAATTAAAACTCCATATCCAGCTTCATTAGCTTCTATACCAACCTCCTATCATACAAATTCTGAGCTTTTGAACTATGCCACCTCTGCAGTATGGAGTGCTTACTTTACAACCTTTTAAGAAGGGCTGCAAAATATTTCTGAATGAGGTTCCTAGCTGAAGAGTTAGATTTCATTGAGGTCTTCCTGTTGGGATGGTTGGAAGTAAATTATCTTCTTCATTTTAATGCTTTTGCTATAATTTATATCCTAGCCACAATTCTTGTCATCTCCACTCTGCCAACTGGATTTCTCAGAGAAATCAGTCAATGGGGAAGAATGAGTACCCCAATGCATCCATGCAGTTTTGACCACCATCTATATTCTTTTATAAAGACTTGCCTCTGACTTTACTCCTTTAGGAACATTTTTCTTTCAAGCCCATGAGATGCATCTCCTTATGCTAACAAATATATCCAAGAACTAGTACTCACAAGGATCTTTGGCAGAAAGCATCACCACTTTCATCTGATATGGCAGATACTGAGTAAACAGATTTGCAGGTTGGGGAATTGTGTGATGGTTTTACATACCTGGTAAGCTCAATACATAGCTGCTTTAATTAGAAAATAATCATTAGTTATCTTAGAAATGTATTACTCTAATATAGCCTATTATAGAAAAGTATATTTTTGCTGATTTTTATTTGAACTCTACCTCATTCCCAAAGAGAATTTGTAGTTGCTAGTGTTGCATACTACGTCTGCTTTAATATTATTATTCTATTAAAAGTTTTATTGGTTTCCTAGAGAACTAATTCAATAGACAAGGATATTATTGAACATGGTAGAAATTTATACTCCTTTACTCCAATTAAATTCCACTTGTTATTTTCATAACAGCAATAAATTCAGCAAGATAAAAAGGCAGTAATAGATACCTTGGGTATTAGGAAGGTGAGCTATGATGCTCAATTTTTGTTTTTCACAAATGAAGAAGAAAATACTGGGATAAAAATCATGGAACTGAACCATTAAATATGTATAAAATAAAACTTTTTAAGAACTAGAGGCATTCTCTCATGTCTAGGAAGCATCCTGACTACAGCCTTATAAAATTCATAAAAATCATAAAAATCCCATAGATCTTGAGATGAATCAGTTCAGGGAGAAATCAGTCAGAGTGGAGACTGATTAGAGAGCATTCAATTTAGTGCCTGTACTTCAAAGATAAGGAAACAAAAATCCCAGAGAAGTTAAGTAATTTTTTCAATGTCACACAGTAACAGAGGCTAAGTGGGTCTTTCTGAACCCAACTTCAAAATAATTACTAGGTGATGTACTCCCAGTGCAACTTATTCTATGGGAAAGCCCTGTGTTAGGATTCTAGTTTTCTTCCTTCCACAAAGCAAATAGGTGAATATGTGAACTAGGACACATTTATTTTCTGATTTTTTTTTTTTTTTTTTGGTAGAAAGTACAAACCTGATTTTTAAAAAAAAAATCTAACGAGGGCTGGGTGTGGTGGCTCACGCCTGTAATCCTAGCACTCTGGGAGGCCGAGGCGGCGGGCGGATTGTTTGAGCTCAGGAGTTCGAGACCAGCCTGAGCAAGAGCGAGACCCCATCTCTACTAAAAATAGAAAGAAATTATATGGACAGCTAAAAAAATATATATAGAAAAATTAGCCAGGCATGGTGGCACATGCCTGTAGTCCCAGCTACTCGGGAGGCTGAGGCAGAAGGATCGCTTGAGCCCAGGAGTTTGAGGTTGCTGTGAGCTAGGAGGACGCCACGGCACTCACTCTAGCCCGGGCAACAGAGCGAGACTCTGTCTCAAAAAAAAAAAAAAAAAAAAAAAAAATCTAACGAAAACCAGCTAAAGGAACAACATTTGAACCAGTGTGTGAGATCAAAGACTAAAGTTTTTCTGTTTAGAAACCAAGTATGACATAATTCAAATCAGAATTTTAAAACTAGGGAGAACACTTTATGTAGTTACTTCTCTTAAGGAAAGGAGACATGAGAACACATCATTTCAAATAGTAAAAAAGGCCTTTATCATACTCTGTTGAGGCTCCACCGGTTAAAGGATTAAAGAATCTTCCTTAGGTTTCTAGAAATACTTAGTAATCCAGTTTCCTAAGATCCCATTATATCTCAGCAGGGTATGTGTTTGAGAGCTCTTGGATACAAAAGTTTAGCCTAGGGAAAAAGAAGAGCCAATCTACTGGAGGGGAAGTATTCACTTTTTTTCAATTTTCACCTTTAGTAATTAAATTAATCAAATGGATATTTTCTACTTTCCTTCCATAAAACACATTTTTAGAGACCATTCAAATATAAACTGCTCTCAGAATCATGCTAATTGGCTCTCCGGTAATTCAAGAGATGACTTCTTGATGAAGAAGATAATGATAAGCTCGCAAGGGAATATGAGGAAAAGCAGTCCTACTTATATTTTTTAAAGATATAAATAAAAAGAAGAATTTTAGAACAGAAGCTTGAGAAAGATTCCTTAAAGGGATAGTAATGCTGCTATACATTGTCCCTCATTCTCAGGGTAAAAAGGAGGGAAATGTGAATTAAAGCCTTATAAATTGAGTAAAAATCTCAAACTCTCATATCCTAGGATGAAGCTCTATGTCCCACCTAGCTCTCTAGGTATGATTTTCCAAAAATATAAAGGTTTTGCAATTGCTCAAATTCCATTAGTCTATGTGGAAGAGAAAGGCCATCTGCTACTGCTGTGCTACAAAATAAATGCTTAAAATTTACAGAGCAGGGAAGTAGGAACATTTCTAGAATCCATGAGCCTGAAAGTCTCAGTTGGTTGCTTCATCTGCCTACTTCTCTGCTGCAGAACAGCAATTTGTTTGGATGTTGACTTTCATGTGGTTCAGAAAAGAAAATAGAGGGGGTGGGGGAGATTATGATTGGTTTCATACCCTTTGGTTGTCGGTGATGAGGCATGAATGTGTGAACCAATTCTGACCACAGAATCATGCAGGAAAATCTATCAGTGTGGTTTTACCAACATCTCTCTTTTCCAGTAGATGTAGCCATATGCCAATATGATACTAAGAAACTGCCACACATGTCTTCAATCATGAGTAAAAACTTTGGCAACGTGCTAAGAGAATAGAGGAGACAAATACTGAGCGCCTGAGTCCATGATGATCTTCCTGACTTGTTAAACCAACTCCGAAATCAACCTGTAGTGAGTTTCAATTTTCCACACGTCTCTTGAATTTCTATAAATGTAGCAGGCACAGACGTGACTTTGCTTCTGATTATCTTTTCAAGAATGTTTGTATAACGAACAGGTTTGGAAGATAAGGATAGCGACTCATTCTGGAACAAAAGGCTGGTTTGTTCACTGTTCAGTGTGGTAAAGAAAGATAATGTCTACCTCCAAGGCAAAGTGTAGGCAAGCTTACAGCCTGTTATTAAAAACTTTGTTTCCCTAAGCTTGAAGTTTCTTTCCTGTAATGCAGCCAACATTGGAAGGGCCCTTTGCTTTTTCCTTTTAGGAATGGGAATCAGAAGATCAGTGTGAAAGCCGACACTCTGGCTATTGTTATTGTGGTGGGTAATAAAGTCTTGTGTTTCTGACATGGGATCTTGTGTTTATGTGCACTCAGGAAACTGTTGCAAGCAGGCAGAGTAAAATCTCAGAACCTTCACACTTACTGAAAACAGGCTTCCTATTGTCTGAGATAACATAATATATGTCCTGAATGATTAACCCTCCTTTCATGGGATTGTCTATTATTTATGAGTAAAAGCATTCTATCCAGATATCATCACAATATTGTATATTTTTGGAAGAAAAGAGAAAATAATCGCTAGGTATATGCTTCATGTTATCTTAAAGTCAGCAGCATGATGCAGTGAAATTGGAACAGTGGATATTTTTGAGACTTTAGGAAACTATGTGATCCCTTTGTTTCAGTGTCCTCTTTTGTTGAATGGGGACAGTAAATCTGCCCTATCTATGTGAGGACTATGCTTTGCATATAATACATATGGTCACTGTTTATTTAATTTTAAAAAATCATAAAATCTTATATGAATATTCTATAAAAAGAAGCTTAGAGGTATTTCTATAACTAGAATTTACAACATATTTTTTTTTACTCTAAAACCAGGTGTTACAAATGACAGATGTCCTGAATTCTACATTTTATTTATTTTAGTATTTTTTTTAATGTGGCTAGAAAAGCAAAGAGATAAACTCTTAGGCACAACTGTGGAATTATTTCTTTAGATGACGCAAATTAGTGTGACACAAAAATCTAACAAAGAGCTAGATTTTCCCCCTTTTTCCCTTTTTATATTGGTATTCTAAGAAGGCATAGTGTGAACTATCTTTAATGGATCATTTGTGAAATAATCATCAGTAGGCAAAAATGCTGTTAAAACATATTTACCAGTTTTTCTTTCTTTTCTCCTTCCTGTGTAGAGGAGAACATATGGAACGTAGCATGTGAGGTAGTGAGAGAGAGAAAGATGGAGAACAGCATGGCGGTGTGGACTGGTAGGGTGAATGGTGACCAGGGATGTGGGGCACTGGGGAAAAAGTATAGATCCACATAGATGAGGCACCTGAAAGACTTGGTGACTGACAGTGGGAGTGATGAGAGGGAGTTAGCAAAGACAGAAGGGATAGACTGCATGGCTAGAGCATGGTTATACTGAGCAAATAGTTAAACGTATTAAGAATAATATGGAGGCTCTCAAAGCAAAAGAAGATATTAGCATACAAATGAAGAAAAAAAGAATGGAAAGAAACCTGAGGTATTGGATTGAAGCTGGAGGTTTCAGTGTGCACTTATGATTTTGTAATATACATATACAGCCATGTACAGAAATAGGTATAGTTGTAAATGCATTCATTTACATATATTTCAAAGATATCCCCATTGGGAGAGCCTAGAAGCAATGACACTCTTATAGCAATGAGCACAGTGAGTGCCATGATTATGGTTTCTAAACACCATCCTCACTAAAAGGAACCAGAGCTCCTTGGAGAAATAACTCATTCCAGGGTGAGAGCAGGGAAAATATGATGTGAGTCATGCAAATCATATTATGCCTACATTAAGTAATGTTCAATGGATGTTGGGAAGATGTCAATAGTATAGAAGAGTTAGTTTGAGTGGGATGATTTTGGCATCAAAATAAATAATGATAACAATAGATTGCAACTCTATTGAGTAAAATAGGAACTCATGATTTTATACTGATATAAATAAATGACTTAACTGACAGAATTATTATAGAGAGACTATACCTATTCTATTATAGATACTTAAATACATGAATGTAGGGATAAAATTCTTCCTTACAATAGCATGCCAATGCATTTGGGAATAACACCAATTGGGTGTCGGGCAGATGTAGGGGGGAGGGGATGGGTGTATACCTACATAATGAGTGCGATGTGCACCATCTGGGGAAGGGACATGCTTGAAGCTCTGACTGGGGAGGGTGGCATGGGCAATATACATAACTTAAACTTTTGTACCCCCATAATATACTGAAATAAAAAAAAGAGCATGCCAATGAAATTTTGAAGGAATAATGGAAATAAGAGAATTGCCATTTGGCAACGATCAGAGATAATGGTTGATTAAGGCAGGATCTGTCAATGGAAACTGAAGACGTTTGGTGATGTGATGAGGAACAGGTTTATGGCATGATTGTGAAATACTTCCCTCTGATATACTGATCAAGTAAAATGGGAAAATGTTTATTGTAAGGTGGAAGAACTTAGTGGACCCCAGTATCACCAGGAGATTAAGGTTAAAGTCACCAAAGGAAGGATTGATCCTCATCATGTGACCTTCTGAGGTGGTGTACCAAGAAATGTGCCACAATATTTCTGTGAAACTCTTGCCAAAAATGCGTGAGTTGAGTCAGGACATGAAGAACTATCAGGTGGACCCATGTTGAGGGTCATCTTTCAGAATGTAAGGCCTGTTTCCCTTAAACTTGGCAAGAGCATGAAATATTGGGAAACACTGTGGAACTGATTCAGCGTGAAGGAATCTGAAGAGATCTGACAATTAATTGCAATGTGGTTTCCTGGAAAGAACCAAAACCAGCAAGGAAAAAGTGTTATTGTGGCCGCAATTGACAAAATCTGAATGGGAACTAGATTTGAATGGTAATGCTGTTCCAATTTTGATTTCCTGATTTGGAGGGTTATATAGGATAATTATTCAAGAAAGAGTCTTTGCTTGGGGAACATAAACACCGTAGTGTTTGTGGTGAAGGGGTGAAGGGACATAGCTTGAGGACTTACTCATGAATAGTTCAGGAAAAAATGAAAGATAGTGACTATATATTTTTAGAGAGAGAGACAGATTAGAAAATAGAATAAATGTGGCAAAATTTTAACAGTTGGAGAATCTGGGTAAGATAATTATAAGAGGTCTTTTTTTTTTTTTTTTGAGACAGAGTCTCTCTTTGTTGCCCGGGCTAGAGTGAGTGCCGTGGCGTCAGCCTAGCTCACAGCAACCTCACACTCCTGGACTTAAGCGATCCTACTGCCTCAGCCTCCCCAGTAGCTGGGACTACAGGCATGCGCCACCATGCCTGGCTAATTTTTTTTTCTATATTTTTAGTTGGCCAGATAATTTGTTTCTATTTTTAGTAGAGACGGGGTCTCGCTCTTGCACAGGCTGGTCTCGAACTCCTCAGGTCTTTTAAAAAACTTCTTTGAAAATTAAATACACACATACACACACACACACACACACACACACACACTCTTACCAATATTGGTTAACATGACCATTGAAAAGAATACAATCTTTTCCATTTAAATTTATTTAAGTTGGTTATTCAATAGAGTATTCATTAATTCAACAAATGCTGAAATTCCACCAGGTTTCCTCCACTGGTTTAAATGGAGGGTTTAGAGAGGAGATCGAGTCAAACATGCCTACAAATATCGAGTTTCTAGTGGAATTTATATAACAATGTTGAGATCTGTGACCCTTTTTCTGAAGGAATTCATTCATTAGAACACAATTTTCGTTTGTTATTTTTAGAGATTCCAGTAGCCTTGTGAAAAAAGGTGAAGAAATCTGAAGAGGAAATTATGATGTTAAAAAGAATAATGAAAATATTCACTGTAGCCTCTTCTTTATGGAAAGAATACTCTGTTTTCTAATTTCTGGGATCTCAAGTGTGGGAGGTATTTCATATTACCAAAATTATGAATAGAGATTTTTAAAAAAAACTTTTCCATGTACCTTCACGAGCATGATCTCATTGTCAGGACTGACATGATCTCATTGTCAGTCTGGTAGTGCACCGCTTTCTAAAGTAATAAATACTGTGTTCTCTTGTTCCACCTTATAGTTCTTTGAATTGCAAAGGTCAGCAGCATTCTGAATTAAAGAATAAAGACCAAAACCCCTCATAAATTGTGGTGGTGGCCTCCAGTGGAAACATAATTTTTGAAGTGTTTAAATCTAAACAATAAAGAAGGTGATATCCACAATACATTGACACATTCCATCCAAGTTCGATTTTTTTAAACAATAAAGCTTTTTATTGACTTTAATTTATCCTTTATATTATACATGCCAGAAGGATAGACTTACAAAACCACAAAGAAAAAATTATTAAATCCCTAAGAATATCGGCAATCCCACTGACAATATATGCCTTGTTTTGTTTTGTTTTGTTTTGCGAAGCTGCAATAGTTTTTGTAGCTGGGTTTTGTCAAAGGACTAATAATAATTATCTTGGCTTCGCTATTTATGCACAATCTGAATTTGCTTTATTTCCACAAGCATATTAGGTATTTGGAATATCTGTACATATGAAAGGTATAGTTTAACCTAGAACATATTTGTTGAAGGACTAAACCACCACAAGTCCAATGCTACTACACCTAAGAAACGTAAAACAAATGAAATGCAGTCCCTCAATAGGAAAGTAATTATGGTAATAAATAATAATTCAATTAAAAAATCCATTGATATATCCATGAATGAGTGGCAGAGAAAATGTAGAGAAAAGTATGTCTGCCTCCAATTAAGAAAGAATTAGGGATGGCTTCCTGGGGAAGAGAGCAACAACTGAACAAATAGTGTGTGTGTGTGTGTGTGTGTGTGTTTGTGTGTGTGTGTGTACATGTGTGTGAAGAAGACAGAGAGAGAGAAAGATGACAGGGGATTGCTGATAAAGTTGATTATGGAGAGGTATGTAAGAACCAGATCACTAGGAACTTTAAGCACTTGAATTTTATCCTACAAAATAAAAGAAAGAGACAATGTTAAATGGAAGAATTATGTGATTATAGAAAAAAAATTAAAACTATAGTTAGCAATTAGATACTGTACAGGATGAAATGCATCTTAACAATAGAAAATATGTAAGTTGTTATACTGACTATTTTGTATATAAAATTATACTTAGCTTAGTGTGCCACTCATATCACAGTTGCTATCTGTAGGATAGGGTCCCATTCCATGTGAGGTCATTCATGCTACTTCAGAGGACAGGCAGCTGGGCCATGATGGAGGGGGACAAAATCATCTGGTATTCAAAGATTTGGGGATCTATCTTCTGGTTAGAAACTTCACTATCAACATGTGCCTGGACCTGTACTAAATACTGTCTTCCCCTGTTCTACACATTCGGGCAGCAGGTGGGTGTGAAGGTATATGAGTATGTATTTTTTTATTGTATTTATATTTTTCTCATTCCTAGTCCATTCTCCACAAAGTACTCAGAGTGACCTTTCAAAAACTCAAATCAGGGCCAGGCGTGGTGGCTCACGCCTGTAATCCTAGCACTCTGGGAGGCCGAGGCAGGAGGATAACTTAAGCTCAGGAGTTCGAGACCAACCTGAGCAAGAGGGAGACCCTGTCTCTACTAAAAATAGAAAACTTAGCCGGGGGTCATGGTGTGAGTCTGTAGTCCCAGCTACTCGGGAGGCTGAGGCAGGAGGATCGCTTGAGCTAGTGATGATAACACGGCACTCTACTCAGGGCAACGGAGTGAGACTCTGTCTCAAAAAAACAAAACAACAACAAAAAAACTCAGATCATGCTATCCTTCTACTTAAAATCTCTGGTAACTTTCTACTGCACTTAGAATAATATCTGAATTCTTTTACGTGGCCTACAGGGCTATGTGCACTCTAAACCTTGCCTACTTCTCCAATATCATTTCAAAGCCTCTCCTTGTCACTTGCTAATTTCCAAACATTGTGGCCTTTTGTCAGTTTCTAGAATAATCTGTGCTCTTCCCTGACATTCGGACCTTTGAACTTACTGATCTTCTGCACAAAATGTCCTTCCTAGTAGCAGGGTGGCTTTTTTATATACTTCATGTTATAGATTAAATGCCACTCAACTTGGAAAAGCATTCCATATGGTTTAACCTAATACTACATTGTGCTGCTCTCCACGGCCGCAGTGATGTTAACCGTTGGAAGCAAGGTGGAAACAGTTGGCACAATGGGATGCCCACAGGGTTTGGACTCAAATCGGTAGCGGAAATTCCAGTTGTACAACATACCAGCTGTGAATGCTTGGATAAGTTCCTTAAAAATCTTTTAGCCTCATTCATTCTATTTTGCATTCACAGATTCATTCATTCATTCAAGCACTGTTCTAGACCCTGGGAATTAAGCAGTGAGCAAGACAGGTAATACCCCTGCATTTATGAATCTTCTGTCAATGTTTAAGAGTGCAGATTATAGGTATACATTACAATTTCAGGGAGAGATGAGGGATATGACTAAGGCAGAGCCTCTTTTCCACAGTTTCATCAAGAAAGTTCTTTCCTAGGAAACGGCATTTTAACTAAGTGAAAAATAGAATTTTTCACTTTACACTGTTGTGTAAACTGAAATTAGTGACAGAGAGAATATCAGCAAGTACCAGTGTACTTTTTTTTTTTTTTTAAGAGACAGAGTCTTGCTGTGCTGCCCAGGCTGGAGTGCAGTGGCATGATCTTAGCTCACTGCAAGCCTGAACTTCTGGCCTCAAGTGATCCTCTTGCTTCACCCTCCTGAGTGGCTGGGACTACCAGCATGCACCACCATGCCTGGCAATTTTTTTTTTTTTTTTAATTTTTGTAGAGATAGGGCCTGGCTATTTTGCCTAGGCTGGTCTTGAATTCCTGGCCTCAACTGATGCTCCCATCTTGGCCTCCCAAAGTGCTGGGATTATAGGCATGAGCCACTGCATCCAGCTTTAAGGACTAATTATAGATACTGAGACCTATTTTACATTGTTGCTGTTCTGGGAAATATGTGAAGTATAGGATGTGCATGCAGCACAGCACAAGAAGCCTAATCGGTACTTGATAAATGTTAGTTTCCTTCCCTCCTTTACTCATCCTCCATTCTACTCTCTGAGATCAATGACAACTGGGAAAGAGATAAAATCACAGTTATGTTGACCAGCATTGTTATTTTTTGCAATCTCATATTCTCTCACATTCTGTCTCTGTGCATATAAATGTGACAAGTTTTAAGTCTCATTGAAATATAACACACTAAGGAAAAAGTTATTTCTTTACAAATTCTTGATCACGTTTTCCAATATTATTATGGTAGTCTTTTCTAACAATGAGAATTTCACAGGAATTAATGTAAAAAAAATAACAGGAAAGTGATTTAATTCAAATCAATCTTAGTCAGAGTCTGTGATTTATCGTTTGATAGCTGTGTGGCCTTTGTTTAAAATCACCTCATCATTTTGAGACTTGGTTTCCTCATTTGTAAGATGAGAATAGAATTTTAATCATGAAGTTAACAATATAGTGTGTTTACAATGTCCCAGTCATTGTGTTAAGCATGTTGCACATGCTAACAAATGTATTACTACCCTCGGTACAATTTGTACTTTTATTACTCTCATTGTACAGATGAGAAACCTGATATACAGAAATTTAAGTCACTTGCCCAAGATCACATCACTGATAAGTGTCAGAACCAATATTCAAAACCAGTCTACATATAAGATGAGTTAAAATTATGTGTTTGTTGTAAGCACTTGATATTTTGGAGTTTTATATTACTGCAACACAGCTGTTTTTTTGTTGGAGCTTTTAATATACTCATGTATCGTGACACTAAAAAGAGAGCTGTAACATGAACATTTATTCAATTTATTTTATTTAACATACTTAAGGAAACAGTTACTACATATAGGAAATAGGCAATGTTTGAAAACTTCACAAATATTAACTCGTTTAATTCTCATGTCTCACTAGGAGGTAAGTTCTATTAATGTTTCCACTTGACAGCTAAGGAGACTGAGGCACAGAGAAGATAATAAGCAACTTGCCCAATGTCACATAGATATTACCTGGCAGAACAAGGTTTTTAAACTAGGGAACTTCCATAAATCATGTACCAATTTCTTGTGGAATTCATGTGGCAATTTCTGAACACTGAAAATGTGGATCTCTTTGGTAAAGAAGGATGACAGGCAAAGTCACAGTCGCTGGAGGGCTACCATGAGCTATGCAGATACCCTTTATACTCTATTAATTTTTTCCTTGAGTGAGGGGGATAGAGCATTTCTCTTATTCTTCAAATAGTATCTTGACCCTGTCTTCCACTCTATCCAATGTATTGAGTGTTGTATAGTCAAAACATTTTGGATGACTAAAATTTTGAATGTTACTTGATATTTTGTTAGAACACAAATGCAACTTTCAACTGTTGTTCCTGAAATGTTTCCATTAGCATTTAGTAAATTTGGGTGGCATTAAGGTACAGAAAGTAAATGTACTTTTTTTTAAAGCTTTCATACTTCAAATGTCCAGAGTTATTAGAGTATTTTTAGAACACAATCCACTGGCAAATTGTGTGCATTGGTAGTTTTACTCAGGCAAACATCAATGAGAAAACTTTAAATTGTGTGGGACTCTGACCACATAATTTAAAACTCTATGCAATTTAGGAAAGCCAAAAGAAAGGAATATATATTACTGGGCCTTGGCAAGACAAAACATGTATTTTAGAAATAGCCTTAATTCTGATTTTCTCCCACAGGGTTTTCCTACAGTTTCCATATATTGAATGAGAAATTGAGTTACTATTATAGGATTGATGAGTTAAAATGAAGCATTATTGGTATTCCACCCCGTATCTACACCCTCTATCTACACCACAACAAGTATATAAAAAGGGAAAAATACTTGCCCTCCATAAAGCACTTCTCAACATCATTTCACACAGTTCTTCCTTAATGGATGTTTGTCAAATATCTCAGCAGAAAGAAGACTACATGTGACTCTGAAGGGTGAACATCTTTTTAAAAGTTTGGCACTACAGGGAACTGTAGTTTCTCCAATAATTATCATTGCTGGCTTTGCAGAAAGGGCAATGAAGGGTTATTCTTGAATGTGGTATGGGATATTCTTAGACTCAGCATTATTTACAGATTCAACCATATCATAGCTCTACTGAGAATCATTATGAGTTTCTTCAGCCCATTCCACCACCTCACCCCATGTATACTTCCTGCCCACTCTAGTAGTACAATAAAGAGTTTTTACAGGTATCTTAAGTGCTATTTCTACACCGAGGTGTGAAGCCAACACCTTTAGATTGGGTTACAGTCTGGACTTAAGGACATGAGTGCCATCTGCTGAATTATTGTTTACACTTCCTATGTCACCTAGATAAAAATTTGGAGACTTCAACCCCTGGAATGAAATCATAGGGCACTCCAGTATCCTATACAACTCAAAGGCATGGTGAATCATTGGCATCCTTTCAGTGGCACTCTTAAGCTATTAAGTCATCTTTAACAATTGTTTCACTAAATTATGAATTTTTAAATATGTTATAGTATTTTTCTTTTACAAAGTATCCTTAGATCCTTTCTGTATAGCTCTAAACATATAGGTAAACAATATGCCAAGGGATCTTTTGAGAAATCATTTGTTTATTTTTTTTCTGTTGTTTTGCTGGTTTTTAAGTCATCGTTGTTTTTCCAAATTATAGATACAACACATATTCAAACTAAAATAGTGAAAAATTTAGAAACCTAAAACATGTGGAAAAATGTAAGGTAATCTCACTTTTCAAGTTTGTTTGACATTAATATTTTATTTCTCATTCAATTAACTTTTTTTCTAAATAGCAAAATAAATACCCATATACACAAATAATCTATTTTCCTCCTCATATATACCTTACAATTATGAACACTTTTAGAAATCCAGAATTGGGTTAGTAAAAGAAAGCATTAATCTGGCAGTAAGGTTAGTACAAAATCTCATAAACCAGATAGATTTATATTAAGGGTTTGTAACAGATTGGCAAAAGATTTTATTTAGTTAAAATTTTCATAGCACTCTATCAGAACTACAGTCTTTCTAAGATTTTAGTTACTATCATTCACATTACAGATTCATAACTTTTCCTCATGTATACAAATTTACTTAATTAAAAAAATCTTCTGATTTAATTTTCATTTCAAATGGCATTTTCAATTCAGTTTAATAGATAAAGTCTAACTGCTTGCCAAGGAAGGCACAGATTATTAGATATAAAACATGCTCCTTTTTTTTCTGTAAGCCTGTAATATTGTGGGTGAAGCAAGATGTACGTATGTAGGCGGAGGTGACAGAATATGAAATTACTTAGATGCGGTGAAAAATAAACAAAACACAAACTCGGTTGTTCCCTTCACTTGCAACAATACAGACAGTGTATTGCTGAGTTTAGAAATGGAAAGTTTTTTGCGTGAAGTCAGTGATAATCTCTAAAGAAGAGCCATTATTCACAAAATTTTCAGCTCTGTGGCTCTGTAGTCCATAGTGGATCTCCGTGTGTAAATAATAAGAGATGGCAAATATAATTGTGCAATAAAAAGATGATACTATAAAGGAGAGAGCTGAAGCTGGATTTAGAGATAAGTGAATGAAAATGAAGGAAGGAGGCAAGGTGCACTACGGGAAAGAACCCACCTGTGTGTACACCACTGCGTACTCTGTACCTACTCTTTAGCACAGGTACACAGATGTATTTTTTGAATGAGTTAATGAGCCAGGTTTGCAATTAATTGATCACTAGAAAGAAAAAATGTATCTACAACATCAATGGATATTACTTGTATTAAGCTGATGAAATTTTACCCTAAAATGCCTGTGACTGTGGAATAAGAGCCTTCTGAACGTGTACTGACATAGCTAAAGGCAAATTCAAGATTCATTCGATGGCTATTTATTTGAGGGTCTCAGAACTTTGAATGTTCTTTTAACTGAAATGGTAACCTAAATGTTTAGTTTTATGGCTACTTTTCCAGTTTTAAGTATATAATATTTAAATGAAATGGTTTCTCCCAAGAGAGCCACCATATGGGGAAGAAACGGGTGGGATGAAATCAGAAACTGAACCAATTTGAGGCCTACACTTTCTAATAGAGGCTCTCATTTTTCCTGAGAAAAAACTTTTCCAAGTCTAGCTCTTTTTGTCACAGCAGACTAAAAGGATTTAAAGAAATTCCTAGTCTTGTAGAATTTTTTTTTTAAACAACTCTAAACACTATTGTTTTTTTTACAATCTCTAAATAACTCAAATTATCCCATTTAGTATTGCTATGACCTTCTATTTCTGCTATGGCTAATTTTTTTAAGCATGAGAAGAAAATAAAAATATAAAATTATAAGTTTAAGTTTCTATAGATAAGAAAATTACATATTTATTTTATCTTCCTTGAAGCATATTTTTAAAATATTATTTTATCTAAAAGTTTTACATACTATATCACCTTGCAATTCCTTTATGTTTGATCCAAGACCATGTTAACAAAGAAAAGTAAAGCAAAATTCTAAACTGAAAATAATATCTAATTGTAAATAGTAGCTAATCGATGAGATCAGAATTCCACACTACATTTAACTAGCCCTGTAACTTATGGCATATTACTTCCTCTGTCTGAGCTTCAGTTTCCTGATGAATAAAACAAAGATATTAAACTAGCAGTGATCTATAAAAACTTTTCTACATTTTATGTACAATTATTCTAACAGTTTACCTAAGCCAAATAATCTTTCTGACTTTGGAAGAAATCACATCACACCATTTTCAGTTCAGTTCTTGTTACTCACTTCCCACCGTCCAAACATCAAGTCAGAATTCATTACTCCCACAGTGCATTGATGACACCTCTCTAATGGCACTTACTATCTCCTGCCTTATTTAACAAGTTGTTTCCATCACAGATGCTGCGTATGGCCACAGACACTGTGCCCTTTACATGGTATGAATTACCACGGAGAGAGCAACACCTTGAAGAATGCCTGTGGGAGCTGGTAGAGGACAGTCACACACAGCCTGGATTTTCCAGTTGTTCTCTACCATAGATTATAAGTTGCTTGAGGATGAAAGACTCATTTGTTTATATTGAAGATAACACAAAACCTAGCACAATGTTTTATACATAGTAAGCTTTCACTAAATATATGCATACATACCAAATAAATAAATGAATGATAAATGAAAAGCATAGTAATGCATAATCTTTTATTTGGCAATTAATTCCTTCTCAGAGTTAAAGTGGAAAACAAACTCATACATCACGTTTAATTTCTGAGGTCGATAATGTCTCTTTGAAAACATTTTATGAATCTGTGTCCTCTGCCAGTAAATGCAGGCAGATAAACACAAGTGGGAGGGAGGACGCTAAAAAAAAAAAAAGAAAAGGAAAAAAAAAACCCATGAAATCTGAGACAGCAGTGCTGTTGTTTTTCTCAGGATGTAATTTTTTAAAGAATTTGCTCTCTTCTTTTTTAGGTGTTTTCAGTGAAAGACTGAAACTAGGTAAAATTCTATCATAATTTCTTTTGTATTCTTTTAAAGCATAGAAAAAGAAGTCTTCTTTTGTTACTGGGAAAATATTTTGAAAGCAAAAATATCCTCTAAGCTAAAACGTACATTGCAAAAATGAAATTTTGAAAGCAAGGCTTCAGGAGCCAATGCCCAAATCAGTGATTATTTTTTCAGTTTAAACAATAGATGCTGGTGTGGAAGCAGAGAGAAAGGAACGCTTATGCACTGTCGGTGGGACTGCAAATTAGTATAACCTCTGTGAAAACAGTATGGATGTTTCTCAAAGAACTAAAAGTAAATCTGCCATTTAATCCAGCAATCCCACTACTGGGCATCTACCCAAAGGAAAAGAAGTCATTTTATCAAAAAGACACCTGTACTCAAATGTTTATTGCAGCACAATTCACAATGACAAAATGTGGAATTAACCCAAGTGCCCATGGATTCATGAGTTGATTAATAAAATGTGGTATATGTATACCATGGTGTACTACTCAGCCATAAAAAGGATGAATTAATGTCTTTTGCAACAATTTAAATAAACTGGAGACCATTATCCTAAGTGAAGTATCTAAAAAATGGAAAAACAAACACCGCATGCACTGGCTGTTAAATTGAAACTAACCGATGAGCACACATGTGCACAGAGGGGAATAAAAATCTGTGGAAATCAATCGGGGGAAGAGGGTGGAGGGCATAGGCGAAAACCTACCTAATGGGTACAATGAACACTATTTGGATGATGGGCACACTTATAGCCCCGACTGAAGCATTATGAAAGTGATCTATGTAACCAAAAACATTTGTATGCCCTTAGTATTTTGAAATTTAAAAAAAGGAATGCAACCAGCTTAATTTTTAAAAAATAATCCAAATCTGGAATTATAATGTTATAAATATTTAGACAGACATCCTAGGTTATTGCTTCTATTAGGGTCCCTGATCATGGTAGTTTTCTAAAATAAATCTAAGCTGCATACGGTCACATTTATCTATTGATAAAAATATCTTGTATTAATAGCATTCACTCAACATATATGTATATATTCCTACTATGTGTAAATAGTGTTCTAGGTGCTGATTAGCACCAGTGAAAAAGCAGTCCAAAATATCTGCCTCTGTGGAGCTTTCTTCCGACTGGAAAGTGATCACATAAATGGTATAAAATCTATATCCTATGATGTAAAGTGTTCAGTGTCAGAGAGAAAAATAAAGCCAGGTGGGGGGATAGGAAGTTTAGACAATGAGGTGACATGTTAAATAGAGTGATCATATAGAAGGCCTCACTGAGAAGATGACATCCAAGAAACGTTTTGTAAAAAGTCGGGGAGAAAGTCTTGTGGCAGTTTGAGGAGTGTTGCAGGTAGGAGCAACATTACGAGCAAATTTCTAGTGCACTGTGAGGAATGAGTGGCTTAGATTATTTTCAAATGAGAAATAAAATATATTTCCCTTAAGATTCTCACACATTGCGCAAATATAAAATTAAGGTATAGATCATTCCATCCCCAGCATTTATCTTGGAACAGCACGGTAACAGAGAACAGTTATTCTCCAATTACACCTATCAACTAAGAAGCAAAGCTGGAATTAAGCTCCCAGAACCTAGGTTCAAGAAAAAAAGCTTATAAATTAGATCAAGGAACAATAAGTTTTTGGCTTCAACTTTCCTCTCTTTCCACCTATACTAGAAAAAATAATGTGTGACTGTATTGCCCTACATAAAAACCAGCCACAGACATCATATTTGATCCCATATTTTTTCTTGATATATTCCAAAGGTAGTATCCCTGGCTTGAAAAATAAAGCAGACCGTCATGATGCTATCCATACAACACAAACAAGGAAAAAAGCCCATTAGACTGAACTGCCAAGATAACTTGGGCAGGTCATTTCCTTGGCAGTTTTCTCTTCTCACTGTAAAACTGAACAAAGCTAGGTCTCTGTTTACTGTCCATCTCTTCACTTATAACACCAGATAAATAATAAACTATTTATGTCTTATTCAAGGTAGCAAATAAATCTAAAGAGGCTTCAGATTTGCAGATGACCCTGTTCTGTTAAAAACCAAGATTGGAGCCTCCTTGTAACCCCTCAGTGGAACCTCCTTTCTTGGTAGCTCTGAACTGCGCACACCTCTCATTTTTTCCTGAGTCTATTCTGGCTCTGATCCCTCAGGAGGCATCTAAACTTACTCCCTGAAAAGTTATTCACAATGAATTGATAAAGGAGCACTTCAAATAGTGTCTTTTCTAAGGAGGTCAAAACTCAAGGTAGGAACCAAAGTTTCTTGGTTTTCTTGGTCACTGGGGAACAGTTTCAGGGGAAGACTTCAGGATAGGGGCTTTGTTCTAGCCAACCACAAGGCAGGCTAGCTTCCTGCCTGTCTTATATTCTGTCACCCCGGATGCCTAACAAAAGCCGAGTCCTTGAATAAAAGCAACAAATTCACATATTAACAGTTAGATAGAAGAAATAAGTTCAAGAGATATATTGTACATCATGGTGACTATAGTTAATGATGATATTTTGTATTCTTGAAACATGCTAAGGGAGTGGATGTCAAGCATTCTCACCACAAAAATGGCAACTATGTGAGACAATACATTTGTTAATTAGCTAGATTATACCATTCTACAATGTATATATACTTCAAAACATCATGTTGTATACCATAAACACAAACACGTTTATATGTCAATTAACAAATAAACAAATTTGGAGGGAAAAAAGTAATACAAATTTTTTTCCCGAATCCCATGCTGTTTTTTTATGCCTTGTATCACAGGTGACTAAACAAAGGAATGAAGGATTTCAAAATCTCCTAGGAAAGACTTATAGAAAAATATATTTGGGCCTATCATATGATATAATATCATAAAAACATTTAAAATTTAAATTTAGAAGAACTTATGTTAACCTGTTAACAAGAGTAAATGTCCAAGACATAAGGATAAGTGAAGAAAGCAAGTGAACACATATATAAGAATGTACAAACATAGATGTAATCGTGTGCATAAGGAAATAAAATGTTATCCTTGGTAGTGAAATTATGGGTCACATTTTGGGGTTATTCTTTATATCTTCCATGTTTTCCAAATTTATATAGTTCACAATTTTAATTTTACAATTAGGCAAAATGATATTTTTTTTTTTGATAAAGTCTGACTTATCTATTTTTTCTTTTATTGCTTTTGCTATAAAATGTTTTAAAAGATCTCAATATTTTAATTGTTATTGAAAAATGAACACATATACATAAAAAGAAATAACACATAAAAGAACAGGAGGAAAAGAGCCTCTTTCCAACCCCTGACTTTTAGTCTCCTGGTCTGCCCCAAGGCAATCACT
>CM052447.1:12671020-12768694 GCA_028533085.1 Varecia variegata
TTTTGATAAAGTCTGACTTATCTATTTTTTCTTTTATTGCTTTTGCTATAAAATGTTTTAAAAGATCTCAATATTTTAATTGTTATTGAAAAATGAACACATATACATAAAAAGAAATAACACATAAAAGAACAGGAGGAAAAGAGCCTCTTTCCAACCCCTGACTTTTAGTCTCCTGGTCTGCCCCAAGGCAATCACTGTTAGTCTCTGTATCTACAAACGCACATTAGTATCTAACTCTTTTTTTTTTTTTTAATTTTTTTTTTTAATGCCATGTTGTTATGCATATTACTGTTTTGCTCTTGCCCTCATCAGAGAACAAAATGTGCAGGTTAAATAGGAACATCTCTTAAATGCATACATCTCTCAAAGAGAAAAAAAAAATCTTACTATCAAATAGACTCTCTCCATCTTCTATGGCATCAACCAGATAGATGCACCAGGAGCTGAGGTCAGGAAGCATGTGCTACTGTGCATAGGCTCATCCCCAAGGGGATAATTCACAGGACACTCAGCCTGGTGAACATGGCACACGGATGTCCTGTTTTCTTAGACTGTTTGCAACATTTAAATGCACTTGGAAGTCTAAGCACATAGTTTCTTTCTGAAGAAGGTTTTCTGCTGAAGGTTATGTTGTGCTTTCCACTAAAACATAAATCCGTTGGCTGTTTGTTAAGCCTCCTGTACAATGAAATCAAAGCAATCGTCGATGGATATGGTTCACTGGAAAATGTAAACTGGCTTCCCACCCCAAGAAAATGGATCAAGTAATGCAGGAAGTTTTGCACAGGCTCTCTATATACAACATCTCTCTTTTTAGGGGAAATTTTACTGCAACGCTTCTCATTACACCTGCCAACTCCCTCTCTTCTCCTGAAAACACAAATTCCCATTCCACATCGAAGAATGAGTAATGCCTCTAAAGTGCCCAGAATATGTTTGTAATAATTGATATTTCATCCTCTGGCGCCGGAGCCGGACGGATGGAGTGCTTTATGTTGAAGGCACAGGAATGTGCTTTTGTCCCTTTGGTATTCTGCCTAGAGTAAGCCTGCCCACAGTCAGCACAGGCCTAATGCAATCCAAACACATGAGAGGTGGCATCCCACAAAACACAAGAGCGCCAGAGGCTTGCATGATGTATCCGAGATATCAGTTTTCTTTAGAGAAATGAAAATATAATACAGCAAACATCTGAGGAGGTAGAAAAAGCTCGGGTTTTCTAAGGAAGTCAGGTCTGTATTGATAGGCATAGCCTGTCATGGAATTTAGACTGTCAAGTTATTATCTGATATTGCAACTGGTTTTGCCCATGATGAATTTCAAGAATTAGATGTGTGATTAAAAAGATTTTTTTTGTTAATAAAAGATCTTGACAAAGGGTCACCTTTCTGTATCTCACACAATTGTGCCTTATAAAATAGTAATGATGTTGACTCTAGGCCAGCAGTGCAAACCACTATAAAAACTTATATCCCATGGATTTCAACCAAAATAGTTTTGTTTTTCCATAAGTCTATATTTTATAAAATTTCAATGGACAAAGCTAGCATTACTTGAAATATTACTCCTACTATAACTCATTTACAATTTTAATAGTTTTTATTACTTTACTGATGCTAGTTTGGGTATTTTACCTTCATTCATTTGTTAATTCATTCATTTTCTTTATTCTTTATTAACTAAAATATTAGTTAAGTGCTTACTATGTGTCAGATTTATGCTAGTCACTGGTGATATGAAAGTGAACAAAGTGGGTCAAGTTTCTGCTCTCAAGATTCTATCAGTCTAATGGGGAAACCAGACATTAATCAAATGATCATAGAAAATACATGGTTAAAAATTTTACTAAATCCTATGAATACTAATAATTAACAGCCGTTGAAGACTTGCTCTGTGTCAGACATTGGTATAAATACATTAATAGTATTAAGTCATTTAATCCTTACCACCACCTTATAAGGTTATTCTGTTATTAGATCCATCTTACAGGTAAAGGCACTGAGGCTAGAAAGTTTGAATAATGTGATCTAAGAACACAAAGTAGTAAGTGGCAGAGTAGACATTGACTGAAGGAGGTTGACTTTAAATGCTATCTAATATTACCATGTTATATTTCCTCTCATGTTAAAAAAAAGCATATTATGACAATGTATTAGTCAGTTCACTATAGTATGCTGAAGTAACAAACATGCCAAATATTTCAAAGGCTTTTAATAATATAGGTTTATTTATTTATTGCTTATGCTAATGTCCTACATGGGTCAGCAGCAACTGTGCTCCATGTCCTTTTCTTTCTGGAATTTAGGCTAAAAGAGCAAATCCTCCCTTAGCTATACCAGCCTTAAAGCTTTTTCCCAGATGTGACGTCATCACTTCTACCAGCATTTCATCATACAAAGGAAAGCTCAAGATAAAATTAGTTACGAATAGGGCAGGAAATATATTCCTCCAATAAGAAGAGACAACAAGAAGGAATCCCAGCAGGATGAGTCCAGAAGGCAGATCATATTTTGAAGAAATCATACAAGATGGTCCAGAATAGACATTTAAAAAGGGTTTCTAACCTGGTATGGGAGTGAAGGAAATTTAGAGGTAGCACTGTCTCAGTCGTGTTCTCATGGATGAAATTTGCTTAACTGAAAATTGTGGTCCACAGAGAAAATTCTATATAGTAGGAACAGCAGGTTCAAATATCATAAGATGTAAGTGAGCATGGTATTCTTGGAGAATTGAAAGAAATTAGCTGAAATAAAGACAGAGATAGGGAGATTGTCCTAAGTCACATCTGTGAGCACTTGCCTCTGTGAGCAGGGGCAAGATTATTCAGTCCCCTGTAGGCCTCTTCAAGAATCTGGACATTTATCCTAATGGGGAGCCACTCAATTATTTTAAGCAAAGGGAGTGAGATCATCACCCCCTGGTAATTTTGGCTGCTTTACAAAAGAATCATTCTAGGCGAGCTGCACTAAATTAAATATCTCCCCATCCCCCAGGTCCTCTTAATAGCTTTGTCTTAACTGTTTAATAGAAGAAAATAGAACTATAGCTCTATTTTCTATTGTGTTTCCCATAGCAGATCTTCCTATGAGACCAAATACCTCGGAACAAAGGCAGTAACTTCCTCCCTCTTTCTCACAAAAAGTAATTTCTACCCTATAATCTTATTTATGCTCCAGGTTCTCCCTAGTCACAGGAATCCCATCTTACCCTCTCATATTCCTGATGGAATGAAAAGGGAGCCAACAGTGACATGGCAAGTCTGTGCTGACGTCCTTTGCTCTTTATAGTAAAAGGATGGCACTCAGCAGGAATTACAGCATCTTGGGATTGGGGGTACATGCAAGTTGCCTCTAAGTAAAGAATTATATTTGGAAAAGGTGTAGCATGTGCTTCAGGTGGTTTCAACAGAAATGCCACCACCTTGTTGTCATGGCAACCATCATTACACTCTGATGTGAACTCAGGACTTCTTTGGGCATTCTATGGAGAGCTGTACCATCCCCAAAAGGATGTGCATCTTATCATAGCCTGGCTTCCTGCCACAAGTAATGTAGGGCAGTTTTGTTCATCTCTCCAACTGTTGCCATCAATTTCCAGATGTTGGTCTATTAAGAGAAAACAAACAAACGAAAGAATACACCTACCATATGTTTCACTAGTTCAGTACCTGGAAAATCTATTAGTCAATACTTGTATCTGCTATGGAAAGCACACTGTATTTGTAAGGGTAATGCCAGTTTCTATAACTGTTAAGCATCCAAATTCCAAATTACACTCCATAGTAAGTGAACAGAAGTGGTCCAATGTGGCACATCACTTTCCAAATGGTCATTCAGGAAACCATCAGCCTTCCGTCATGTGAATCTATTATCCTCTAGACTCCTCTCAGTCAATGACTAGATGAGAAAAAGGCGTGGAGGAATTCACAATGGAAGGATTCTATGGAGCAGGTGTGGAAGGGGTGCACATCAACTTCTGCTCACACTCCGTATCCCAAGAGCTACCACCCAGCCATATGGCCAAACTGAAATAACAAAACAGCTGGGAAATATATTAATATTTAATAGTATGGTGGTGAGTACAGGAAATAGAAGAAACAGACTTGGAGAACAGCTAACTAGTCTCTACTATGTTCATTACATCCTATTTAATCTTAAAATTTGGGGATAAAATAGTAAAACTTACGTTATATATATTTTAACAAAACAAAAAAAATGTTAGGGGAATAAGATCTTCAGAAACAATTAATTTCTGGTTCATTGAAATATACTGAACAAAAAAGAAAACCATTTGAGTGGTCCCAGATCTTACTGTTGAAAATAACATTCAATTAGTTCATTTTCCTGATTTATTTAGCACAACATTGTTTGTAATTTCTGGCATACAGATTGAGAGTCCACAGGCTAACTAAAACTTTCAAGCATCAAAGAAATAAATATTCATTTTATATAAAGTGGTGAAGATATAAAATATTTAATTCTGAAAATTTATAGTAGATTATATACCAGTATGTGGACAAAACCTGCAATCGTGTAACACTTAATAAAGATGATTTTTGCCAATATTTTACAGTACAATTGGTTGTTTAATTAACATTGAACATTAAGACATCATTAACTTGGGAACATCGTGAGCTTAGGTAGTTAGGATTCAGTTAATCAAAATTTCAATTTTACAACTTTCTTACCACAATATTGGCTATCAATCTTACATGTGTGAGAGATTGAGGAAGAATTGGATTTCCTTCTCTGCACTATGATCCCAAATACTTTTTTTCTTGGAAATCACTGAAAGTTATACTAATTATAAGCAACTTATGTTTTTTCTCAACATCCATCATTTCATTTATTTTTCTAACAAATATTTGCTGAGCATATATTATGTTCAGACAATTTATCAGGTAACACAAAAATGGGATAAACAAATGGGAAAATCCCTGACCTTTTAAAACTTGTATTCTATAGGACAGAAGGATATTACACAAGAAAAAAACACACAACTAATTAACAAACATATGATATTTATTACAAAGAACACAGCCTGGAGTGAACTTGTAGAATTACAGAAACAGTAATAGTCTGTGTAGTCAGCAGCAGTTAATTGTAAGAAGAAAAGTGGGCTGGGAAAAACCATTTCAGGCACTGCTAATACAAAGAATCCAGTTGGGAAAAGGAGAAGAATTGAAAAACATGGCGAGGAAGAGGGAAAAGAAACCTGGAATATAATGGAGAGATAGATAAGGCCAGATTAAGTTCAAAACTAAAGGATTTGGACTTGCTCTTGAGAGCAGTGTACAACAGGACATCAGTTATAATTTGGAAAGATGACACTGGTTGTTCTTTATCTAATAAAATAGAATAGTATCAGGGAGGAGGCTGTTACTTTTCAGGTAAAAATAGACAAAAATAAATGCTAAAAGTTCTCCAGCAAGAGCGAAAGGAGGAAAAGCAGGGAGAGAAAAGGGGTGGACTAGTAGATTTATGAGTATGGAAGATGATATAGGAAGCAGATATAGAAAAGCAGAGGAAACAGGTCAATGATTACAAATATAAAGGTCTCCACACCTGTTTCATCTCTCCTCTCTTTAACGCGATCGTTATCTTTTCTCCAGGATTAGTTTGCTTGTAGAAACCAACTACATGGGTTTGGTCTTTAAGTTTCTTTTCCTGTTCCCTGTTAAATATTTTGTTAAGGACAAAATAACCCAGTTTTCCATGGATCTAATCTCCCCAGTCTGGGGCTCCCCAAATTCACCACTAAATGCGCTTTATTATGTCTACCATGTACTAGAAACTGTGCTAGGTCCTGGGGATAAAGTATTAATAATAAAAAAGATAGGGAGGATTTCTCCACTCAGATTTTGTACTCTAGTAGGTTTCCAGGCTGCATCTATTCAGACAGTTTTACCCAAGTGAATATTATGCTTTTCTATGTTGTGTTCTAGGCCATTTATGGTCATGGCATGTGAAATGAATAATGGATACATGGACGGGATTCATCAAATGCTTTGGACATACTGACTGTGGTGGTAAGTTGACATCCAGGGGTTTGTATGCTTAAACTGGTCAGAAAGAATACTTATTTATCAATCAAATATACCATGTAAAAGTACTTAACCTCAACTATATGTAATTTTTTAAACATGGAGCTCCATTTTGAATAAAAATGTCCCCTCATGTTACCATTTTAAGTTAAAGCATTTGGGCTTCAGACTCTCTCATCCATTTCTCATTACTAATTCTTCAGCTTCTTTCCTTCATCTTCAAACTCTTCATCCTCACCGATGTTCCGAATCTATACTTTTATTCCACAATGAATTTTCCTGTATATACCTATTGCAGTCTCCACCTTCCCATCCAATTGTTGAGATGGTAGTCTATATTTCCAATGTCTAATTTCTACCTACCATTCTCTAGTTTGTCCACTACAATCTGATTTATTTCTCCACAAAACACACTATAAATGACTTGGAACAGCAATGACCTCTAATCACAAAGTTTACTGGGAAATTTTAGCCCTCTGCCCCATTGATACTTTTCAATATGATTTATGATCTATGTATATGCTTTTGACTCCTAAATTTTTTGGTTTTTTAAATTTTTTATTGATACATGATAGATGTATATATTTGGGGGGCACATGTGATAATTTAGTACATTCGTATAATTTATAAGGATCAAATCAATGTAATTGGGATATCTACCACCTTAAATATTTGTCTTTTCTTTACGCTAGAAATATTCAAAGTATTGTCTTCTAGATATTTTGAAGTATATAATAGATTATTGTAAACTGTAGTCACCTTACTGATCTATCAAACATAAGGTCTTATTTCTTCTATTGTTGACTTTCAAATTTTTATCATCAGTTTCCACTTTTATAAGAGTTCTAAATTTATACACACGAATGCATATTAGGCATATTCTTCAATCACTTAAAACTTAATAAAAACTAAACTGACCCCCACTGACTGCATTATATTTACAGATTCACCATCTCATAATACACCCATTAAAAAAACTCAGCTCTCCATTCTCCAACATCCACATCTAATTGGTCGATAAGCATCATTGATTTTATCTCCTAAATATCGCCAAGTCTCTTCACTACTTTCCAGGGACTCAGCATTATCAGTACCTCTTTATCTTTCTGTGGATAGTTCCAACAACCTCTAATTTGCCTCAGCCTTCAGTGGCTTGTTCTTGCTTTCGCGATAAATTCCAAGCTATTTGACATAGAGATATTCTACTATCTGGCCAAATCTGTCTTTTCTTTCTCTTCCGAAGTCACAAGCTTAACCACTTTCTATTTGCTTTGTAATACAAATTTCAAGATTAATTTTCTCTAGGAAGCCTCTCTCGCTTGCTTCTTGTGGCAGAATTACCCATCTCTGCCTTTTGGCACCTATAGCTCTGTGTGTATTCCTTGTTTATGTCACTTACTGCATTGCAACATATGTGTCCATGTCTGTCTCCTACCTTGGAATTTGGGGTTTTGGAAAACTATTTTATTCATATTTGTATCACTAGTACCTAGCACAGCGTAGGGTTACAGTGGATGTCTAATATTTGTTGAGAAAAAAAAGATAAACAAATAAATCAATTAAGAAAATATGGAGTGTTTTATTGATAGCCTGTGGTCTAATATTCTATGATGTTAAAATTTCAAAATAATTTTGATTATGTAGTTTGCCTATATAATTTACAAATTATTAAAACAAAATTGGCAACCCCAAAATAAGGAATATATAACAACTTCTTATTTTATTATTTAGAAATCTCTTTTTAGTATTTTATAGAAATAGTCTACTAGGTAAGATCATTAGTCTCATGCCAGGGATAATTATTGAGAATGAAATGATAGCTTCTTACACAATTACTGGGAGTAAAAGTAAACACAAACTTTTATAAAAGCAATTTGGCAATATATTTTGGTAGCCTCTAAAAAGTTCATGTCAATTTATTCAGAAATTTATTTCCAGGGATCTATGCTAAGGACTTAATTATAGTGCATAGAAATATTTAAGTAAAAAGGTATTTCTTACAAGATTATTGTGTCTACAAGTCTGATGGCAGAGGATTGAGAAGTAAGTAAATAAAGGCAATGCATTCACTAGAGAGAATATTATAGTCATTTAAATTAATGTTTTTAGGAGAATAAGTAATGTAAATAAGCAACCAGAAAAGTGAGATCTATAAAAATAAGCAAAATGTGATCTCAGATCTCTTTTTTAAAAAAATTTATGTAGTATTGGAGATAGATACATAAAATAGACTGGAAGAAAATATGCTGGAATACATATAATGATCTAGAAGTATAAAGGTATGTATATATTGACTTTATAGTCTCAAAAAAGTAGCCAATACGGAAATGTTTGCATTAAATCTATTTTGTGCCTGCTCACTCTCCCATGGTCTCTTTTCAGAAAATGTCAGTTTACAGCCCTGCTGAAAGGTCAGCATGCTACACGACCCTGAGCCATAAATTGCCCTAGAGGTGGCCTACATAGGGTAGCTAGCTACTTATTGCCTGAACAGAAAATAGGACCTTGGAAAACAAGATACCTTACTTGGGACTTTAAAAATAGTATATTGAAGATGTTAATAAGTTAAGGTTTGGAACAAAGTTCAAGTGCTATATTAAAGAAAGAGGCAAAGGAACCCAAGGACAGAAAAAGAATCTACAGCCATATTAGGTTATTAAGTATGAAATGTCCTATTTCCTTATGTGCTAAATTGGACAGTTACTATCTCTGACATTCCATTTTGACACTCTTGTTTTATTTGTATTGTGAAGGTACACTCTCAGTCTTGCAAATGCACATTTGGGGTTGAGATTAACTGTCAAATTTTTTAGAGCAATTTTTGTGAAACCATGGATAAATCAAAAATTCATGTTTTTTCGAATATGAGTTTCATCGTGGAATCAATGCAGCACAGACATCTCAAAATATCAATGAAGAGTTTGGGAAGGATGTGGCTAATGAATGCACACTATGTCAATGATTTGAAAAGTTCCATTCTAGTGGTTTAATCTTGAAAATGAGCCATGTGGGTGACCCAAGACCAAGGTGGATAATGATGAGCTGAAAGCTGTAGTGGAAATGAATCCATCTCAACTTATGCGTGAATTAGCAGCAAGGTTCGATGTTACTATTCCAACAATATTGGACCATTTTAAACAAAGGGGCAAGGTAAAGAAGCTGGGTAGGTGGGTTCTGCATGAATTAAACAAGCGTCAGAAGGGAAATTGTCGCAAAACTTGCTTTTCTTTGCTGTCTCGACATAAAGGCAAACCATTTTCACACCATATTGTTATGTGTGATGAAAAATAAACTCTTTTTAACAATCACAAGTGTTCAGCACAATGGGTTGATAAAGATGAAGTGCCTAAACACAGCCCGAAACAGAATATTCATCAAAAAACAGCTAATGTGTCTGTTTGGTGGTCCAGTGCTGGTATTATCCACTACAGCTTCATAAAATCTGGCCAATGGATTACAGCAGATGGCTACTGCAACCAACTGGACGAAATGATGAGTATGTTTGTGATTAAGCAGCCAAGATTGGTCCATAGAGACAGGCCAATCCTCTTGCAAGACAATGCTTGACCACATGTTGTAATCAAGCAGCACACAATGCTGCTCAAATTACAGCAGCTGGACTGGAAACTCTCTGTCATCCACCATATTCACCAGACCCTGCACCAACTGACTACCACTTCTTCCAGGCTTTGGGCCACTTCTTGCAAGGAAAAATATTCAATTCTCAACAAGCTGTGGAAAACACCTTTCACGGTTTCATTGCCACTCACTCTCCAGGCTTCTTTTGCTGCTGGCATAAACAAACTACCATGAAGTTGGCAACACTGTGTTGATAGTTTAGGTGCATACTTTGATTAATTGTACTGCTTCTTGTTTGAGATATAATAACTACACTTTTGATTCAAAATCAGACATTGCATGGTTAATGGCCTATGTTAAGAGCACAAGGAAGCAGAGGCAGTAATTTATCAGTAAGAGAAAACATGACTAGGCAAACATAGTTGGGCTGGATCACCATGCAGCTACTAAGACAGCTAGGTCTGTTTCTGATAATTTTTCTGTCCCTATGATTCTCAGCTGTATAGTGATCTCTGTACCTCAATCCCCATGAAACACATGTCTCTTAATAATAAATTCTCTCTCTTTATTTGAGATTACTTGAGTGTGTCACTTTTCGTTACAACCAAATAACTCTAAGTAAAATAAGGCTTTGACAGTTAATATAGTTAGGATATAGAAGTATGATCATTAAAATATTTAATGATTCCTTGTTTCTATTGATTTCACATGTAGTTATTAATTTTACTTGTCACATGGTACTTTGGCCCTTTCTTATAGCTCTTAGGATATTTGACCTTGAATTACAATTATTTTTACCCTGTTACCCCCAGTAAAGGATAATGTCTATGACACTCTTTATTGCTCTTTATTTCATTTCTCTCTTCAGTCAAGAAGCATTTATTGAATATCTACTGTTTTCCAGGGCCAGGCACCGTGTTAGGCTCTGGGGATATAATAATTAACAAGAAAGTTATTGTCCTTGATCTTATGGAATTTACAATTCAGTGAAAGGAAATAAATTTTAGGCATTGACATTAATTAAAGACTAAATTAAATGTTGCTCATTTAGTTAGTTGGGAAAGCTAGACATTTTTAAATGTTTCAAAGCCAATTCCTCATATTTTATCTAAAATGAAATTCTGGGAAGAAATTCTGTCTCAATTGAATTTTGGTTTGTTTGCTTGTTTTGAGAGACAGGGTCTCACTATGCTGCCCAGGCTGGACTTGGACTCTTGAGCTCAAGTGGCCCTCCAGCCTCAGCCTCCTTAGTGCCTAGATTACCAGCACTTGCCATCATGCCTAATTTCAATCTTTATGCCTTTTGAATAAAGAGTTTTGCCACTCTCATTTTCCTTTTTGTCGCTGTTAAAGAGTTTCTGTTTTGCTATCCGTGAGAACCGGAGAAACATGATTATGAGCCGCATTAACTATTATACTATTGAGATTCTGCATGCTAAGGTCAAAGGACAAGGCACACATTGCTGTTCCCTACAGCAGTTTCACATGATGCATAAGATGTAGATAAACTAGAATTGTGTTTTCTTGTCTGTTTGGTTTTAGCATTGTGATGAGGGTTATTAAAAAACTTTTAACTCAAGTATCCTTCAAATATAGGAGACACAATTGATAAGTATAAAATGTGTCATTTCACTAGGGGACTGCTTAAATATTGTAATATCTTTGAACTATAGCATACTATGAAGCAATTACAAAGAATAAGGTATAGTAGTATACAATGGCAAAAAAGATGTTGAAGATATGTTATGTTCATGTATATATAACATATATATATATAAAGAGAGAGAGAGAGAACTATTTATTTCTATGTGTGTAGTGAATATTGCAAATTGTCAATAGACAATTAGCACCCATACTTTCTTCTTCTTAACAGCAGCCAAATTGTCTTGAGAAATTCACATTTCTTCATGCATCCCCTATATCTCCATAGAAAGTGGCTCCTCTCAAGACTCTCCAAACATATCTTCCTTCAGTATAGGCCTATGATCTGTGAGAAGAAGTTTCTTGGGAGTCTTCTAGGAAAGTTCTTGTTTCCTTTCTGGGTTAATGTCTCAAAGCAGCCTTCTCTTTTCCAGGATGTTGCTTGATGTGCATGTAACACCCAGAACTGCTAAAGTCATCCTGCTAAAACCTCAATGCACAGAGGAGAGAGAGTTAAACAGAAAATCACAAGGAAAACATCTGCTTAGCATCTGTACCTTCCTTTCTTCTTGTTAATGGTATCTAAATGGTCTTGAAGACTTCACATATCTTCATGTGTCACATGTGTCTCCATAGAAAGATTAGATTAAGTCATCCTCAAAGTCCACTTATATCTAAACTTTTAGTTAAGGTGAGCCAATAAATTTTCTTAGTGCACAAACTAGCTTCTTTTGCATATTTAGCTGGTTGCATTCAAAATCATCCTGAGGTTTTATATGTGGGTATATGTCTAAGGGTACATCAACTTATTGAAAAAATACTGAAAGAATTCATAACAATTAAGAAAGGAAACATGGAAAAAGTGGGACTGAAAGAAGAGAATGGAGTTCCTCACTTTTTATTTTATGTACTTCTTTATGAACACCTAACAGATATGTATTGCTTTGTGTTTAAACATAAAATATAATAGAAATATCAATAAAAATGTATTTTTCAATAGTATACTCTTTCCTATTTCCTTAGAAAACCACATTACCATCTCTTAATTTCTAGTAAAATCACTAATGAATTCACTAGAGAGTTTATTGGTGAATATTTTAAGTTTCAAAAGTTGGCAGCTTGATATATTAGAAAAACAACAGCCAATGTCAGGAGTCTTGCCTCAGGTAAAGCATAGAACATTCTAGGCCTCATTTCCATCATCTCTAGATTTACAAAAATGAATCCAGACATCTATTCTAAAGAAATTCCAGCCTTCTCTGAATTTTTTTATTCTAATTTATATTGACAGATAAAATAGTTTGAGTTGAATACTAGCTAAAAGCAAAGAATAAGACCAGATAAATTGGTGATGTTTATTTCCAGAGATTTCAGAAGTGCTATATTTTGTGGCGGCTAAAGAATAATGAGAAAAAGCATATAAAACACTCTTTATTTCATTAATTATTTCTTTTTTATTTCTTCTGAGGTTAATGCTTTGCAGTGGTCTTTAAAATAAACACCGTTCAAAAGGAACTGCAGTGGTTTACTCATTAACTCATTCTTCTATTGTTTCCTAGTTCTGTAATTTCTTCTCTATAATGACATTTTCTCTGATTTGATCAAAAATATATTCACTTTAGTCCTGTAAACAACTCATTTTTTTTCTTTTTCTCTTTTATTGTAACGTCTTGAAAAGAGAGGGTAAGCTTCGGGATCGACAATATTAAGCCTGTGGTAATCAATAATCAGTTATTTTCTCATCATGCTCTTGCTCAGAATAAGTTCAGTAAAACACAATTTTTTTTGAGATTCAAAATAATAGATTTTATTTTTTAGAAGTTTTAGATTTACAGAAAAATTCATTTGCAGGTAGTAGAGAGTTTCCATATATTCCTGTTCCCCTGCACAGTTTTTCCTATTCGTAAGATTTGCATTAGTTTGGTACATTTCTCAAAAATAATGAACTAATATTGATACATTATTATTAACCAAAGTCTATAGTTTACATTAAGTTGCACTCTTCATGTTGTACAGTTCTGTGGGTTTTCACATATGCATAACATTCGTGTATCTATTTTTTTTTTATTTCAGGAAATTATGGAGGTACAAACATTTTGGTATCCCAACCATGATTTGAAACGTGCCCTTTCCCCTCCTACAACATGCACAGCATCCATTAGTTGTGAGTTTACCCACCCCTAAACCCCCTCCACCCAAAGAATATTACTACTGTGTGAGCACCTTAGTGTTGATCAGTTGGTGCCAGTTTGATGGCAAGTATATGTGGTGCCTATTCTTCCATTCTTGTGATAACCTCACTTTGGAGGATGGGCTCAAGCTCTATCCAGGAAATTTTAAGAGGTGCTAGATCACCATCGTTTTTTATAATTGAATAGTATTCCATTGTATACATATATCATATTTTATTAATCCACTCATGGATTGACGGGCACTTGGGTTGTTTCCACATCCTTTCTATAGTGAATTGTGCTGCCATAAACATTCCAGTGCAGATGTCTTTATTATAGAATGGCTTTTATTCCTTTGGGTAGATGCCTAATAGTGCTACTGCTGGATTAAATGGTAGTTCTACTTGTAGCTCTTTGAGGTATCTCCAAATTCCTTTCCACAGAGGTTGCACTAATTTACAGTCCCACGAGCAGTGTAAGAGTGTTCCTATCTCTCCACATCCTCACCAGCATTTGTTGCTTTGGGATTTTTTTATTAAGGCCAATCTTACTGGAGTTAGGTGATATCTCATTGTGGTTTTGATTTGCATTTCCCTAACGATTAGAGATGTTGAGCATTTTTTTCATATGTTTGCTGGCCATTATTCTGTCTTCTTTTGAAGTTTCTGTTCATGTCCTCCACCCATTTATTGATGGGGTTGTTTGATTTTTTTCTTGTTGATTTTTTTGAGTTCTGGATAGATTCTTGTGATCAGCCCTTTATCAGATGTGTAGAGGGCAAATATTTTCTCCTATTCTGTATGTTGTCTATTGGCTCTCATGATAGTTACCTTGACTGTACAAAAGCTTTTTAATTTGATCAGGTCCCATTTATTTATTTTTGTAGCTTCTGTGGTTACTTTTGGGGTCTTCTTCATAAATTCTTTGCCTAGGCCAATATCTGAAAGAGTCTTCCCTACATTTGCTTCTAGGATTCTTAAGGTTTCATGCCTTAGGTTTAAGTCCGTTATCCATCTAGAATTGATTTTTGGAAGAGGTGAGAGGTGGGGATCCTACAGCTATACCACCCTGAACGCGCCCGACCTCGTCTGACCTCGGGAGCTAAACAGGGTCAGGCCTGTTTAGTACTTGGATGGGAAACACAATTTTTTATCAGCAAAAACATAGCCTATTTCCATTGTATTTTATCCTCCCATGTCATTGTGTCATGTACAAATAAATGTATTTACACTTGATAAATTATCAAAATTATACCTGACCATGATGTAATTAAATTCTTTATTGAGTATTTATTCTTAATGTACACATAAATAATTGGTGCTAATGATTTCTTACAAGATTATATTTTACAATGTTCAAATGTCTGTTTAATGCACTTTTTTTTAGGTATTAAAAATTCTTTAAAAAAAATTGTTCCAGAGAAATAGTCTCCAATGTACAGATAATGAACTGAAAGTCTTAAGATGCTAATTATTTTTCCTAATTAGTTACCTAATTATATGGCCAGTCAGCCCCAGATTTTATAATAAAATGAGATTCACTCAATCCTCTGGTTCATTTTGCCCCCTATTTGGCCTCTTATTTTCTAAAGCACTATTCAATTTATTTTCTGGCAGAACAAATACGAAGTTAAAATATGTCCAGACATTTGCAAGTTTTATTAAAAATGTGCTTCAGATAAGAAAATATAACTATTTCAGTTCACAGTATTTCTGTATTCACAATTAACACTTGTCTCTCACAGTAGTAGTGCTGCCAAAATGATAGAAGCAGAATATAATATCTGGATTCCACCAACGTTTCCAGATAAAGCACAATTGTCACATGCAAAGGTGAGAGTGATTAATAGAAAGAAACCAAACTAATGGGTACTATGAACAGTATTTGAGTGACAGGCACACCTATAGGCCAGGACTCAAGCATTACAAAAATAATCCATGTAATCTAAAACATTTGTACCCCCTTAATATTTTGAAATACATTTACAAAGAGAGAGATACCAGGAAATAGGGAAATGATCAAATGTTCTTTCATGTGCATGACATTGCAACTTGGCTCACACAAAGCACACCTAGATCAGGGAGAGCCACACCCCTGTCTGCAGGGTGAAATGCCCAGGTCCACAATTGTACAACGTGATTCTCAGTTGCCAATGATACCACAAGATCAGTGTAAAGATCCTGTCTTCTCCTTCAAGAAGCTTGGTCTTGTCATTATCATGTTGACTGGCATGAAGTAAATGAGGATTACACTCTTCTGGCTCTCCCAGTTTCTTTTGAGACATTTACAGAAATGCTCATTGGGGAAAATAATGGAGAACCACTAATATCACGGTGAATCGCAAATTTCTGAGTCAATCATGAATTTCTAAAGCATTTCATCCTCACCAGGCTGTGGCTTCAGTCCACCTGAGGTCTTCCCTCTGCAAATTAACCAGATTTATATCTCTTGGCTTTCACTGCTACAAGAAGCATATAACAGTGAATTTAGGACTTACATAGTAGTTATGAAATTTAAGGACTGTACTACTGTATTTCCTAAGTCAGTAAAAAATGCCATCTGTCTTTTCACTAAGTCAGTAAAAATAGCCACCTGACAGGCTACTAAGGGAATAGTTTATGCTAGACTCTCTATTAAGTAGGAATTTCATTTAACCAGATGCCCATTCTCAATGTTGTGCAAGGCATTTGTGTCTACGACTGCATGAATCTATGTTCACCTATAAAGACTCCTCAAAATACAGATTCTCAATCTCTGTTTGCTTTCTTGGTTTTGATGGGTGTCAGTAGGGGTAGACTTTTAAACACCAAGTTCTGTGCGGAGAAAATTCCTAAATAGTAATGCTATGTGCAATGCTAATTCCTTTGAAAGGTTAAAAAAAAAAAAAAAACTCAATGTGCCTTATATAACATGATCTATTTATACTCTGTCACTAAGGAGAGTCAGCTGCATTTATGTTCAGGGTGAACAGAACAATTCATTTGCACCTTCTCATTCAATTGATGACTACCGGTTTACCCAAAATGACTGACAGCACTGGGTTAGGTAATGAGAATTTTTCATATGTATTAAAATGTTTGGAACTGAAACTCTCGAAAATATTCAACATAAAAATTCTGTGAGCAGAGAAGTTTTAGCACCAGAATTTCTGAGTCTGTCTCTAGTATTAATTACAATATTAATTTCCATCAGAGAATATTATACATGACAACAGTTACTAAGAAACTATTGCAGTCTCAATCCCAGATTGGATGCTTCCAAACCTCCTTCAATATTTCCAGTACCTGGTAGTGACTAGCAACACCCATATGAGTTTTTTAACAAATAAGCTCTTAGACTATAAAGCACATTCTTGAATTGAGACAATAATATAAAACTTGGGGTGGTGGGGGAGGTAGACATTGGATTATATATGTTTTGAAACCAAAATCTGACTGACTTCAAAAGCCTATTAAATATGTCTTCTTCATTTATGTGTAGAAACCACAAAATATATCAAATGCTACTACATTTACAGCCCTCTGTTCTCTTGGCCTCTATTTAATTCTTGTATCTGTTTTTACTACTTATTTAGTGTTTAGAATATAGTTTATGCTTTTTTTAATTTCTCCATTATAGACAGCTTATTGTATGCTGAACTATGTGGAATACTTTATATGCTATATTTCAATAAATCTTCAAAAGACCTCATGCAGTAGGGACTAGTGTTATACCCATTCACGGATGTGAAAACTGAGGTTTGGAAAGTTACATAACTTGCAGAGTTGAAACAGCAAGTAAGTGATGGAGAGAGGATGTGAATCCTGACTAGCTGACTTCAGCTTTCACATTCTTACTATCCTTCTTCCTTCCCCAGTTTTTCTGCCTCCACCCCTCCCATCTGACTGCAAAATCCAGGTCATGAGAGTTCGCTTCCAGAACAAAGAGAAGATGGTGTCTACATAATGAAAGTCATTGAAAGGATTACAAGTGAATTATTTTAGAATTAGACTTTATTTCAATGCTTTCCAGTTTTTCTCCCTTTTCTGAATTCAAATAGAAACAGGGAGCCACTATTATACACATGGGAAATGTGGTTCTCCCAAACCTAGCTCCAATGATAGCAGAAAACCTGGTATGCTGAAGGTACTTTGAGGAGGCTCCCCACCTTAGTCAAACATTTATTACACAAAATAACACTCTTTGAAGATTTTATGTTAAAACATCCTTTTGAATTTCTTCTTGTGTTGTTTCATATCTCACTAATAGGCTTCAAGTTTTATTATCATTATTATTATTATTTCAGAATATTACATGGGTACAAACACTTTGGTTATACATACTGCCTTTGCACCACCCAAGTCAGAGCTACAAGTGTGCTCATACCCCAGAGAGTGCACCACACCCATTATGTGTAAATTTACCCATCCCTTTCTCCCTCTTCTCACCTGCCCAACACCCGATGAATGTTACTTACATATGTACACATAAGTGTTGATCAGTTAGTACCAATTTAATGGTGAATACATGTAGTGCTTGTTTTCCCATTCTGGTGATACTTCATTTCCAAGAATGGGCTCCAGCTCCATACAGGATAATATAAGAGGTGTTAGTTCACCATTGTCTTTTTTATGTCTGACTAGTACTCCATGGTATACATATATAACATTTTATTAATCCACTCATGTATTGATGGGCATTTGGGCTGTTTCTAGATCTTTCCAATTGTGAATTGTGATGCTATAAACATTCAAATGCAGATGTCTTTATTACAGAATGACTTTTTTTCCTTTGGGTAGATGCCCAGTAGTGGGATTGTTTGATCAAATGGTAGTTCTACTTTTAGTTCTTTGAAGTATCTCCATATAACTTTCCATAGAGGTTGTACTAATTTGCAGTTCTACCAGCAGTGTATGAGTGTTCCTATCTCTCCACATCCCTGCCAACATTTGTTGTTTTGGGACTTTTTGGTAAAAGCCATTATCATTGGAGTTAAGTGATATCTCATTTTGGTTTTGATTTGCATTTCCCTGATGATTAGAGATTTTGAGCAATTTTTCATATGTGTGTTGGCCATTAGTCTGTCTTCAAAAAGAACTCTTAACAAAATAGACACAAATTGGATATACCTCAAAATTATTAAAAGCATATCCAACAAACCCATAGCCAACACTGTACTGAATGGGGAAAAATTGAAAACATTCCTGCTTAGAACTGGAACCAGACAAAGTTGCCCACTATCCCCACTTCTATTCAACATAGTGCTGGAAGTCCTAGCCAGAGAAATCAAACAAGAGAAGGAAATCAAGGGCATCCAAATGGGAGCAGAAGAGATCAAACTATCACTATTTGCTGATGATATGATATTATATCTAGAAAACCCCAAAAATTCAACCAAGAAACTCTTGAAATTGGTAACTGAATTCAACAAAGTCTCAAGATACAAAATCAATACACACAAATCAGTAGCTTTCATATGCACCAATAACAGTCAAGCCAAGAATCAAATCAACATGCAATACCTTTCACAATAGCATCAAGGAAAATAAAATATTTAGGAATATATTTAACTAAGGAGGTAAGAGACCTATATAGAGAGAGCTATGAAACTCTGAGAAAAGAAATTGCAGAAGATGTAAACAGATGGAAAACCATACCATGCTCATGGATTGGCAGAATCAACATTGTTAAAATGTCTATGTTACCCAAAGTGATCTACACATTCGATGCAATCCCTATTAAAATATCAACATCATTTTTCACAGATCCAGAAAAAATAATTCTACACTTCATATGGAACCAGAGAAGACCCTGTATAGCCAAAGAAAAATAAACAAATTGGGAGACATCAATTTATCAGACTTCAAGCTATCCTACAAGGCTATAGTAACCAAAACAGCATGATACTGGCACAAGAACAGAGACATAGACCAACAGAACAGGACTGGGAACCCAGATATAAAACCATCCACATATTGTCATCTGATCTTTGACAAAGCAGACAAAAACATCCACTGGGGAAAAGAATCCCTATTCAATAAATGGTGCTGGGAAAGTTGGATAGCCACATGTAGAAGACTGAAACAGGATCCGCACCTCTCACCTCTCACAAAAATCAACTCAAGATGGATATCAGACTTAAACCTAAGGCAAGAAGCCATAAGAATTTTAGAAGAAAATGTTGGAAAACTCTTACAGACATTGGCCTAGACAAAGAATTTATGAACAAGACCCCAAAGCAATCACAGCAACAACAAAAATAAATAACTGGAACCTGAGCAAATTAAAAAGCTTTTGCACAGCCAAGGAAACTATCATTAGAGCAAATAGACAACCTACAGAATCGGATAAAATATTTGCATGTTATACATCCAATAAAGGGCTGATTAGAATCTGTATAGAATTCAGGAAAATTAACAAGAAAAAAATCAAACAACCCCATTAAAAGGTGGGCAAAAGACATGAATAGGCTTTATTTTAATTTGTTTTGTTTATTCTTTGCTTATTTTATTATAGTAAAAAGATGCCATTTATAACCTCACAAGTTACATCCCTTTATATTTATGATGTGTGGGAGGTTTTTTTTGTTTGTTTTTGTAAAGTTTACAAGGCAAGGTATAATCTAAAACATATTCAAGAAACATATATGAAGAAAAATTTGCTTTGAAGAATGAAAACATAAACAAATGTAGAATAAATCAGCAAAGTACATTTCCATAACTATATATTTTAATTATATATAATTTTAAATTTTTCAAATTAATAACAGGGATGGCAACTGGCTTCAAATTTACTATTAATATATTTTTCCAAAATAGAATGATGCTCAGGTTTATGCTTTTCTTAGTTAGCCTTTGTATACTTTTTCTCTAAACATGATAATATTGCCATGTCTTTCATAATACATACTTCCATTTCCACCAAACTAAGAAATAAAATAAATTAGATATAAATTGAATAGTTCCAAATGATTTAAACCAGAATTAACTTAAATATAACCCAGGGATTGTATCATATTAAAATAATAGATTTGCTAAAATGAATATATGCACATTTTTTCAAACAATATGAAAAATGACAGACTTGTGCAGGTGTGAAGACAAAAAGCTGGCTCTGAACTTTCTCATCATTCTGTAGCTCATGCAGTTGTGAGTCTTTCTCTATAATATAAACATTATTTTAACTGCAGTGAGCCCGATAAAGAAATTATATGAAAAGGGGTGTGAAGAGTCAGGATACAAAGTATTTGCATAAATTTGCATCACTTACACATCCAGAAAAATTTTACTCACCAGCCAAATTTAGTTTAACAGATGAGAGTTTTTGGCTTCAGATTCCAATTTCTTACTGCAACATTTGCTTGGGAGACCCCTGTATTATCTACTCTTATAAGGGCTTCTATTTCTTTCTGCACACATACCACAATTGCATGCCCTAATTTCTAGGAAAGCATTTGCTTAATGCACATTTTCTTCTACTACTAGTAAGTTCCACAAGGGCAACATTATTATCCACTTTTCCCCTATAAATTTCAGTGCGCTTTCAGTGCAGAGTATATAGTAGGTGCTCAACAAATATTTTTTAAATGAACAAATGAATACATGAGACATCTTGTCAACTTTCTCAGAGAAACAAAAATCAGATCATTTGACTGCCTAATTTAAGTCCTTTTATTTCAATGTGACACTGGTTCCTTGAGGAGTCTGGCTCATTCTCATGAGTGGGAATAACATGGCTCAGAGTAATCTGCACTCAGCAAGGAAATTAGAGCTACTGACTCACTGTAGATGGTTTCCGTCCAGAATAGATTTGAAACTGCTTAGATCATGTTTAGATTTGGAAAATAAATATTGGACAAGCATTTCTAATGGTTCTATAAAAATATTTTGATGGAGTTACATAATGGACATTGCAGACTCAGAAGAGGGAGGGTAGGCGGGGGTGCAGGATGAAAACATATCTATTAGGTACAATGTGCACTAATGTTCAATGTACAATGTTCAGGTGATGGGTACACCAAAAGCCTGGACTTCTCCATTATGCAATTCATCCACATAACAAAAAAACTATGCCCACCAAATCTATTAAAATAAAATTTAAAAATACATAAATAAATAAAATGTTTTGAACTGTGATATGGTTTGGGATATAGTAAAAGAGGATTGTTTAAGGAGTTCAGTTTTTAACTAACAATTCAGATTAAGTTCCCTAGTGATAGTCTACATTTCAGTATGCTTCTTAGAGCAAACTTATATATATGTATATATAAGAAAAATGTGTGTGTATATATATCTCTTATGTTTTATATAAGGATATGTGTTCAAATGCATTATTCTTAGGCTTCATGCCTATCTCTTTTGCATATTGTGAAAATAATTTAGAAGGCAGAATTGGGAGAATTATTTGTATACAGGTGTTATTTCTGCCTAGTTTCTTCATATGTTATATGAAGATGAAGATGTTTAACTCAATGAAACGTAGATTTCCTTGAAGATTTAAAACTCTGAAAAAAAAATCTGTGCAGCTTATACTCACCTTTGTGAAAAATATACATTTCCTTAAAGCATGCCAAGCAATGGTACCTACATATTTGAGACTCTAAATGCATATCAACTTCCAGATATAAATAATATAGCAAGTTCTACATTTTTAGACTTATACTTATTCCATCTAGTTATATATTTTACATCTTTCCAAGCAATTTTTTTAACCAAATTAAATACTGATTTATAGATTCAGAGAAATATCTCTGTATAAATTGCTAATGTCTAATTTTACTTAAAATCCCTGAGCCAAAACTTAGAATTGCCTCACTCGGCAATTTCCATTTTCCACCCCAAACTTTAGCCCCACCTAAATGGAGACCTACTTGTATATCTCTTTTTTTAGAAATGAGCAAAGAAAATGAAATACGATTGAGTGATGTGTTCAATTAATTAATACACATTTTTAGGCCTTTATTTCATTTTTTTACTGATTTCCTTCAAAGCTACCTTCTTGAAATTCTACAAAGTGGGCAATGTCCTAACTTCTTTTTCTTTTTTTCTTACCAGCAAATGTCTTTTCTAATTCAAATATGCAAATGAGTTAGTGTACTTTCCTGCTTTTTAGCATTCTGCCATTTTTCAAACTGTGCCTGAACTCAATCATAAATATATGCTTCAGCATGTACGAATCTCACAACCCTCACCACAACCCCAGGTCACAGCCACCCCACTGTGACCTCACTGCTTCTGAGCGTACAGCATGACACTCACTCGGTAATTAATCATGCCTGCCTTGTGACATTTCTGATAATGTATATTTAACATTGCACAGTTATATAATTTGCCAGTGTATCCTTGCTCAGCTGCCTCAATTAAATTGCAAGTTCCTTGAGGCGGATTCCACATTTGTCCTGAGGAATGCATTGTAAGCAAGGAAAATGTGTGCTGATTGATTAATTGATTGTCTATATCCACTCAGCTATGAAGGAAGTCCACAGTATGAACAATGGAATGTTAAAAATGTCTTCCCTGGATCAAATTTTCTAGAGTATATTAGTGTCTAAGATGCAATTGTGAAAGTTTTCAACAAAGTGTCCACAGATTTCCTTGCCTTTGTCTGCAAAATTGAGAATAAGAATAAGGTATAAAATGACAGGTGATAGACAGTGTGCTTTATTTCTTTAACTGACTTGCTACACTTCCAGTCCAAATCTTTCTGCATGTAGAGAGATGCCATTTCTTACATTGGTGCCCGGTGAGGTTAATGGTATGACTTCAACAATGGGACCAAGAGAAAAATAAATTTGAGAAAAACTAGCATAAACAATATCAAAAAGTGTTCCATTCTTTAAGAATCTGCAGAGCTTTTAATATCCTCATGTTCATTGTAACTTTCAAATGGATGGGACAGAGAATATGGTATACTACATATCCCAAATCTGAGTAATCACAGATTTTTTTTAATGCATCTTACAAGATCTGTATTCCATTGTGCTCACTTTTGGAAACACTGAGGTAGAAATTCTAGGCACATCTTACATGACTTGTAATATTTAGAAATGGATTATCAATTGCAATGGGCCATTTCTTATTTGGGGGGCAAAAGCCAACAATTTGAGTGGAGATAATAAAAAACACAAAGGAATCTTCTATGTTATACCTCTCTGTACTCTTAAGAAAATTTATTTTAAAAATTTATTTTAAAAATATTTTTCCAAAAATATACAAAGAAACAATATTATCTCAAACTTGATGCTGTGATAATATCAGTTTATTTCACAAGCCTAAAACCATACATTCAACAAATGTGGAACTTACAAGGACAAGACTAAATATTGATCAAAACGTTAAGGCCTATTCAGTTGTTTACAACTCGAGACTATAAAGAGTGAGCTAGTGCCACATCCAAAGGGAATGCACAAATGATCTGCCAAGGTATTGTTCTCATCCTTGTACATCTTTCATGAGGGAAGGCCGTGTCCTCTCTCTTTTTTTTTTTACGAATTTGACAAAAACATTTATCATGCCTTTTGTTTGTACTATGAGAGTATCATTTTTTAAAAGGAAATTCTCTTGGGTATCTCACATTCAGATGCTAATCATTTATGTCCTTCTTTGCCTTTGGATACAAATCAAACAAAACATCCATTTAGCAAATTATTTTCATTAGACTCTAGGAAAAACTTTGAATAACACTTTCAGAGACTAGTGGATCTTCCAGGGGAGAGAGATGCTAAAGTGGCAGTGATCATGCAGTTAGCATTAGTGAACATTTCATTCTCTACTGAAGATTTTTACGACATGTGGTGTGTTCATTTATAGGAGACACAGTCTTCATTTATCGTATTAGAAATAAACTTTTTCTAGAAATATAGTCTGCCTTATTGCTTATGTCAAAAATAGTTTACATTTTGTGGAGGTTAATAAGAAAATTGTCAAACAAAAAGTTTTTTCTCAAAAGTGTGGGCATTTGTATGTACAAGTGCAATAAGTGATCAAAATATATTTAATACTAGAATTGGGACTGTCAAGATGTCCAAGACCCTTGTACTTACCTATATATTAGTAATAGTTTGTTTCTTCAACTGCCTTTGGCCTTTGCCTTCACCTTTTTCATTTTTGTTTGTTTCAGAAGACATTTGGTATTAAAACAGTGATGGCTTTATTAGACTTTTAAACGTTTGGGGTTTTTTGTTTGTTTGTTTTTTTAGTATACATAAAGTGAAACTCCTGGAAGATTTTCTCAAAGTTGGGACTTAATCATGAGAGTTCAAAGGAGCAGTTATCATTATGGGGCTTCAGAGATTTGACCTGACAAAGAACTATAGAATTCTTACCTTTTATGGAAAGCCATTCCAAAGTCCTCGTCATCTTAGGTTAGGCTCACCGCTGGACAATTGCAGTATTACTTTAACAAATATCTTTAATTATTGACTTTCCTATTCCATGTTCTCTCTTCTTCCCCCTTTCTCTATCCCAAATGCATTCTGCATCCAACATGTAAGCTTCTTTGCTTATGGCACCAGTGTTCCCCCAATACTTCCCATACCCCCCAGCCCCTGTCCCATTGCAGGGTGAAGCTAAGATTTAAAAGATCTGAGGTCCTTCCAGAGTTTGGCATCCTCAGCCTCATCAGCACTTCCTCTCATTTCTGGTCTATTCAAGGACTGCCAAACACACCCCATCTTTTTCTGATTTCATCCCTTTGCTCCCATCTGCTCTCTACCCTGTCCTTTCAATCTCTACCTCTCCATATATACACATATTCCTACACAGTTCCAATCTTCCTCCTCCGGGAAGGCATTCCCTAACAGACCCTTTACCTTCCTTACTTCCTTTACCACAGCAAAGCTTACTAATGCCTGCTTTCATCACTCTGTTTATATTAATTAAAGTTATTAAATAATTAATGTTCATTTCCACAGGGCAGAGGTCATATCTATCTTGTTCACTTCTATATGACCAGCACCCAATACAACACTTGACACATAGAACAATGACTTAAATGCCTATGGCATAAAGAGATATATCCAACTGGAAAAAGTTTGTTCTCTGAGTCACATAGGATCACTCATGTGCATTCATTATACATTGCCTGATAGAGTAGTTACGTCATTCATCATTTCAATAAATATACTCTGAACGTCTTCCTTTTGTTAAAAACTCTGAAAGAATTGACAGTGAATCAAACATGGACATAGCCTCAATTTGTTTATAATCTAGTAGAAAAAAAATAGACTTTTTTTTTTTTTTTGGAGACAGAATCTTGCTCTGTTGCCCAGGCTACTAGAGTGCCATGGCATCAGCCTAGCTCACAGCAACCTCAAACTCCTGGGCAATCTTTCTGCCTCAGCCTCCCTAGGAGCTGGGACTAAAGGCGTGTGCCACCATACCTGGCTAATTTTTTTTTTATGTATATCTTTAGCTGTTCAGCTAATTTTTTCTTTTTCTATTTTTAGTAGAGATGGGGTCTCGCTTTTGTTCAGGCTGGTCCCGAACTCGTGAGCTCAAATGATCCTCCCGCCTTGGCTTCCCAGAGTGCTGGGATTATAGGCATGAGCCACCGCACCCAGCAAAATGTAGATCTTATAAATAATTTTAATACAGTATCAAAAAGGACACGTACAAGAAAGGTACAGATAGAGCATTCTCAGAACTAAGGAGATTTCAAAAGATAACTCTACAATTAAAAAATATTCAAAAGATAATTAAAAGAATGCATTCAGAGATAGAGACTCTATTTGTAAACATGCCACCATTTTAATGAAATTGGAAAATGGAGAATTCATTTAAGCTATCCTTATGCCTTTGTATCTGTCCCACTGCATAGGATAGAACATTTCTCATACTAAATACTCATAATTATCAAATAGGCATAAAATGCAGATGGATTTGTTCTGATTCATGAATTCAACAAGTGTTTATTAGCATCTCTTATGTGCTGGGCTATAAAAATATAATGGAAGACAAAAACTCTGCACTCAAAAATTTCCTTGTGGGTTTACGTGGGAAGACGAAAGTTCAGTGACAATTGTAATGAAACCATTCGTTCGATGTCCTCTATAGAATGAGCTAATTTTGAGAGTGGAAAACAGACACTAAAATAATTAAATTATATACTGTTTTGAAAGATTTTTTATCCACCTACGAATTGTTATATTTCTGGTTATAAAAAGTATTCAACTTTTCAAAACTGAATTATTTTACAAATATAAAATAGTACATGTCAATGAACATTAAAGCAAAATATAAACTTTTTTTTAAATAAAGAAAAAAAATTCTCATTTAAGCTTAAAACATTTCCTCGACCAAGTTTTCTCTAAAACTTCCAATCAGATGATACATACAAATATCCAAAACTTGATCACAAAACAGATTACAATTCTAGGTAACTACCACAGAAATTTTACCATTATAACCAGAAAACAAGGCCTATATTGTAAAATACATCAAAACATATCAAGTAGATGTAAGTAGAGAATAATTCTGTTAGGTAACATGCATTTTATTGTCATTTTACTGTACAAACAGCACTTAAAAAATCAATGTCATACAAGCTATTGTAAAATTTTAAGATCTTTGTATAAATTTTTACTTGTACAAAATAATCTCATAATCTGATTGACTGTATTTTAATATATTACAGCAATAAACTCTTTGCTTAAAACTCTAGTAGACCTAACATTTGATCCAGCAATCCCATTATTGGGCATCTACCCAGAAGAACAGAAGTCATTCTATAAAAAAGATACCTGCACCCAAATGTTTATAGCAGCACAATTCACAATTGCAAAGATGTGGAAACAACCCAAATGCCCATCAATTCATGAATGGATTAGTAAAATGTGGTATATGTATACCACGGAGTATTACTCAGTTATAAGAAATAACGGGGATATGGTATCTCTTTTGTTCTCCTGGAGAGAGAGTTGGAACCCATTGTATTAAGTGAACTATCCCAAGATGGAAAAATAAGCACCACATGTACTCACCAGCAAATTGGTTTCCCTGATCATCACCTAAGTGCACATTTGGGAATAACACCAATTGGGTATCAGACAGAGGTGGGGGGGGGAGGGGATGGGTGTATACCTCCATGATGAGTGTGATGCGCACTGTCTGGGGGACACGCTTGAAGCTCAGACCCCGGGGGTGCGGGGGCATGGGCAATATATATAACCTGAACTTTTGTACCCCCATAATAAGCTGAAATAAAAAAAAAAAACTCTGTGACCTCATCGTTTACTTTTCCCTTTCAAATGAAAGGAGAAAATTTGCAAGAAATGAGGCTGGAGAAGTAATTAGGATCCTTATCATACAAGACATCATAAACTATAGCAAAGAGACTACATTTTATATTTGGATCAATGAGGAGCCATTGAAGGAATATAAATAAGATTTACATGATCAAAAATGTATTAACAAAGATCAGTCCAGCAACAGGGTGGAAATGGACTATAGAATGGCACAACTAAGTCAGAAAGAGCAACTTGGACATGTTTGAAGCAATTCCGGACAGTATAGTTTAGAGAGGGAAAATGGAGATATTTTAAGGAAGAGAATCAACACCTTGGTTATGAAACCGTTTGTTACGTGGGGCAGGTAATAAAATGATGACTCTCGTGCTTGGGCAACTGACCATATGGATGAAGGTGTCATTCACTGTCAGGTAATTAGAAGAAGGAAGAAAATTAGCAATGCCTCCTCTATCTACTTGAAAAATTCGTGAATTGAGAATATAATCTATTATATAACATCTCTCTAAATTACCATTCTTTATGTTATGATATGCATCTCATTTACATCATATAAATTATATAAAAAAGGTTCTTTAAAAATGATTTACAGAAAAAGTAAAATTTGTTGTAATGTCCTTAGTAGGTCTTATGCAATGGAATAAAACCACATTTGAGCTTATTATGAAATTCATATTTTTTTTTTTTTTGAGACAGAGTCTCACTTTGTTGCCCGGGCTAAAGTGCCGTGGTGTCAGCCTAGCTCACAGCAACCTCAAACTCCTGGGCTCGAGCGATCCTACTGCCTCAGCCTCCCAAGTAGCTGGGACTACAGGCATGCGCCACCATGTCCAGCTAATTTTTTCTGTATATTTTTAGCTGTCCAGATCATTTCTTTCTATTTTTAGTAGAGACGGGATCTCGCTCTTGCTCAGGCTGCTCTCAAACTCCTGAGCTCAAACAATCCACCCGCCTCGGCCTCCCAGAGTGCTAGGATTACAGGCGTGAGCCACCGCGCCCGGCCCACATTTTTTGCACATAAGGATATGTCAAGTTCACAGTTGCCTTTATCCTAGCAAACTATATCATCATTCTCCATTTTCTTTTTGTGTATCAATTTGTATAGGTACAATATAGATTCATCGAGTTCTCTGTTCTTTTTTCTGAAATGTCCAAACTACTTTTAATCCCATTCAGTGACTTGTAATATTGAATATTTAAGTGTCAGAAATTCCATTAGTTTCTACTTTATAACTATTCATCTCTTCATTCTGTTCATTTTTTCCTTATATCCATGAGTATATATAGCTATATATATGCACATATATGTATGTCCTTTATATGTAGCTATAGCTAGCTCAGTATTCCCCAGCTTCTTCACATGATAATTTCATAGGAGATGCTGAACAATTTGAATATGATTATATTATATTATTGAGAGCTGTAATTTTTGTCTTCTTTATATATCAATGCTTTATTCTTGCTTGTGGTTAATTTACTTGCAGAACATCTGGATCCTTTTGAAACCCATTTTATGTTTTATGGAAACAGATCTCTTATAGTCTCTACTCTAGGGCTAGTTTGGTCGTGGTCAACAAGGCATGATCTTTTGTGGTCTTTGCTTAATGGCCTGAGTGAGTGTTCAACAAAGCCTTCCTCTTCTGACTACTTTGAACTTAAATTATTCCAGTTCTAAGTGAACTAAGAATGTTTAGTTTATAGCACCCCATTCTTTGCCCAGCCATGAAGAGTTTCCCTCAAGATATTCAAAATTTAATATCAGCAAGGGATGCAATAGGACTCCTTTGTAGTTTTATGATTTTTATTTATTTTCTGCGTAGCTCTCTCCTCTATGGTGTTCTGATCACAAGTAATAGTTGCCTCAGGCTCACCAAACTCTAATATCTGTCTACTTGCTGTTTTTTGCTTGGTTTCCCTATTCCTGTACCTGTCCAGAAAGTGCCTCCAGAAAGCCAGGGTAGTTGTAGGGTTCACCTCACTATTTTCTGTCTTCCCAGGACTCACAGTCTTACCCAGCATGTTGATCAATGTCTGCAAGCAGTTGATTCTTACATTTTGTCCACTTTTTAATTTTCTATTATGGGACATCAAGGCTAGTTGAGTTACTTCATCATAGCTAGAAATGCCACACTTAACTTTAAATAAAACCTAGAGTTCCAATTATGTGTTTGGTTTGGAAAGATGATATGATTCTCTGATTATCATTTTGTTCATGGTTAAATGTGAATCTGGCAGATACTTTCACGTATTCACCAAAAACATCTCACTTTTCTCCTTCTATACGTGCAGTTAAGAAGTGGCCACATGACTGCTTTCTGCCCAATAGATTATGGATAGAAATGATGATGACCACTTTCAGGCTTGTACCGTAAAATACTGTCCCATAGTCCTCTACCCATTCCAGGTCCCTGTTTGTTGAATGAATGCAGAATACTCAAAGGACTTGCAAAATGGGTTCATGAGATTAAAGGCTGACTAGTGAAGAACACCCACGTTGGATGAGTGCAATAAACTGTGTATGTCTCTGAAATCTTAAGGTTTCAGCATTTAGTCTATGTGACAGAATAAGTGAATAATAATGACAATACAATGCATTATTATTTTCATTCAATGTAATTAAGTAAAATTAGAAATCATATTAAAATAGATACACTAAGTGTTAATGACATCTTTTGTTGTTACCATTATTCTCACTAATCCTACTATATATCTGACTATTTTTAGTAAAATTGCAATAGATATTTTAAATAAACTTTAGTAGGCTAGATGATAGTTCATAGAGTAAATGCAAAAAAATGCACTCAATTATATGTTCTTCCACATACACGCAAATGTATGCAATCTTTGAGATGTGGAGATATCTCATAACATTTTTATATTGCTTTTGAATGGTAAATTTATTAAATAAATGAAAATTTATTAAAAATTGGAGCTTATAAAGCTGGCATAGATGGGTTCATCCAAACCACTATATCCTTTGCTGTACTTAATCAAAGATACATTCTGCCACTAGAAACTGGGGCCCGAATGGCTTCTCAGACTAAATGTATACTCAATATGACCAGAACAGTCATTTAGAAACCAGAGTTGAGAATCCCATTCTGTTGCAGAAGCTACTGAAACGAACTGTGAATCAACTATGATGGCTTGTGAGGAGAAAGGAATAATTATTTCTTCTTGCATTTCCACGCTTTCACCTTGAGGCATATTTTCTATTATTAGCAATTAAGTAGATTTTAGAATGTCACTTGAATTCCCCATCTCAGCACTGCACCGCATGATTAAGCATCCATAAGAGCTAGTCATGATCTGAGGTTGCTTTTAATAACAGCTGTGTTTAAGGCAAATCAGGGTGAAGTGGGTGTTTATGAAGGTGGCAGTTACCTTAACATTCAGACTAAACAGGTTGCAGGCTCTCTCATGCAAGGTGCAGGTTGCTATTTCACACCGAGGTATGTCTCCAGGTCCTATCTGATTCATTATAGTTCCTCCAGCAAGTCAAAAACAACTCGAACAATTCGAACATACTGTAAAAGTCCAACTGACAAAATCACCCACTGTTTGTAATACAGTAAAAATCACACAGTTATGAGCGAAATTATCAAAGTAATTAGTTGCTAATGATGTTTCCAATCTTGGCACTTTATTTATTAGTGGCGTCATACTTTCAGTTTAAGCAAAAAAAAAAAAAATGTCACAAAGTATTTGTTTATGTCTTAGAAAAATCTGTTCATGTTAACAAGCTCAGATAACAAATTTTGACTCTTCAAACCTTAGGGAAAAAAAATAAACATTTTTGTGTTGGCTAAAAAGGTAGTTTTTCAACTTTGCTGACCCCTGGTAAATAGTTGGAAAACTGATACGTCTCTTAGGGGTCACTGAAATAGGAACATGTGACGAGCCCGTGACAAGCATGAATACTTTATTTCATAGGGAGCTTAGAAAGTACATATAAAAATAATGGTGGACTGAAGACAATTTGTGTCTTTAAATCTATGTAGAACAATGAAATGTCTATATCATGTGTATTATGTATATATATTTGTGTGTGCATAATAGTAAAATATATAAGAACACAATGGATCTCTTTTTAAGGGCTTAACAAAAATATCTAATCAAATAATGATCTGCAATTCTCATGAGTGTCCCTCTCTCTACCTGTCTCTGTCTCTGTGTGTGTGTCTCTCTCTTTCTCTAAAACTCTCTAGAACCTGAGCAAATGGATTGCCTAGCAGCTTGAAGGTCATAGTCTTTTCCACCACAGAACTATGCCTCTCTTTCCTCAGGTGTAAGGATCTTACAGTTTGGTACGTCTTCATTCTTTAACACAGATTTAACAACTTCCTACGAGGTGCAAGCACTCTTCTAGGTGCTGGGAAGACAGCGGTGAAGACAAACAGGCAGAACCTCTGCTCTCCTGGAAGGTTCAGGCCAATGGAAGACACATTGGTTTAAAGAATTTATATAAACATGTAAAAATGTGTATATGATAAGTTCCATAATATAACGGGCTGGTATGTGGTCATGTGAGAATATACAATAGACAAATTTGCCTGAATGAGGGCGATCAGGGAACGTTTTCTCCAGAAATGAACAATTTATTTAAAATCTACATGAAACAATTAATTAGGCAAAGAGTAGAGCAAAAGTTTTCTAAGCACAGGGACCATAGATGTGCAGTGTATTTTGTTGAGTTGGAAATTAATTTCTTTCACTTGAATTGAAAGCTCTCTGTACAAACTATAGCTCCCATTTTTATAGGGCTTAAATTCAATTAAATGGGGAAAACATAACAAAAATGAAACCTCAATTCTGCCGGAAAGTATATATCTATTTAAAGTCAATATTGTTCATTTTAAAGATAAATTTAAATTTGGGGAGGTAGTTTTCCTTCTGGCAATAATGCATTTAATTTTTTACATCCATTTGATTTCAATCTCTCTTTCTGATACCAAAATGATGACAACATAGTTTACAAAGTTAGCAAACAAAAAAATTGACAAAAGTTTCATTGTTGGACATTGATATTTGTGCATCAATAATCAATAGGATTCTATAGAACTCACTGATGGAATTTGAACTGGAGCACTTCATTTGCTTACAAGATGATGTTCTGAAACTTTCAGCCCATTAATACTCAGAAATGTAGTAAAGGAAGAGAAATCCATAAATCAACTTTTAAGTCACCTAAAATTAATTAACCTTCAGATAAGTTTAACAATACTCCCATGTGATAGTTTTTAACTGCAGAGAAATCAACAGGGTTTGCTATTAAGAAACACTTCCTACAACACAGGAAAAGCCAATTGTTGGTTGACATCAGTACTCCATTATTAAATGGCAGATTGGCGAATTAGCCACCTTAGGTATCACATGAGGTGACTGATTGGATGACCTTGAATATTGTCAAACTATTGTACAAGTTGAACATTTTTTTTCTCTTCTCAAAAAACAAATGAAACTTATGCCTTAATTTCATTCAAATACCTCTAAGATTTTTGCCATTAAGCCATAGATACTCTGTATAGCAGAAAACAACATAAAGTTTGCCAAATTTTTAATTGGTGACTTTTAAGCCTGTGGGTAAGAATTATTTCTGGATTGCTGGCAGTATCCTTTGTATCAGCTGATACCCACAGGTTAAAATGACAGAAGAGTTTCATGTCCAAGAGTAGCAAACCAGATCTGTTGCCAAGATCACAGATGGCATACACTTTTCTTACAGACAAAACTTCGCTTGGCAAAGAAACTATTCATCACTTCAAAAATCTCAATTGCCTTTGCAGTTTCCAAAAGGAGTTCACAAAAACAGGGGATTTTTGATGCTGTTAGTATATATATAATAAGAAAAAATAAAAAGTTTGTTGCACTAAGTGAAATAAGTGGGGTTTTTTTGTTGTTGTTGTTGAATTGTGAAAAAAAGTGGTGTCATTGCAATTCTTCCATGCCCTGCATCAAAGTCTTAAAATGTCAGCAGACCTGCTATGGATGTCATCAGTTATTGGAGGTTGGCTTCAATTTTCTTCCTCTGCTCTAAGCCACAAACCAGATTAATTCATACACCTTAGTCTACCAAGGTCCCACCTGTCATAGGTCCCACCGTGGCAAAGCAATAAGCGGTACGGTGTAATTCAAGTCGAAGGTTTTCTATTGGGGAAAACCAGGGTGTTAGTATATTTCCAGCAATTCCAGACTGAGACTTCATCTCTTTCAAAATGATTCACAATATCTGATGTATTTCTCGAGATAGGAAAAGTTAAGGTGTTCCTTCAGGTTTTATTACTGCAGGCTTCCATTTCCAGGAAACTTGCTATAGACTAAGCTCCATTTCTTATTCTTCCTTTACATTCAGAAAACAAAGTAAAAACAAAGCACATGCAATTTATCATGCTTTTTTTCCTGTCAGTTTCTACCTTAAGCAAGGCCCAAAGCATAAACAAAATAAGATGTTATAATCCTAATGGTAAAGTGTCTTTTTTCTTTAAGTCCAATCAAAATGTGATGGTGTGAGGGAGTCATATCATGTAAATAATGGCAAATGTGCATTATGTGAGTACAGCTCATGCTGCAAATGTTTGGCAAGAAAAGTAATCATAATGGCACAAGTTTATATAGTCACTATTGTCTCACAAAGAAAATTCCCAAAGTAACAGAAAGGGGGAAAAGATAGGAAAACAACCTTTCCTTGCATAAGCATACCATAAAATTCACTTAAGCTGATGCAGTTGAGGAGATGCTAAGTTATAACTCCCATTCTGTGATATTTTCTCAATTTATCTTTGCAAAGAAACAGATCTCATCATCTTAAAATTAAACGAGTCCCTGATGATAAATTAATATAATCAATGATATTTCTTAATGTACTGGTTACTTCCCTATGGTGTTTATAACTGTGTTTCCTCTTTACTCTGATAATTTTTTTAGCCTTAATTGGCTAAACACATTTGTGGTGTACCTTATTATCAAACTCATTATTGTTCTTGTCAGTAATGTGCCAAGTATTGTACTAATTGCTATGCCAATCTCTATTTCTATCTTTTTTTTATGTTTACGTATCTATTCACTGGGAAGAGGTGGTAGGGGAAGAGAGAGAGAGAGTAGATATTGTTATCTTCACTTAAAAGTACAAAAACTAAGGCTTCATTACTCAAAAACCTTAGGGCCTCTTACCCTAAAGTTGTTATTGGCTTTCTGAAAAATGCATCTATTATGATTTATAAATGCATTTCTAATTTCTCACTTATCATAATTTTAGATATTATAGATCTAAATAATTTTCTATTCCTTATAGCATCTAATATTTCAAACTCAATTTCCTTTGTACACCAAAGCCCTTTGTATAAATCTATAAATGCTTTTTGATTAAATTAGGAAAGCCTTTATCAAAAGATCCCAAATAATTTAATTCATCAAAAAAATCCACTTACTTGTGTTTAATAAAACAAATTTTTAAAAACTATTTATCAGAACAGAAAAAAACTATAATTTCTAAATTTTCAATAAACCTGTTTATATAATCTAGCAGTGAATTGAATTTTTATTATATGAATCATAGCTATCATCTATTGTTTATCATCTTCCATTTTCTAATCACTATACATAGCCATATATATATATAAAAGTTTCATTTTATATTCTCAACTATGAGATAGATACATTATTTCCATTTTACAGGTGAGAGAATGGAGGCTTATAGAAATTATGTAACTTGTCCAACAATACAAAGTTGGGTAATTTACAGAGGTAAATGAGTGGGTATTTGAAGCCAGCTAAGACTGATTTGAAATCAGAAATCTTAAACATAATACTACACTGTACCTTTGGTCCATGAGAAATATCTCTATTTAGATGTGTTTGTATTATTACCGTAAAAAGTATAGCCTAATGATCCGTAATTAACACTTTCTTCAAAAATTAAGAATTTTTTGGTGTCTCATGTTCAACAGACTTAAAGGTTATTTTCCAAGCTCTAGAAGATGTCTAGGTATTGCCAACATATAAGTTGTTTCTTTTTGTTTGTCTTTGCTTTAAACTATATCAGGGCCATTCATCCATTTATTCTATAGACAACTATTTAAAACTCACTATGTTCTTTCCTAGATCTAAAGGATTCAGTGATAAACATGGTAAACAGGTTCTCCCCTTCATGGAGTTACCATCTGGATATACAAACTAAGTACAAATATATGAGAATAATATTTTCTTGAACGATGTTTTAATTTCCTAAAATATAAACATACAAGAAAGTCAAATAGTTTAAGATTTCTATATATTTTATTATAATTACTGTGCTTAATATTCTATCATTTTTAAATAAAAAACCAAATTTCTTTTTCACTAGCTACTTACAGTTGATATGCAAGCAGCGGACAGGTTTCTGTCTGTAAGGTTACACCAAAATACTCAACTATATTTGCTAGAATACTCTGAATTCAATTTGCGCTTTATATTCCTTAGATCACATAGCACAAACTCTTTGGCAAACAAATAGATTACATCTAAGCTACTATCTAAATCAGTAAATTGCTCTGTCAAACTACTGCTTAATTCATAATCCGGAAGAGGTTCATGTGATTTGCAAAGGAACCCAACTTAAACAGTACTGTATCCTAAGCCTTAGGCGGAAGACTCCAAGGGCTAGAGATAGAGAAAATATGGAGATGTCAGTCAAAGTGTATAAACTTACAGTTATGAGACGAATAAATTCTGGAGACCTAATGTACAGCATGGTAACTATAGTTCATAATAATGTATTAGATATTTGAAGTTTGCCAAGGAAGTAGATTGTAAGTATTCTGATCACAAAAAAAGATAACTATGTGAGGTGACGAATGTGTTAATTAACTTGATTGTGGCAATCATTTTACATTGTAAATATATGGGAACATCATAATGTATACTTTGAATATATACAATGTTTACTTGTCAATTCTACCTCAATAAAACTGAAGAAAAGGAGGAATTATCTCTGGCTTGCAAAATAATAGGATGTGAATTCAAAAATACTTCTTTAAGGTTCATTTCCCCTTTCTATTGTTTTTGTCAGTAAAAATCATAATTTTAGATGATCAATAACATACACATAAAAAGAACTTTATAGTGGTAATGTTGAACCAGGTGTTAAATAATGAGCCCAGTATCAATTTACTGGTAAGTAGTCAAGCTCAGACTTAGGTCTTCTGACTTAAAAAGCTGTTCTCTTTTAGAATTGTGGCTTATGCTGAGTTCAAATGTAGATTTTCAAAATTGCTCATATGCTTTGTTTGAATGGGTATGAAATATTGTGAAAAAACTCATGAAATTATAACGTGTGTTTTGTTTCTGCCATTTTTTTGTTTTAGAAGATAAACGCATTGCTTCTAATGTCTCAAAATTAGGAGCTAGAGAAGGGACATAGAAATTAAGCTTAAAGACCTATTGTCCCTTTTGCTATACTCGTGATTGACATTGTCAGCCTCCTTCTCACTCATCCTGAGTATGGCCTTAGAATACACATCAGTATAGTACAGGAGGCCAGTACCAATCCCTCTGGGTTGGCATAAAAGGTGAAACTTCTTTGACAATTTTTGTTTATATAGATTATAGTTCTAAGACATCCTACACATTTTTGTCTCCCTTAACAGAGCAAACATTAAGGAGGCAACTTTATGGGAAAGTCAAAATTTATATTGATGTTGCATCTCTCAGGTTTTCTCCATCAAAACTTGGAATCACAGAGCCCCAGAGTTTGAGAAGTGATCGATAATCTTCAATTCCCACCACCATAAAAGATCATGTCCTTCTTTGATTTGAGTATGACTCTGTTAAACCACAAAAATGTGTTATCCTTTTCTACACAAAAGACCTCATGAACTATTTAGTGGACTCTTAACCAGAAAAAAAAAAAAACTAGTAAAACCATGGTTTAAAAAGTTATTTTTCTCAGAAAATATTTGTTTTAAGCTAGTTAAAAGTACATTTCCAATTACTTCCCCCTTCACTAAGTGTAAAATCTCAATTTGGTGTTTTTTACTATTTCCTACAAAGCCTCATCTAACTATGCATCCTGTCCAATCCTCTGAATTCATCTCTTCCTTGACTGAAACACAGTTACTAATCATTTCATTCAAATCTCTTCACCAATAAAACCCACTGAAAGAAGCTCTTTGTGTGTGTTCGTGCTCTCATGCATGCTGTGTGTGTGTGCATGTGTGTGTGTGTGCGTGTGTGTAAAGAGAGATCTTATTTCTTGTTTGTCATCCTGGGAGCTGGCAGCCTGTCCAGTGGTTTTGTACAATGTACACTCTTCCCTTTGCTACCTTGGATCTCTAATCTTCCTGACCCTGGTAAATATGTGCAGTATAACTTTTCCCTCCATTTCCTAGGAAACACTCCAGTAATTCCACAGGTCTATAAATTTTTTTTATATCTTATCCAATCACTCTTTCTTGAAGGGTAGACTCTTTTCTTTGGGATCTTCTTTGTGACCAAACCCATGTCTTATTCCCAGAGAAACCATCAAATTAGCCTGTCATTAGTCTGAGGTGCCTACAGAAGTTTAATAATATTAAAGTATTAATAGCTTATATCATGTAAGCAAGTCAGAACACCGTTCTGCATGCCCCCTTTATAGTCCATACGTACCCAGATGTATAAAATAACCTATTTTTTAGGGGAGCATTTTTTTAATTAGTAAAACAGTTTCCAACAGTTTATTGAGACACATAGAAAGGAAAGGGAATATGTGAGCACAGCAGTCATAGTAAAGGTAAATACACATGTATTTGTTAGTGTGTACTGGGTTGTGATATAAAATGCATTTTTATAGTGTGTCACAATGAAAAACGGTTCAAAACCACTGCTGTAGCCAATTACTTTGGGGCACCCCTACTAATTTTTATGTCTCTGTTGCTTATGAGATTTTATAATTCTCCTAAAGACCTAGATTCCTCTAGTTTCAAAATTAGACAACTTGGGATCTAAAAGAGTAAGATACTGAGATGATAAGCAAACATCTAGAGATGTTCTCTTTCTTGAATAGTCTAAATATGTGACTTAGGAAAATACAGATTCCACAATTCTCTCTTCCTGCTATTTCCTGTAATGAAACAGTTTCCAGAGATTCTTATTACCTGGTTTAAACATACTCCTCTGAGATAACCTTGAGACCACACAATGCGCACTTCTGTACAGAATTGACATCATGAGAACAGAACATTCACTCAAATTCCCGAGAACCTGTTTTACTTTTGTCCGTTGCAGCTCACACTGGGGATCCACTGGAGACCACAACTCTAACACGGAAGCAGCGATGAACATAACAGATTCTCACTTAAGAGTGGAAATATTCAGTTCATTTGGAAACAAAACTCCTTAACTATGGTTAGGGCTATTCATGTGCCCTTTGAATTTGCCTTTTTCTTAAATTAACTTTTATGTAGAATCTGTGTATAAATATATTAGAAAGTTTTTTGTAATGTAATGACTTGATGAAGAAATGGCACCACTGTCCCCCAACACACACGGACCAAGTAACAAAAGAGTGTAACTCTGTGCCTATTCTACTGGCCAATATAATTAATGTAGCATCACACTTCGGTGTGTAGCAGTTTAACACAACACCCAGCAATAAAGCAGAGATTCTTCAGAAAGTGGCAGGTGAGAGACAAAGGACAAAACCATGACCCTTTTCTTATGAAACGCCTAAGTGCCGGGTTTTTGAAGGAAAGGAGATTACGGTGCTTGTTCATTCATGTTACGATAGATGATTCACTTGTTCTATATAGGGTGCCTTTAGCATAAAACGGACCCATGTACTCTGGGGTCCTTGATATTTTTTGTTAGTCATTTCTTTTGCAAAATCTCATGTCCTGGAGAGACACATTCCATTTAGAAATTTGGATTCAGCATTTAAAGTCTCTGCTTTTCAGAGTATCACACATCTTATTTTTAGTAAGAGAGGCTAATCTATGTGATTATCTTCTCCCTCCCTTTCTTCCTCTTTTCCTCCCTCCTCCCCATTCTCAAACTTGGAATTTCTCTCTTTCTGCCACTTACCAGTGTGTTAAGATGCCTCTCACACTTGGAGAGCTGTTAGGAGCTGCTGAAAGGAAAGAAATAGCAGGTGTAGACGGGGAGGGTGCAGTGTGAATATTCTGTAGAGAAGATGGTACTTACAGGAAACTCAGAAATGAGTCTGCTAAACTCTTGCCCAGACATGGCTCCCTCCAGACAAAAATAAATCAGTATGGGGAAAAGTCCAGTGAAGAAAAATCTCATGAAAACTACATTTTCATACCATAAGTTCCCATTGCTTAAAGGCTAAAAATTCATCTTCCTCTAAATTTATGCTATATCTGAGTGGTCCCAAGTTTATACTCACTCGTCCTCAGGAGAAGGTCATTTCTTATGACCCACTTGTTCTATCCCCAAGCTGCTGCTATAGTGACTTACTTGAAAGCATAGATCTGCAGCACTTAGGGACCATCTACTATTCCCTCCAGGAGCTCAGTGGAAGAGACCCTCTTTTCCACTTTTCTACTTTATCCCAAGCATGGAGGAAGCTCTTTCTTTCCATCCAGCACATTGTGAAAGAACCCAGGCTTTCCTTTCTCATGATAATTTACTGAAAGCTTGAGATAATGGCAAGGAAGCACAACCCACAGACTAAGTTTCAGCTTCTCCCTAGAATTTCTGCTTCTCTGTGCTGCTCCACGCTGTCTCCACATACTCAGGGGACGCTCAACCCCCACCCCCACCATGGGAAATATTCTAAGGATCTCCATGTTTGGGAGTAAAATTTACCACATACCCACAGAGAGGAGAAAGTTTTCTCTCGCTACAGCAAAAAGCCTGCCTCTCGAGTTTTCATTTTTCTGCCACAAGACTGAGATATTCCCAAGATATTTGACAATGAAAAATTTCATTCCTTTAAAAGAAAAACTCAATTTTACCCACAGTCATTCACACGACTTTCTGACACGAGTACCTCCACTGGAATTCCAATTTAATGCAGCTTAAATAAACGTATCTGTGGGATGTGAAGGGTACAGTTTAGGTGGACCAAAACAAGCAAATGCTAATTCTTTTTCCTTGTCTCTTTATCAAGCTTGCAAACATTTGGGGAATTTAGACTTGTTAGACTAGTTAGATAGTGAGGGATTCCGGATCTCCTAGGGATGAAAGTGGGTGCTGTTGCCTTGGTACAATTGCCCTACCTAGGAAGAAGGACAACGGTGGGCCCCAGACCCCTATCTTGGTCCTGCCTCAAGCTAATCCTGTCTCGAGCAACTGCCATACTTAGGGTAGGAGGGAACACCCTATGAATCTGCGAATCAGAACTTGGTGTGCCAGATGCAAAGGAGTGCAGAGGATTCTCTAGCCCACAGGCCAAGCAGCGTAAGTACCATAGAGCCTGGAAAGTGACCTGGAACCCACATGTGTATTAAGACTCAGGTCATGCAGTTCCCAACTGTCCAATCAAAGTGGTTCCATGGTGACGTCTGAACCACAAGGAGGTCCCTATCCAGACACCATAAAACAAGACCCATTTCCTTGGCATAGGAGAGAAATTGCATTAAAAATCTGTGGAGAAAGCATAAAGCATTCACCAAATGATACAGAAAAATGGAATCCACAAAGAATAAAAGGATAAAATTGGATTTATATCTCTCATCAAACACAATGACTATTTGTGGATAGATTAACAACTTCATTATACCAGAAAGTTTATTTAAAGATTACTTTTGAGAAACATGGGAGCAAATCTTTATGCTTTCAGTGTAGAAAAAAGATTTGTAAATAAGAGATTAAACTCATAAACCATAAAAAAAGTCTGCATGTCAAAACAAATTGGAAATTCAATCCACATATAGAGAGGAGATATTTGTAAATCATTAAACTGAAAAGAATTAGAATTCAGTATTAAGGATAACTACAAATCAAAGAGAACATTTAATAGAAAAATAGACAAATTATGTGAACATACAATTGACACAAAATGGCTAATGAATATGAAATTATGTTCAACCACATTAGAAATAAGAAAAATGACAATTTAAAGAAAAATTTTACACATACTAGTTTGACAGGTGAATAATCCTGGAGTCCCAAATTTGGATGAGAATGTTGTGGAAAAAAATTTTTTTATACATTACTGGTAAATTGGTACAACTTCTTTTAAAAGACATTCAATAATAAGTAATTTTGAAATAAATATACCCTATGATATAATAATTCTGCTTGAAAGATATCTATCCTAAGAAAAAAATTGTAAAATTAGACATGTACAAAGAAGTTCATTGTTTGATGTGTTGAAAAAATGGCAACACATTAAGTATAACTCAGTAGGAGACAGAAAAAATTCAAAATATGGTTTATCCATACAATGAAATGATACAAAAACTTGAGTAAACTATATCTACATGAGTCCATAATATTTATTTAATACATTAAAATGCACAAAATAGTAATGCGTATGGTTTTACAGATTCCTATTTATGTGGTAAAATTACAAAAATAAATGTCTAGGGTGGACAGTCTCAAACTTCAGTAGAGTGCTTTCTTAGGGAGATAGAGGGAAATCATGGAAGCTGGAAATTTTAGTTTGATTTTGTATAAAAAAGTTATCTGTTACATTATTTTATATATGATTTTATAAGACTGATATGTTTTACAAATAATTTTTTAAAGGTTCATTAAAATTTAATTTAATTTAAAAAGCTAAACAGTGAAAGGCAAAGCGATGAAGGCATCAGGATATAGACAGAGCTGAAACATCAGGGAACCTTCTTCCAAGGGACAGGCTCTTTCTCACCGACTGCATGTGTACCTGATTTACCTTTTGGAGTCACAGATCAACTCTTCAGAGGAATGGGACATAAAAGACAGCTTTCCTACAAAAGTATGGTATCTCATCTATCCTTATTGCAATCATGATTGGTGATTATTTTAGCCAGGGCTACCCATAGACAAGCTTACTTTTATCTTAGCTTTAATATTACTTAACACTGGTGCTAAATGTTGGTCCAAAGACAACAGGAGCACAAGTGAGAAGACAGAAGACATCCTTAACTATCAATTCTGCCTACTCTTCTCAATGACTCTGAAAAAATGTATATTCTATACATTATTTTTAAGATAAGAACTCAGGGATGATAGTACCACTTACCCTAAGGAGATTATAATGTTTTAATATAAATTTGTTGTCTTAGGTATATGTTGTTGTGTAACAAACTATCCCAAAGCTTACTGGCCTAAAACAACAACCATTTTATTATTCTTAGGATTCCTGGGTTCAAAATCCAGATAGGGCTCATCAGAGGTAGCTCAGCACATTGCATGTGTTTACTTCCAGGACTGCCACCACCAAGATGGCTTTTGCACTCACAGGTCTGGAACCGCAGCCAGAATGATTCCATAAACTGGGAGCCAGCTGGAAAAACTTCACTAGCTCATGTGTCTGAGGCCTCAATTCTCGCTATATGCTGGGTCTCCTGGCCATTCTTCACGTGTTCTCAGGGACTCTACCTCTTCATATGGCCATGAACATGGTTCCCCCAGCAGAGCAGCCAGAATCCTTCCCTAGCAGTTCAGGGCTGCCACGATTACTAAAGCAAAGGCTTTCAGACTGTTTTAGATTAAAACGTTGAACTGAGACAGGGTCACTTTTTCCCCATTGCACTGGCTAAAGTGAGCCACCAGTCCAGTTCGGGTTCAATGTGGGAGAGGGCTATAAAAAAGTATAAACTTCAGAGTAATTCATCACAAGCTATCTATGAAACCCAGTCTCCACATATGTAATATGAAGAAAAATATACTTACAGTAACTTTGCTTTACTATTATTCTTCATTTCCAGTTAGAGTTCTTGTCTCTCCATACAGAGATACCAAAATCTTAGTTCATTCAGGGCTAACTCTCTGTTTTTGCCAGGCATGGGCTTAAGATTTGCCTGGCTCACTTAATAACAAGATAGTCGGGGTGTCACCATCTTTCCAAGAGTGCATTTGCTGCGATGTGTATCACCCCAACCAGTCCTCTGTTGTTCATCGGCATCAGAGGTTTTTGTGCCATAGCTTGTTTCTAAAGCAAGATCTCAGCTATATTCCTATCACTGTAGACCCATGGAAAGCATTTCTCTGTACTACAGCAGGCTGGGCAAACTGTACCAATACTCACTTGTGGAACATGGGCTTTTCTTCTCCATATTTCCTTTCTGTCATGAGAACCTAACATTCTTGTTGCAATGACTAGACTTCGGACTTTATAATAAGGTCAGAAGTCAGGACCTCTTTCAGGGGAGCCTCAAGCTATGTTCATAAGCTAGTTTATTTCCCTGAATCTCCCATACCATGGTCTATCCTAATATAGACAGAGGTAGAAAATTCTATGTCTGATTCTATGTATTTATGCCTCTACTTCCATCATCTTTTTTTTTTTTTTTTTTTTTGAGACAGAGTCTCACTTTGTTGCCCGGGCTAGAGTGAGTGCCGTGGCGTCAGCCTAGCTCACAGCAACCTCAAACTCCTGGGCTCAAGCGATCCTCCTGCCTCAGCCTCCCGAGTAGCTGGGACTACAGGCATGCACCACCATGCCCAGCTAATTTTTTCTATATATATTTTTAGTTGGCCAGATAATTTGTTTCTATTTTTAGTAGAGACAGGGTCTCGCTCTTGCTCAGGCTGGTCTCGAACTCCTGACCTTGAGCAATCCACCCGCCTCAGCCTCCCAGAGTGCTAGGATTACAGGCGTGAGCCACCACGTCCGGCTTCCATCATCTTTTGATCAAACTTTTGTCTTAAGGACAAGCCATAAGGTAGATTTATTGATCTACAGGAAAAAAAGTCCTGAATGTCTAAGAAGGACTGATAAATATCTTATAGAAGAGAGCAGACCTGGATGAAAAAGGATGCGTTGTAGGTTCAGCCTGTGTGAATAGACCTTGTACTGTCCAACATGGGAGCCATTAACTACATGTGCCCACGAAGCATTTGAAATGTGTCTAGCCTAAATTAGGAAGTGCTGAAAGTATAGAGTTCATACCAGTTTCAAAGAGTTAATATGGCAAACATATAATGTATCTCATTAATAGTTTTTCATATCAAGTACTCATTTAAATGACAATATTTTAGATACATTGAGTTACATAAAGTATATGATGAAAATAAACTTCACCTGTTTCTTTTTACTTTTTAAGTGCACCAATAAAAAATTTTAAAGTGCAAATGTGGCTCATATTTATGGCTTGCATCATAATTCTAGCAAACTGTACTGGGATACGAAACAAGGACATGATAAACCAAAGTGCAATGCAGCAGAGGCCAAGTAAGAGGGATAAAAGAGCCAGATGCTCACCTTCCACCTCTTACTTCTCAGCCTTGTCACTCTCCCAAACCCTTGTAATTTAGATATAACTTCATTAAATATAGAGAAAGACTGATTTTATTGAGATTTGTTTTTTTAACCTGGTAAAATGCATAACTTAAGGGGAAATTAAGTTTAGTGGTAGAAAAAGTTTGAAGCTTTCTTTCTTACACAATTTGTGGCCAAATATTTATATATAAGGTTAAAAAAGAGAGAAAGAGAATTCCACAACGGGCATCAAAATATCAAGGTCAAGGTAGTCTGGGCACATATGTTTCCATCTCAAACTCCATGAGCAAGTAAAAACTTTAAAGAAATTCTCGAAATTTAGAAACGAGATAAGATTATGGATTTTGTAAACAGAAACTGAAACCAGACACAGGAAATGGAATCTCAAATACAAAAGTGACCCCACCAGCAGAAATAAAAACACATTTTCAGGTGGAAAACCAGAAACAACAAAAAAGATTCACCTGATTAACAAATAGAACAATGGAAAGTTGAGAAAACTGTTACTAGACGTTACTAGACGCAAACAACCACAGAAAATTTTAAAAGGCATAGAGCCTCAGAGAAACAACAGAAGGTACTACAGCAATAAAATTAAAATGAGATATTATTTTATTATTTCATTTATTTACTGATTATTTGTTTATAATTTTATATTTTAAATGCAGTTAGATATAACTAACAATAAGATATTTTAATTAAAATAAAAACTAAATAGATGAACTACAGTCCTTTGATAAAAGAGACATTTTGAGACCTTGAAGATTGAGCCTAGGAAATTTTTTAGGAAAAGAAAATCACTAAACAAAAGAAAGCAAAAAGTAAGAGAAAAGTTAAGACTGATGAAGTGCAAAAATTTTAACATCTATCCAGTGTTTCAGAAGGAGAGTCCAGGAATAAAGGAGAGGATACAGGCTTCTCATTGCCTTCCCAGTTCAACACTACAGCTACTACAGTGGTTTAAAACAAACAAACAAAAATGTTGTCAGGAGCGATGGATCTGAAGAACTTACATAAAGAATCTGACAGCACTGGAGAGAGAGAAGGAAGTTGTACTCTGCTGTGGAAAAGGTAGGTCAGCTGGGACACAAAGGGATTGGAGAATTGACCGTGAGTCCTGTCTCTTAGCTTTTATAATTCTGGAAATTTGAAACACATACAAAAATAGAGAAAACTCGAGAAAATAGTTTATACACCACATTGGATTGCAAATAGTATCAATCTTTTTCATCAACCCTTCTTGCATGCTTATATGATTTTTGCTAGAGTGTTTCAAACCAAGTCTCTTGTCATTTTAACCCAGTGCTGCAGTATGAATCTTGAATAGACAAGACCCTTTTTTTTTATTACATGACCACAGTGTCATCACCACACCTAATGAAATAACAATAGCTTTTTTGGTATCATCAAATATAATAATTAGTCCATATTCAAATTACTTGATTGTCACAAAATCCTTTGAGAGATTGATTGATTTGAGTATTTTTTTTTTTCTTTTAGTCAAGATCCTAGCAATTCCGGTATTGCATTTGGGTGTCATATCTCTCAAGTGGTTTTTTTAAAATTTTAAACTTTTTGTTTTGAGATAATTGTATATTCACATGCAGTTATAAGAAATAATAGAGAGAGATCCTGTGTGCTCTTCACCAACTTTCTCTCAATGGAAACATGTTGTAACACCATAGTACAATATCACCCAAATCCTGACATTCATGAAATCAAGGTATAAAACAGTTCTATCAACACCAGCATCCCTCATATTGTTCTTTTGGGGCCACACCCACTTCCCTTCTACCCCCGTCCTTTCTTAACACCTGGCAACCAACAATCTTTTCTCTATTTCTATTATTTTATCATTTCTTGACTGTTATATGAATTGAACCATAGAGCATGTAAGCTTTTGGGGTTAGCTTTTTTTCACGCAGCATAATTTTCTGAAGATTATACGTGTTGTTGGGTTTATCAGTAGTTATTTTCTCTTGATTGCCAAGGAGTAATCCAGAATTTGTGTGTATCACAGCTTGTTTAACTATTTACCTGTTGAAGGACATTGGAGTTGCTTCAAACCTGTGGCCTTTACAAATAACTCAGCTATAAACATTCACATAAAGGTTTTATGTGGATATAAGTTTTCATTTCCCTGGGATAAATGCCCCAGGAATGCAATTGCTGGGTTGTATAGTAGTTTATTTTTTTAATGGAACCACTAAACTGTTTTCCAGAGTGTCTGTACCATTTTACATTCCTACCAGTAATGTATGACTGCTGCAGATGCTCTGAATCCTCACCAAAATTTAATGTTGTCACTTTTATTTTTTAAGTGTAACCATTCTGATAGGTGTGTATAGCTCACTGTGGTTTTAATTTTGCATTTACTTAGTGGCTAATGATAATGACCATCTTTTCATGCGTTTATGTGTCATCTATATAACCTCTTTCGTGAAATGGATATTCATGTCTTTTGCCCATTTTCCAATTGTATTGCTTGAATTTTTTCTTAGGGATTTTTGAGAGTTCCTTATAGAGTTTAGTTGCTATTCATTTGCTAGATAGGTGGTTTGCAAATATTTTCTTCCAGTGTATGTGTAGCTTGTTCTTTCACTCTCTTAATAGGGTCTATTGCACAGCAAAAGTTTTTAATTTTGATGAAATCCAGCTTATATTTTTTTCCTTCTGTGCATTGACTGTTTGATTTCAAATTTAGGAACTCTTTGACTAGTCCTAGGTTTTGAAGATTTTCTCGTATTTGTTTTAAAGTCTTACAGTTTCACATTTCAGTGTGTGATCTACTTTGAACTAATTTTTGTATCAAGACACGAGTTGTAGGTCAGGTTTCAATTTTCACCTACGGATGTCCAATTGCTCCAGCACTATTTATTGACAGGGCTATCTTTTCTCCATTGAATTGTTTTTGCACCTTTTAAAAAATCAGTTGGCCATATTTGTATGGGTCTATTTCTGGGTTTTCTAGTCTGTTGCGTTGATCTATGTGTCTTTCTCTCCACCAATTTCACACAGTAATTATTACTCCAGTTACATATTAAATCTTGAAATCAGGTAGACTATTTCACCCACTTAATTTTTTTTCTCTTTGAGATTGCTTTAGCTATTTTAGTTTATTTACTTTCTGTATAAATTTTAGCATAATCTTGTCTATGTCTATAAAAATATTGCTAAGATTTTGGCATGATGTGTGTTAACCTCTGTATCAATTTGGAGAGAACTAATTATTATGTCGCATCTTCAAATCCATGAAGATGGATTATTATTATATGTCCCTTACTTATTTACATCTTTGATTTCTTGCCTCAGAGTTGTGTGCTTTCCAGGATCTGAGTCCTGTGCATGTTTTGTTAGATTTAATGCTAAGTACTTACATTTTGAGCAATTATTAGTGATACTATATTTTTAACATCTATATTCATGTTAAATGCTATTATATACTTTAAAAACCAATTTTTTTCATGTTAACCTCACAACCTGCAGCCCTGCTGAACTCACTTACCAGATTTTTTTTTTGTAGATTGATTCCTTGAGGTGTTCTAAATAGACTATCACGTCATCTGGAAATAGGAATGGTTTTATATCTTCCTTTCCTGTCTGTATGTCTCTTTTTCTTTTTTTTTTTTTACTTTGTTGCACTGAATAGAACTTCCACCACCATGTTAAATAAAAGTAGTGAGTTGAATATTCTTCTTTCTCCTCCATCTTAGGGGAAAACATTCAGTCTTAATCTACTACATGCAAGGTTACCTGAAGGTATTTTATAAATCCTCTCTATCAGTTGAGAAATTTCCCATCTATTCCTGCATTCAGAGAGTATTTATGATGAATGAGTGCTGGATTTTGTCAAACAATTTTTTTCTGCGTCAGTTAATATGATCATTTTTCTTTAGGCTGTTAGTATGGTAGATTACATTGATTTTGTTCATTTGTTTTTGAGACAGGGTCTTTCTCTGTTGCCTGGGTTAGAGTACAATGGCCCAGTCATAGCTCACTGCCACCTCAAACTCCTGGCCTCCAGCAATACTCCCACCTTGGCCCCCTCAATTGTTAGTATTACATGTGTGAGCCATCAATTTTTGAATATTGAACCAACTTTGCATCCTTAGAATATATCCCAATTGGTTATAGTGCTGAATATTTTTATGAATTGCTAATTTTTTTTTTAGTTTAGTCCTAGAATTTACTGAGACAAAATTTTACTCATACACAAGGAATATCCATGTATCATGATAGGTACTCTCACTTTGCAACTCAACACTTGAAAATATAATTTTATGTTATACTATTTTAAGAGAGATTTCAAATGGAAGCATATTTCATTTTTACATCTATATTCATGAGTGATCTTGATCTGTAGGTTTTTTTTTTTTCCTTTCTTTTGTATTCTTTCTCTTCACAGTATATCACTAGGCTTGGTAAAAGAAAGTGGTAAGTTTTCAATCCTCTTATATTTTTTGTAAACTTTTGGTAAAGATTGTGTAAAATTCGTGTTAATTCTTTAATTGTTTGATAGAATTCTCCAGTGAAATTATCTGCCTGAAGATTCTTTTGGGGAGAATATGTTTAATTAAAACTTTAAATTCTTTATTAGTTCTAAGGCTATTCAAATTACCTATTTCGTAGAGGATGAGTTATGGTAGCTTGTGTTTTTTGAAGAATTTTTTTGAAGAATTTGAAGAATCTAAGTTGTCAAATTTATGAGGACAGAGTTGCTTGTAGTATCTCCTTATTACCTTTTGATGGTTGCAGAGTCTACAGTGACATCCCTGTTTCATTTCTGATATTGGTAATTTGTGTCTTCTCTACTTTTTTGTCAGTCTTCCTAGATGTTAATGAATGTTACTGATCTCAAAGACACAGATCATGGTTTTATTGATTTTCTCTATTGTTCATCTGTTTTTAATTTCACTAATTTATGCTCTTATTATTATTTGTTGCTTCTACATGCTTAGAGTTTATTCTGCTCTTCTTTTTCTAAGGTCTTGAGATGGAAGTTTGGTTTCCTGCTTTGAGATATTCTTTGTTCTAATGTCTGCATGTATTTAACAGTGATAAAAGTTCCAGTTTCCCACCAGGCCTCCTGCTGAATCACCTCAGTGGGGATGGGTGGAGGGATTGTCATTGGCAGAACAAGAAAGGGTGCTTGTTACTGACCCCGCTACCTACTTATTAAGTATCTTAATATAGTCAAGATTATTAGCAAAAAAATATCAGCACTGGTAGAAAGAATAAATGTCCTTAAGAAAACAAAACATAACACAGTATGATGTTGGCATAAAAATAGGCAAATATATTCATGGAACTTATAGAAAATTCAAAATTAGACTACAGTGTACATGAGAAATTACTATATGACAGAAATTATTCAATTTAATGGGGACATAATAGATTGTTTAATAAATTGAGAAGGTTCATATGATTATCCAACAGAAATGAAATTAAAATGGAGTCCCACAGTACTCTATATGAAAAGTTGGTTCTAGGTCCTTTAAAGACATAAATGAAATGATAAAAGCTATAAATATCATCTTTATAATCTATGGGTCCAGGAGACATTACCAAGGTTGGAAATCCATAATATTTATTTTTAAAAGATAAATATGTATTTGACTACACCAAAATTTTTAAAAGTCTTGTGGGAGAAGATGCTATAAATAGCCACATAACAGATTTGAAGAAAATATGTAACACAGATGAGATACAATGTATAGTATCTCTTACACACAAACAACATAAAATAGGTAAGAAAAAGTCATCCTAGATGAAAAATAATCCAATCATATAAATGACAGTTTCTAAAAGATAAAATCCAGTAACCAAAAAATACATGAATTGATGCCTCAAATCACTAATAGTGAGAAAATATGCAAATTAAACTGAAAAATGTATTTTATCACTGAAAAACATGTAAAAATTAAAAAATATCCATAAAATCCATTGCTGTCAGGAATATAGAGAGGAAAATTTTCATATGTTTAATGTTTAAAATGGTCTTTTCTAGAGCAATATGGTAATATACATTATATATAAAACCTTTGATCCAGCAATTCTAACTCCACTCCTAGAATCTATCACAAATGCATTCAGAAGAACCCTTTGCTCTTCCTCTTCCTACCTGAATTTTTCTCTTTAAATACAACTGAACTCTGGAAACATTAAACAATCAATTGTAAAAGGACTCATAAAGGTGGAAAAAAGAAGCTAGGCTGGTCAGGGCCTACGAACCAGGAGCTTAAAGAATGACAACACAGTGAATTCCCTGGGTTTTCTTTGCTCTCATGTTATCACAGACTGGACACCTGAGAGGCCTGCAACCCAGAACAAGCATAGCCAGTAAACAAAAAAGAAAATGCTGCTTTCTCTCTCTAAAGGATCCACAACGGAGATGCCCAGAAGGTTCTTAATGAGGACTTCTATACTCAGTGACAGTGGTGGCTTTGATCTGCCTGCAGCAATAGCACCAGTAGAAACCAGATAAGCTGATCCATTCCATGCCCAACACCTGCCAGCAGCAAAAGCCACATCTGCCTATAGCAGTGTGACCAGCAAAATTCAATCATCAGCACATACTTCACCCATACCTGCTGACAACTGTGGGCCTCATCACTATTGATTAGGAGTGATCATAGTAGAACCTGGACTAGTTGGTTCATCCTCTGCCCCACACCAGGTGATAGCAAGTCTGGTGTCTCAGAGTTCCCCAACCAGCATTAGAAGGCCACCTGGGTCTGATAGCCTTCCACTCAATAACAGAAAATCACCCAGTCCCAATGACTACTGTTTTTCTATCCAACAGCAGAAGATGATCTAGGCCCAGCTATCTCCAGGTCCTCCACCCAGAAGCAAAAGGCAAACTAAACCTGGGGTCTCACTAAGGTAACCCAGAGAAAGAGAGTCACTGAGTTCCTATAGGTTCTGGCTCTCCACCCAATGGCACAAGATACAGGCAGGCACTTCCCTCCCCCAGAAGTGCTGGCAAAGAATGGGAAGTTCTCCAGAACCAGGTGGGTAGAAAACGAGCAAGGGAATATGTTTACCATCCTATAGGCCCAACATCCCCTTACCCTCACCTAATGACAACAGATGCCCCAAGGAATTGCCTTCCATAGTACAGGAGGCACCAACAAGGATCCAGTGGTAGCTCAATACAGACAGAAGAACAAAGCAGACCAGAATAGCATTGCAAAGGCTTAGGAAACTAAACTGCCATTGGAACAGCAACCCACAAATTAGACCATAACCTACACAATAAATCCAAAGAGGGTCACTTCTTTCAATTTATTAAAATGTGTTAAAATAGAAAATTTTAGAAAATTTAAATAGGATAAAGAGTCTCTTAAAATAATATCCAGAATGTCCAGGATACAAGTGAAAATCATTCTTCATGCCAACAACCAGGAAAACAACAACTCAAGTAATAAAAGACAATCAATCTGTGCCAATACAGAGATGAATCAGATATCTAAACTACATTGCAATGAATTTTAAAATTCATCATATAGTTACTTTAATGGGAATTTTGAATGTCCTTGCAACAAGTGAAAAAACAATCTCAGTAAAGTAATAGATGTTATGAAAAACAGAAATTATAGACATAGAAAATGAAATAATTGAAATTTTAAAAATCTTGCTTGATACAAACTGAACTCAAAATACAATAACAAAAATGGAAAACTAGATGGTACATTAGGGGTGACAGAAGATAGAACTAGTGGACCTGATGACAGTTCAGGAGAACTTATCTAAACAACAGGGAGAAAATAGACTGGAATAAATACGAACAGAGAGACTCAGGGATGTGTGCAAGAAGAAAAAAAGAGCTAACATATGAATTATTGGAGTCCCAGGAAAAGAGGAGAAAGGATATGAGGCAAAAAACATTAATCATAGAAATAACAGCTAAAACTTCCCAGATTTAAGAAAAGGCATAATTTTATAGTACAAGAAGCTGAGAAAATCCTGAATAAGAATAAACTCAAATAAATCCACACTTAGACACTCCATAATTAAACTTTTGGAATCTAAAAACGAAGAAACTTTACAAGCAGCCATACAGAAAACAACACATTGTCTGTAGGAGAACATCAATTTAAACGACAGCCTGTTTCTCCTTTGAATCCATGGAGAATAGAAGGGAGGAACACACATTTTTCAAGTTCTGAAAACAAAATCCTGTCAACAATAAATTATATCCTTCAGGAATAAACAGGAAAGCAAAACATTCTTAGATGGAAAAAAATCTAACAAAATATAAAATAAATTATGTACCAATTAGAAAATGAGCAAAAGACATAAAAACAAATCAAACATGATATGCCAATGGCAAATAAGCACATGACATATATTCACCTTCATTAGGCATTAGAACATGTAAACTAAATTTACAATGAGATATCAGCACGCATCTATTAAAATGGCTAATACAAAGGTAGTCAAAACACTAAATGCTGACAGGGACGCAAAGAAACCCATAGATCTTCATGGGAAAGGTAAAAATGTACAGCCACTCTGAAAAACTGTGTCATTTTCTTATAAAACTAAACTTGTGTTTACCAAACAACCCAGCAATTGTATTTGTGAGCATGTAACCCAAAGAAATGAAAACATATTCACACACACAAAAACATCAGAAACAATGTAAGAATGAAGAGAACTGAGTGAAATATTTAAAGTATTGAAAGAAAATCCCCACCAACCTAGAATTCTATATTCAGTAAAATTATTTTTCAGAATTGGAGGAGAAATAAAGACTCTCTCAGGCAAACAGAAACTCAGAGAATTCACAGCCATCGGAGCTTCCCTACAAGAAAAATAAAAGGAGTTGGTTGGGGAAAAGGAAATTGATATAGGTCAAAAACTGGGATCTACACAAAGGAAAAAAAAAGCATCTTATAAGGAATAAATTAAGGTAAAATCTTTTATTTTTTAAAAATTCATCTAAAAACAATTGTTTGCTTAAAACAATTATAGTATACCATGGAGTACTACTCAGCCATAAAAAGTAATTAAATAATGTCTTTTGCAGCAATGTGGATGGAACTAGAGGCCATTATCCTAAGTGAAGTATCTCAGGAATGAAGAAACAGATACCACATATTCTCACTTATAATTAAAAGTTATAACAAAGGGGCTAAATGAAAGATATACATGGTCATAAAGAGCTGTAATGGACATTTGAAACTAAGAAGGGGGGAGGCTGGAAGTGGGGTGAGGGTTACAAATTAGCCTATCTAATATATATTACAATGTACACTATTCTTTTGATGAGCACACTAAAAGCTCTGACTTCAGCATGACACAATTTATCCACCTAAAAAAAACACTGGTACCCTCTAAATTTTTTAAATAAAAAACATTTAAAATATAATTATAGTAAAAATATATTGAGTAATTTTAGCCTATTGATATAGCCTTGTCACAAGAGATGAGAGATAAAATGAACAGAAATATCAATCACTTTGTTCTAATTGACATTTTAGAATACTCACTCCATCAACACCGGCAGAACAGACTTTCTTTTCAAGCTCAGGGGAACATACAATAAAACAGACTATATTCTAGGCCATAAGTAACAGATTAACATTGTTTTAGAATGGAATTTGCAAAGTATATTCTAATACCATAATAGATTAAACCAGAAATCAAAACTGAAAGATAGCTAGAACATTCTAAAATATTTAGTATCAAACTGAATACTTCCAAAAATCACATGGGTCAAAGAAGTCTCAAGAGAAATGAAAAAATATTTTGGACTAAATGAAAATTAAAATACAATTTACCACAATTTGTGGGATGCTACAAAAGCAGTGCTGTAGCATTGAATGCCTACATCTAATGTAGCATTGAATGCCTACATTAGAAAAGAAGAAATATTTAAAATTACTTTTCTAAACTTTCACTTCAGGAAGCTAGAGAAAGGAGAGAGATATAAGCCTAAATCAAGCAGAAGAAAAAAAGTAACAGAGAAGAATCAGTAATACTGAAAACAGGAATAAAGAAAATAAATGAAACACAACTTGGTTCTTAGAAAAAAATCAATAAAATTAATAAACATGTAGCCAAGCTAAACAAGGAAATAAGAGAAAAAGCACAAATTACTAATATTAAAAGTGAAGGCATCATCACTCCTGATCATACAAATAATCATGAGATAATATAGAAATATTCTGGAAAACTGAGTGTCCACAAATTTGAAAACAGAAATTAAATGAACAAATTCCTTGAAAGGCAGAAACTACCAAAACTCACACAAAGAGAATTACATAACTTGAATGACTGTATATCAACTAAATAAACTGCATCAATTATAATAATCTTCTGAAAAGACAGCAAACTCAAAGGACTTTATTGGTGAATTCTAGTAAGCATTTAGGAAAATATAATACTAATTTTCCACAATCTCTTTCAGAAAATATGACCAAAAAGAACCCTTCCTAACTCATTTGATGAGGCCATAGATAATGACATTATAATACCAACCCAAATAAAGACATCACAAGAAAGAAAAACCACAGACCCATATCTTTCATGAACATTAATGCAAGTACCCTCAATAAAATATAACAAATCAAATCTAACAATGTATCATAAGAGTATAAACTGTGACCAAGTGGAATTTATTAAAGTTATGCAAGACAGGTTCAATACTCAAAAATTTATCAATGTAATCTACCACATTGGCAGGCTAAAAATACAAAATCACACAATTAATTAATGATGAAAAAATACTTTACAAAATTCTATACCTATTCAAGATAACAACTCTCAATAAACTAGGAATGGAGGAGAAATTCCTTAACTTGATAAAGAACACCTATAAACAAGGTAGAGTTGACATCATACTTAATCACCAGAGACAGAGAACTAGGCAAGAATCTTCTCTCTCACTAATCCTATTTCATATTGTACTAGAGATTCTAGATAAGATAATAAAACAAGAGTTGGAACCCATTCTATTAAGCGAAGTATCCCAAGAATGGAAAAATAAGCACCACATGTACTCACCAGAAAATTGGTCTCCCTGATCAACACCTGGGTGCACATTTGGGAATGATACCAATTGGGTGTGGGACCGAGGTGGGGGGAGGGGATGGGTGTATATCTACATGATGAGAGCGAAGCGCACTGTCAGGGGAATGGACATGCTTGAAGATCTGACTCGGGGTGTTGGGTGTGGGGGAGGGGACGGGTGTATACCTACATGATGAGTGCGATGTGCACTGTCGGGGGAATGGACACCCTTGAAGCTCAGACTCAGGGGGTTGGGAGGGGCATGGGCAATATACTTAACCAGAACTGTTGTACCCCCATAATAAGCTATAATAAATAAACAAAAACTTAAAAAAAAAGAAAAACAAATGAAAGATATATAAATAGAAAAGAAGAAATAAAACTATTTTTATTTGAAAATTACAGTATTGTCTATGTAGAAAATTTAAACACTTTCCCTTCCCCCAAATAGAAAAAAAATCTCCTTGAATTAATAAATAAATATAGCAAGGGCTCAGGATACAAGATCAATATATAAAAAGTCAATTGCCTTCTCATATACCAACTATAAAAAGTTGAAAATTGAATGTTAATAAACTACATTCACACTTCTAAAAATAATACTTAAAGTATAAATCTAACAAAATATATTTTTCTTCTCCTCATACATTTATCCACCTTTCTATCCATTCATCCCTCCATTAAAAAAATATGTGGGAGTATTCCCACAATTATATAAGTGCTATGAAAATGGAAATGAACTAAAAATACATTGTCCATGAATTTATAGGACGACAGGCATTAAAATATCACACAAATATTAAGTCACAGATGCTGATGAGTACAACAGAAGAAACAAACTTAGATGGAGGACTGTCAGCAAAGTCCTGTCTAAGAAAGTAACACTTAAGCTTTGAAGTAAAAATGGGTGAGACAGTCAGAAGACAGGGATAAAGTACAATCCAAGAAAATGGAACCGTTATCTAGAAGGACCTTCAAAAGGATACAGCTTGTTTTGTGCCCAGGGAACTGATAAAAGGCAATGTGAGCACTGGGTAAGTTGGCACCAAAAAAAGCTGGAAATCATGAAGGCCACAATAAGAATTTTAAATTTTTTGTCCCTAGTAAAGTAGATCACCTGTATGACTGTTTATTACAATAATAAAATTAAATTCAAGTGCCTCAAGTAAAGGAATAAAGTATTAATTATGATGCTAACCGGGTGTGTCAAAGAAACCAAAGGCAAGATTCTAATAGCCCCAGGAAGAACCCAGAATATAATATTGAAATCTGACAGGCCTCTCTTTCCATGAGTCATCTCCACATTTCCGCCTTATTCTTTTCTGACTAACCCTTTCAGCTTCTCAGGCTCCATGGCTGAACTTTCCTTATAAATATAGATAAATAGGAAAGGGGCAGAACGGCCATGTTCCCAAGCTCACTTTGATATCTATTTATACCATACTGTCCCTGCATATGTCCCAAACTCATTCTTCTTGCTGCATCTTTATTTGTGTTGCATAATCGAGAATTGGCCTCTAGTCTTTTTCTATCCATTTATTCAAAGCCCAATTTGTATCCCAACTATACAAGAAAATCTTCCTATACGACCCTACTCTGGTTTCTTTACTCTCAAAACATCTCTTCTCCTAGATACATTGATATTTTATTAAATTTTGCCTTCAACTATATTAAAATAAATTTCTTTATGTAATTTGTATCTTGCTAACAGGAATTCTAGATATTTCAGGATTGGGATTATGCCTGTATTCTTTGTATGCCTCCCATGGTACCGCACACACAGGGCATGCCCAACAAATATTTGCCTAGCTCAATAAATGACAAATGGGTAAAAATATCATTTATAAAATATGTTTGAACATTTTTGTCACATCTCTTTGTTTACAGGGTTTATGAAATATACTTATGTATTTATATAGGACCAGTTTCAATTTAGCTATAAGAAAGATTTACTTTAGCCCACCTAGCCCACAAGATAAGGAAGTACCATATCACTAGTCATTCAGACAGAGGGACTCTGAGTGAGGAATAAAGAAATATCTTTATTCAAGTTATTTTGTATCTCACCTGGATTATTGTATTTGCCTGTACTCCAGAATCCTTGCCTGGTCTTGCTTCTCTTTAATGAGTCCAGCTCACAGCCACCAAAGGAGTCCTTTTAATGTTCAGTTTGAAAGATTGCTGCCCTGGTTAAAATTCTTCCATGGACTCCCTTTGCCAGGAGGATAGAGTCCACACTCCACATGTCACTCAAGGTCCACTGTGATCAGGCATCTTTCTGCCTAATCTCTTGAGTTGTCTATCACCAGTCCTCTAGAAATTTACCAACCATTCTGTTTTCTCTCACCCAATCCATCCTGATTGAACCCTATTATTCACTCTTCAAGCCATAGCTCAGGAAGTTTTCCCTGCAGTCAATGAGATTAAAACTGATACTTTCGGTCTTTAGCAGCTAATGGTCATCTTGCACTAAATCATGAATCTTTCAGAGCAGGAATGTGTTTCTCGTCTCTTTTTAAGCCATCCCTAGCACAGGGCCTGGCATTTAGTAGATTCTCAATTAGACTGTGTTAAATAAATGGAAAAAAAACCCAAAAAAACTTGTACCCAAAGGAGAGATTTTAAAGAGACCAAACCACTTACATGGCCAGAGGAGAGATTTCTGCATTTTGTGGGAAAACAAAAAATCAGTTTTGGGATTGATTGTGTTACTATTCCCAGAACACAGAAGGTTTAGACTACTTAAGAGCATCTTAATTAAAAATCCCTGAAATTATGTAAAATCATAAATTGTTTTTTAATACACATGCCTTTTGTAACCTCGGTGACCATACCATCTGTTACAAATTTTAGTAACATCGCTTCGAGTGAATTGCATTTTCTAAGTTTGGCCGGTCGCTCATCTGTTCTGTGTGGCAAATGGCATGGCATTTTTAGCATGTTCAAATTGCAAGTAATTTAGCATTTATGAAAGTTCCTTGCTGATTTGAGTCATATTCAGACAGTAATTATGATTTGTTTGAAAATGGACCATAATGCGTGATTATTGTATCATATACATTGAAATGCATTTATTGACTTTCTAAGTTTTGAGTACAGTAATTACTCTGAAATGAAGCAAAGCCAATTTTACTTGTTTTTATCAAATTCAAAATGTGCAAGTTAATGAGATTTGTACACTGACAATTTTTATTGTTTTACTTGTTCTGACTGTTATAAATTTTAGCACTCAAAAATCAATAATATATCAATAATTGATATATCAAATTCAATTGATTTGATAAATCAAAATCAATAATTGATCTGATCAGAAAAACAGGTTAGGTTTTATTATATCATTTTTCACCTAGGTGGTATACTTTAGATTTTGAGGACAAGTCAGGATCGAAGGGGTTTATCCCCTTAGAATGTCTCTAATGATTGCTTGGAGTAATGCAAATCTAAGCCAGCACCCCCGCCCCTAGCCCCCCAGCCCACTTCCCCACCAGCCCCATGCAAACTGCATGGGAGACTTAGAACCAGTGGTGAGATGAACCTAGGTTATTTATGTTCCTAATTTTGCTCTAAAAATATAACAGGTAAGTCCTTAATTCATTCACTTGTTCTTTTATTCATATGTATTTAGTAATCACTTAGAATAGGCACAATTATAGCACTTTCATTCTCAATGGAAATAAAAGGCCAGTTCTCCGCCTGCACAGAGCTTACAGTGCAAGAGAAACATGCAAGTAAATTGACAAGGTAATACGGCAATACGTGCTGTGACCCAAAAAATAAAGAACACTAAGTGGATGTATAGCAAGGGTACAAGACCCAGTTTGAGAAATAAAGGAAAAACTTCCTGAACAAAGTGACAACTCAGTTGAGAGTTAGAGAGAAATAGGAGGCACCTCATCACCTAAGTTATGTAAGCAGAGATGGGTATTTAGAGATCTATGTATAGGATTAGCTCTGAGTCCTGAGAGGAAAAGCGATCTGAAATATTGGGTCTACAAAGCACTCAAATAGTTACAATTATTCCTAAACATCCTTACTTCCCACTTTCATTGAAATTTGCTGTATTCATTGTTAAATGAGTCAGTGGCGGGTTTCATCCTAAAAGGGGTAACCTTGTGCTTTTGCTTTCCTTTTAGAAAAATGCAGAGTTCTGCCAGCTTTTCCTTGTTTAATCGTGTGTTGACTCTCAAGAGCTCCTTTCAGGACACTGTGTCTTTAAATGAGTCCCTTAGGCAAGTCTAAATGCTAAAATCACACATCCTCACCTGAATATCCTTCAGAAGCCTCAGTGCTATGCATGAGTCCTCATTAGGAAAGTGACAGAGTCTTGATTGTTATTCAATTTAGAGAAAATGATACCTCATGTCTGGACATGCTAGTTTGTGGTTTTAAAAATAAATGTGAGATCTCAGAGTCAGGTGGACTTAGCTAGCTCAGACTCTGTAATTCTCAATAGGAAAAATGATTCACGTCCTAGGACAACTTAGGAGAACTATTTTTATTCATTCTTTAATTCTGCACTTTTAAAGGATCCTCAGATCTTCTGCATCTTCACAAGGATCACTTAGTATAGGAGTGAGAATTTTCAAGACATACATCTTTTTCTACACTGAATTAGAAGTACATATAATTTATCCATGGTTAGAACTCTATATGATCTAAGGCAATAATCCCTTCATTTCAAAGGGCTCCAGTTTTGCCATCTATAAAATGAGGGAACTGATTAAGATAACAAATGACAAACACCTGTGAAATAGCAGTGATTGCGAAATTCTGCACCCATGGCAGACATCACTAATCAATCACACCCCTCTTTCCTACTGAAGTCAAGTACAACTTCAGAATCATTCTTAGCACAATGCTCTGGGCAACCATGAATCAACTGAAGCTGGGACATAAGATAAAATCTACTCACCATTCATCAACCAGATCTCGTATGCCTCTTATGCCACTAATAATCCTCAAATAGGATAATTCTATAGAGTGCTATATTTATTTTAGTTCTTAAGGTTATTTTCATACAAAGTTGAGGTATGCATTTTTAAAAACAGCAAAGCAACAACAACAAAAACCCTTGGGCAAGCAAAAGGAATAATAATCAGCATAAATCCATACCCAGAGATAGCCATTACTATTAATATTCTGACAATTTTTTTTTAGTTCCCTATATAGTGCTACATTTTTCTTAAAGGTGCTCTGGTTGGACTTTTTTAAAAAAAAATTTTGTACCATACAGATGAACAAGGATTCTTTATTTGGAAATTCTACAGATACACATTATCCATTCTCAAGGCATTTTGATTATTTTTTTCCAATGTGAGATCACATTCTTACAATTCTTGTCTTCTCTCTGAGAAAGGAGATACTGGTCTGACAACTGAGGGTCTTTATGGCTGTGGATACAAGCTGGTTTCCTATGAGAACAATCTATTTCCTGGCTTCCGAAACCCTCGTCACCTGGTAATCTCGGTTGACCCTATGGCTAGAAGAAACCTGTGGCACATTTTTATCTTCCTGATCAAACACTACTGATAATCTCTTTGGAGTCTGGATCAAACTTTTCTACTCATTCTTGATTAGTACTTTCTTTTTTATTTTTGTACAGCAGCAAAAGTAATCTGTCTAAAACTGAAATCGGGCAATACTTCTGTGGGTCTCCGTTGTTCTCATAACAAGATCCAAATACTGTCACATCGCATGTGTTGCTGTTTGTAACCTTCTTACAAACTTCTCCATCAATAAATGAAAGTTGTTGTTATTTTTATTTTACAAAATATTGAAACTCAACAATAAGAACACAAACAACCCAATTAAAAATGGGCAAGAGTCCTGAACAGACATCTCACCAAAGAAGATAAACAACTGCCAAATAAGTATATGAAAAGATATTCGCCATCATATGTCATCAGGGAAACAAAAAGTTATAAGAATAGAATTCAGGACTTCACAGCAAAATTGAGCAAAATGTATAGAGAGTTCCCATATAGCACTTTCCCCCACATATGCACACATCCCTCATCAGAGTGGCACATTTATTACAATTTATGAACCTATGCTGACACACCATAATCACCTAAAGTGATAGCTTACATTAGAGTTCACTCTTGGCGTTAATATATTCTATGGGTTTGGACAAATGTATGATGACGTGTATCCACCATGACAGTATCATATGGACTAGTTTCATTTGCCTCAGAAATCTATTCCTATCTCCCCTCTACCCCAATCCTGGGCAACCACTGATCATTTTACTGTCTCCATAGTTTTGCCTTTTCCAGAAGGTCATATAGTTGGCATCATGCAGTATGTAGACTTTTCAGATTAACTTCTTTCACTTGGTAATATGCATTTAAGATACCTTCATGTCTTTTCATAGCTTGAAAGTTCAATTCTTTTTAGCACTGAGCAATATTTCATTCTCTGAACATATCATAGTTTATTTACCTATGGAAGGACATCTTGGTGGTTTCCAAGTTTTGGTAATTATAAATAAAGCTGCTATAAACATCTATGTGAAGGTTTTTCTGTGGACATAAGTTTTCAATTTCTTGACTAAATGCCAAAGAGCAGCCTGATTGCTGGATCATACAGTGACGATGTGTTTAGTTTTGTAGGAAACTGCCAAACTGTCTTCCAAAGTGACTATACCATTTTGCATTCATACTATCAGTAAATAAGAATTCCTATTGCTCCACATTCTCACCAGAATTTGGTATTGTCAGTGTTCTGGATTTTGTTCATTCTAATATTAATACATGTGTAGTGGTAGCTCATTGCTGGTTTGTAAATAATTTGAATTTCCCTGATGATATATAACAAGGAGCATCTTTGCATATGCTTATCTACCATTTTTTTATCTTCTTTGGTGAGTTGTCTGGTCTTTGGCCCATTTATTAAATTGAGTTGTTTGTTTTCTTATTGTTAAGTTTTAAGAATTCTTTGTACATTTTAAATAAGAGTCTTCTATCAGAAATGTCTTTTGCAAATATTTTTTCCAGTCTGTAGCTTGTCTTTTCATTCTGTTGACAGCATCATCTGCCAGGCAGTAATTTGTAATTTTAAAGAAACCCAGCTTATCAATTCTTTCTTTCATGGATCATGCCTTTGGAGTTCTAAGAAGACTATCTAGATTTTTCTCTTATGTTAGCTTTTAGGGCTTTTAGGAGTTGTATAGTTATAATTGCTTTTAAGATCATTCTTTTGGATTGTATATTTATACAATCACATTGTCTATTTTCCTACTCAATGGTCTATATTTAGTATCTTTCTTTTACTTAGTTGCATTGGCTGGTATTTCCAAGACAGTATTGTGCAATAATGTTAAGAGTGGTCCTGATTTCTTTTTTAAGAGATAGGATCTTTCCCTGTCCCCAGGCTGGAGTGTAGTGGCGCAGTCATAGCTTACTGGAGCCTTGAAATCCTGGGCTCCAGTGTTACTCCCACCTCAGCCTCCTGAGTGGCTAGGCTTGCAGGCTAATTTTAAAATTTTTTGTAGAGACAAGGTCTTGCTACATTGCTCAGGCTGGTCTCAGACTTCTAGCGTCAGCAATCCTCCTGCCTCAGCCTCCCAAAGTGCTGGAATTACAGGTATGAGCCACCACACCCAGCCTCTTCCTTTTAGTAGGAATATTCCAAGTGTCCCCAGTGGCAGAGGTGATACTAATTTAGATAGTGTTTTTATTATTTCTCTTTTATAGATAACCTGAAGCTATGTTTTAAGTTTGCTCTTTCAACTAAGAAATGTTGAATAGAGAGTTTTCTTCCTCCACTCAGACTTCTTCCATTTTTACATCAATTTCTGACTAGATTGCATTTTGAACAGTGAATGATTTTTATGAAATGTCTAACCCTTTAGTAGACATTTATAGCATCTACTGAGGTTTATTCTAAAGCTTAATATGTGATCAACTTTTATAAATGGTCCATGGGTCCTTCAAAATAAATTTATTCTCTATTCTCATATCTATTATATTCACTTGAATTGGCTCACTATTTCTTTTTTCTTATTGTTTACTTTTAATCAGTTTGAAATATTATGAACTGAAAGAAATATTAGTCTTACTACTATCTTATTTCTACAAATGTTTCCTTGTTTTTTCTGTCAATTTTATACTCTGAATTCTGTTCCTATAAATTTTGTTTCATAAAGATTTATGACACAAAGATCTTCATTTCTTCCCTTCTTTTTCATGTTTAATGCCGTATGCCTTGAATTCAACATTGCTTGATATTAACATTGTGATTCCTGCTTGATCTGCACCCAATTTTAACTTTCATTTTTTTTTCATTTGGAAATCTCCCTTTTGATAATCAATTTACAACATTTATATGTATTAATACAAACATGATTTATTTAGTCCCCTTATTGCAGTCTCTGTCTCCTCTCTTAAATGCCTTCTTATTTTCTTCTTTATCTTGAAAATACTGCTAATGTTATTAATAAAATGAATTATTTTTTAATTTTTGGCCTGGATTTTCATTGGATTTGAAAAATGTTTTACATCAAGAAACTCATCAGCAAATGTCTGTTTTTACCATTCTGTACTTTATTTTTTTTTGTCCTTAAGTTTTCAGATTTAGATCTTCCTTTACTACAGAACAGAATTTCTTCATTGTCTTTTTCACTATTTTGCTGTTTTAGTTTTTCTATGTTCTACCTTTAAGAACATCAAATATATCAAACATGAATATATTCAATCTCATTTGCCTTTCTCCTATATCATAGCTTCCTCTTGAATGGCTATTGTCTATTCTTTATCCATTTGCTTTTGCTGAATTTTCCCAAGCCTTTTTTCCCCGTATCACTGGTAATTCACTAGTAACGTCTTCCCTCCTCTTTGCTGTTTCTGATCTGCCTTGTATCTTGACTATGATTTCATGTTCCTAATTGTAGTCAGTTTACATTCAACATCTTGTTTTCTTTTGAACCCTCTGTTTTTTCATCTGTATCTGTCTTCTTTGAGATTTTGATCTAATGAGGTCTTCGTTTAAAAAAATACTTTCTAGCAACATGGATACATATTTGCTTGAACTATTTTGGTCTCTTAAGGACTTCTTATTCGAATTCTATGTTGCCGTCTGCCTTTCTTTGTTTTATGCTTCCTCTTTTTTAAAAGAAAATCTATATATGGCACATGTTACATGGGTCTCAAGATACTAGTTTTTGATTAGATTTTGAATCATTGAATGAGGAGCATCAGATCTAGGTCTACTGCATGGTGAAGATGAATCTGAGGAAGGGCCACTGTAATAATTGGGCTTAGTCAAAGTCATCAGTGCGGAAGTGTTATATTCAAACTCTCTCTTGCAAGCTATCCACAACCGAGGCTTAGGTAGAAGCCTTGATCTGTTTTCTCATATTCCACGTATTCATCCGCTACATCTATGGGTCCACTCCTTGTATTTCATTAAAAACATTCTCATCAGGATGTCAATGACCTTTCTTTTGCTTACTCATCTCTTCTACCTCCAAAAAATTACCTCTCTGAACCCTCTGCCTCATTTGAGATGGTTTAACATTCCTCTGTTTTTGAAACTCTTCTCTCGAATTTTAAACATATTGCTGTTTTGTCTATCACTCAATAACACGTTAGTATTATCTGAAAGCTGCTCCTCCTCTTCCAATTAATTCTCGCCACAGTTCAGTTCTCATCTTTCTTTCTTTGTAACTTTTCTCATTTTCCCTTGGTACAATTAAGTCTTGGCTTATAACATCATATAGACACTTAACAAATCTTAAACGTAGATTTCTCTATTGAGCTCTTGATGGAAGATACAGGCCACTAGAAAGCTAAACCTTGGTATCCTTCAAATATTGCAAGCTCACAATATCTGCATGAAACATGCAATTTCCCACACAAAATTTTATTTTTCTTTTGGTGTTCCTATCTCTTGTTCAGTGTGCAACCTAGACAACTGGACATCATCCTGAATCCCTCCCTGTATTTTCCTTTACTTTTACTCAACAAATCTTTTTGGTGAGTAAATTTAACCTTTATAAAATCTCTGGATTCTGTACCTTTTGGTCCAGAGCACTGTTTTCTCTTGTGTATAACATAATTAACTAACTTCCTAATTCTATTTGACCCCTTCTAATCAGATAACTGCACTTTCCATTAGTGTGATCTTTCTTTAACACAAATCTTGTTATGTTACATCCCTTCATAAATCCCTTCAGGATCATTCAAATGGCTCTAGGGGTAGGTAAAAAAATTAACAATGCATATAGGTCTCCCATAATAAAGATCCCCCTGCACACTATTCCAAACTAATCTATTTTCATTATTCCCACCTGATCCCACTAAACTGAGATATTTGCACAGCATGGGTGGAACCAGGTCTCAAGACTTAACAACTGTCACTTCCTCTACTTGGAAATTCTTCTGCTTTTATTCTACCGCCTATTTCCAAACCAGGCTAATTCCTTCTTAAACTTCAAGATCTGACTTTGGATGTCATCTTGGTACCTCCTATAGCAAGTCTTACCTGATCTCTTTTCACTTTATCCCCCTACCCTCTTTCCTCCCACTGAGTTTTGTGCCTTTCCCAGAGCCTCTGCATTCCCTTATTTATGTTACTCTGAATTGCACATATATTTGAGAAAAATAATTTTTTTTCATATTTAAGAAAAGAAAATATATCTTTTCTTGTCCTTATATTTTCAGTGACTAGCACCATTCTTGATCACATGGAGATAAATAAATGTTTGATTATTAGAAGACTTTAGAAAATTAATAAATATTTACAAAATAAATTATCCTGGAAGTTCTCAGTATACAGAAAACAGACTTGCTAATACATTTCAACAGTCCTTAAGAATTTCCATATATTGCAACGCAATGAAAACATCCATATTCGTAGTAATGTCAGTGAGACCTCAAGAAAATCCTAAATGATGCTTGGTATTCTGGTTGGCTAATATAACTATATGGGATGCATTTTAGAATTATTTTCATCCAAATGGAAAAAGAATTTTATTTTAAAAAAATAAACAAAAGTCATTTTAGTGATATATATTATTTCCCAACAATTTCTGAAGAATAAAGCACTGTTTTATCTCATGTTGACATACCTTCAGAGTCCACTAATTGCTACACTAAAGCTTCATTTTTTTTTTTAATTTTGGAAAGTATATTTGAGGCATGAGAACCTTAAAATGGTGTTCTTGAAAATAATTAGGTATTCTGATTGCTTGAATAGAGTCTAAGAAAATTCTTATTTTCTAACAAATTTCATTCTTTAGAAATATCTGTCTACCTATCTCACTATATATACATATATATTTCTCTTTTATATTTTCAGAATCTCCTCATTTTCAATCAACTATTAAAATGTTTCAGCATTCCTCTCAGTACTTGCTGTAATTTTAAGATTTTACCCAATCTCACAGCATATAATCTCAAAAACATGTAAATAAATTGAATACAGTATAAACCATTTTACAGATTTTTTTCCTCCTTACTTTTCCCCAGTGACTCAAGAAACACATCAAGAGAAGCTTTGAACAATACCTTTAAATCTGCATCCGAGCACTGTAACTGGAGTTTGATGTAAAATTATTGCCTCTCTTAAGGTTTACAGAAGACATAGAGCAACTCTAACTACATTATACTTTTGGCTTTGAAAAAATACTGCAAAAAGTTTTCAAAATGTAAAGAAATGAGGTAATAATATCTGCCCGCATTTTCTTCTTCAAAGAGACTTTGAACAATTTTGCAGTATTTGAGAGCTGAGAAAAATACTTGAATAAAGAAAAATCTCTGAAGTCTTTTCCTTTCCAGTATGCTTCATGTTGTTGTCAGTAAAATAGAGAGAGAAAAGATTTTCTTCCTGCTCAAAAAAAAATTTTTTTCAGAATATATCTTTAGTTTGACCTTAAGAAACAATACCTTCCCGGTGACATCAATAAGCCGCTATAAATTCAAATTAAAATATTATAACTTTTGGATGTTAAATGCAACCTTCATGATAATCACACTGAAAATAGCCATAGAATAAATACAAAAGGAAATGAGAGAGGAATTTAAAAACTTAACTACAAAAAAATCAACTAAACACCTAAGAAGATAGTATTCTAGGAAAATGATGAACAAAGGAGTTATAAAGCATATAGAAAACAAATACCAAAATGACAGAAGTGAGTCATTCTTATCAGTAATTACTTTAAATGTAAATAGATTAAACTTTTCAATCAAAATATAGGAACTGGCAGAATAGATAAAAAGAGAGATACAAGAGACTCATTTTACATCCAAAGACACAAATAGATTGAAAGTGAAAATATATTCCAAAAATATATTCTATGCAAATAGGAACCAAAAGAGAGCAAAGGTGGCTATACTAATATCAGACCAAATCGACTTTATTTTTTTTAATTTTTTTTTTAAATTTCATAATATTATGGGGATACAAATGCTTTGGTTACATAAATTGCCTTTGCACAGTCCAAGTCAGAGCTGTAAGTGTGCCCATCCCCAAGACAGATCACACCACACCTGTTAGGTGTGAATTTACCTATCTTCTCCTCTCCCTTCCCACCTGCCTGACACCTGATGAATGTTACTTTCATATGTGCACATAACTGTTGATTGATTAATACCAATTTAATGGTGAGTAAATGTGGTGTTTGTTTTTCCATTTTTGGTATACTTTGCTTAAAAGAATGGACTCCAGCTCCATCCAGCATAATATAAGAGGTAGTTCGCCATTTTTTATGGCTGAATAGTACTCCATGGTATACATATACCACATTTTATTAATCCACTCATGTATTGATGGCATTTGGGCTGTTTCTACATCTTTGAAATTGTAAATTGTGCTGCTCTAAACATTCTAATGCAGATGTCTTTTTTATAGGATTGCTTTTTTTTTCCTTTGGGTAAAATAAACTTTAAATCAAAATTTTGCAAGAGACAAATAAAGACATTAAGTATTAATAAAAGGTTCAATATAGCAAGAAGATATAACAATTATTATAAACATTTACACACCTAATGGCAGACCATCAAACTATATGATGCCTAAACTGACAGAATTTATGGGAGAAATAAAATAGTTTTACAATAATAGTTGGAGATTTACCCATTCTCAATAAAGGGTAGAACAACAAGACAGATAAGTAAGGAAATGAAGAACTTGACACAATAAACCAACTAGATCTAACAGATATAGAACACTCTACCCAACAAAAACAGCATACATATTCTTCTCAAGTGCACATGAGACATTTTCTGGAATAGACCATATGTTAGGCCATAAAAGATTCAATAAATTTTAAAAGATAGATATATTATGTTTCTTTTCTGGCCACAATGGAATGAAGTTATAAATCAGTAACAGAGGTAAAACTAGACAATTTACAAAATTGTGACAATTAACTAACTTGGTCTCAAGCAACTGGTAAGTTAAAGAAGAAATTACAATGAAAATTAGAAAATACTTAGAGAATAATGAAAATGGAATAAAATATACCAAAACTTACCAGAGGCAGCAGCAATAGTGCTAAGGGGGAAAATTATAGGTATAAATTTTCTTACAATAAAAATCAAAATAGGTCTCCAATCAACAACCTAACTTTGTGACTTAAAGAACTAGAAAAAGAACAAACTAAACTCAAAGCCAGCAGAAGGAATGAAATCATAAAGATTAGAGCAGAGATAAAAGAAATAGAAAAATAATAAAGAAAATCAACGAAACCAAAAGTTGGTTTGTTGAAAAGATCAACAAAAATGTAGGTAGGTGGACTAAGAAAAATGGAGAGAAGTCTGAAATTACTAAAATGAGAAATGAAAGTGGAGACATTTCTACTAACTCTACAGATGAAAAAGAATCGTAAGAGAGTAAAACGAACAATTGTAGACCAATAAATTGAATAACTTAGATATAATAAACAAATTCATAGAAGCATAAAACCTAACATTAAGTTAACAAAGAAATGAATATCTGAATATATCTATATCTAGTAAGAAGCAGCAATCAAAAAATCCCCTGACAAAGAAAAGCCCTCACCTGATTGCTATACTGGTGAATTCTACCACACATTTAAAGAACAGCTAATATTATGGCTTCTCAAACATTTCAAACACAACGAAGAGGAGGGAACACTTTATAGCTTACTCTCCGAGGCCAGCATTACACTGATGCCAAAGCCAGACAACAGCACCAAGAAAACAAAACTACAGACCAATATCCCTTATGAATATTGATGCAGAAATCCTCAACAAAATCTTGAAAATTCAGCAACATTTAAAAAGAATTAAACTCCTTGATCAAATGGGATTTAATGATGGAATATAAGGGTGGTTCGACATACAAAAATCATTGTAATATACCATATTAATAGAATGAAAGAAAAGAACCCAAATGATCTTCTCCATTGATACAGAAAAAGAATTTGGCATAATTCAACACTTTTTTTTTTCACAATAAAAAACAATCAACAAAGTAGGAAAAGAAGGAAAATACTTCAACATAATAAAAGCCATATGTGAAAAAGCTACAATAAATGTAATAATGTTGAAAGATACAGATTTCTGTCTAAGATCAGGAAAAAGATAACTCACTTTATTCATTTGTTTTCAACCTAGGGAATTAGGCAAGGAAAATAAATAAAAATATTCAAATCAGAAAGAAAGAAATAAAATTATATCTGTTTGCAGATATGATCTTACATATATAAAACCCTAAAAATTCCATTAAAATATTTAATAAATGAATTCAGCAAAGTAGTAGGATAAAATTTCAACACAGAGATATTAGTTACATTTCTATATACTAACAATGAACATTTTAAAATGAAGTTACAAAAACAATTTCATTTACAACAGCATCAAAAAGAATAAAATACTTAAGAATTAACCAATGAGGCAAAGGACTTATACAATGAATATTACAAAACATTACTGAAAGAATTTGAAGATATAAATGGAAACACATCACATAATTATGGATTGGAAGACATAATATTGTTAAGATGTCATTACTACCCAAAGCAACCTACAGATTTAATACAATTATTATTAATATCACAACATTATTTTATAGAAATAGAAAAACCCATTCTAAAATTCATCTGAAATCTCAAGATACTCTTAGTATCCAAAACCATCTTAGAAAAGAAAAATAAATCTGGAGGACTCATATTTCTTGATTTCAAAACTTACTACAATGCTACAGTAATCAAAACAGTACGGTAATGGCATAAAAAACTATATAGACCAATGGAATAAAATAGACAGCCCAGAACTAAACCCTCACATATATGGTCAAGTGATTTTGGACAAGGATGCCAAGACCATTCAATTGGGAAAAGACAGTCTTTTCGACAAATGGTGCTGGAAAAACTGGATATCCACATGCAAAAAAATGAAGTTGGAACCTTACCTAATACCATACAAAAAAATTAACTCAAAATGAGTCAAAAACCTAACAGTAAGGCCTAAATCCATAAAATCTTAAGAGAAAACATAGGGCAAATGACACTTTATTTGTAAATGATTTTTTTGTATATGACACTAAACACAGAGGCAACAAAGACAACAAGAAAATAAGCTAGTTAGACAAAATGAGAAGGCTCTTTGCAAACCAGGAAGAGTGCCCAAACCAAATCTGCCTATGCCTTGATCTTGCACTTCCCAGGCTCCAGAACTCTGTGAAATAAATTTCAGTTGTGTAAGGCACCCAGTCTGTGGTATTCTGTTAGAGCTGCCCTACCTAAGACAAAAATGGAGTAACATTTTCTCCCATCAATTCAAGACTTATAAAATCAGTTTAAACATTAATTTTCTAGATGTGACATCATAGAAAATATCAAATGTGAACTTTCTTACATAATTTTAAAAAGAAATAATTGATATCACTGATTTTTGAGCCCCAAATGGCTGGTTAGCTACATTAGTTATGTCCTGATGACTTTTACTTTTACCAAGTATATTTTCTGTTTCCCTACCATAGTGCAGAATGGTTTTTACATCTCTGTGAGTGGATTCATAACTGGCAACCTCTTGGTATAATTCTAATCATGGACTTTTGCTGGTCAAGAGTTATCCGTTGAGCAATCTCATGCTGTAGAGATAAGCACTTGAGTTAGTGAGCTGCTGCACATACCAACTGTTACTCTAAATGGTATTTGTTCCCAGATGTCAGAAACATCTGTTCCTGGGAGCATCTCTCTGTTATATTTAAAGTGTTAAGTAAAATATATCCTGATCCTTCTATGAGCACCTAAACCCAAACTACCCACAGACTGAAGAGAAAAACATTGAACAATAGACTAGAGAAATGAAAGGTCTAGAAGTCACTCATGCACTAAGCAATGGTGTTACATGGGACAAATCACTTTAATGTGCTGGCTTTCGAGTTTTTTTCATATAAAACAGAAGTGTTGGACTAACTGATCTCTTCAGTTCCTTCCTGTTTTATCATTCCTTAACGTGTCTAAAACTTTGCGGCATCCTTTGAGGTACAGCAGCTAAACAGTGGAAATCCACTTCCCTGCAGTTGTTCAGAGCAGTAAAATTACACAATATTAGGTATTCATTAAAGTTTGCATCTTTTTATTCTTCTCGTATCCACTTAAAAGAGAGTGTGCCTCTAGCATCCAGTGATTTTCTGTTTTCCTCAAACAATAAAGGCTATTCAAATTTAAGTCAAGAAAGGGAAAAAATAGGAAATAATTGTGGTGAAATATTGGTAATAAATAGGTTTTTCTTTTTGTAAACCATTTTCTAGTCATGATCCAATTCGTGACCCTAACATTCCCTTGAGGGAGTTAAGTTTCTGGTATTATTAGATGAATAAAGATGCTCATTTTACTCTTAATAGGTAACTTTCCCAGCTTTATTCTTAACAATAATTTCCTCTTTGCCTAGAATATGAGGAAGTATTGAAGTAACACCACATATATTTTTTCCTCATAATCAAAAATAGATTATCTTACAAGTTTATTTCGTGACTTTGATATTTCCGGAAATGTAATTCTTTATCACAAATTGAATTCCAAGCTCTTTACCAGCCTTCATGAGTTTATCGGATGTTCCATTAATTTACTGAGTTTATTGCTCCAGGTCTTTATCTTTCTTGTTCCTCATTTTTTTCATTTATAAAAGGCTGATAATTTAATTACTCTGTCAATATTTTTGTTTCTTAGATAAATTATAGAAATTCAAAATAATTTTATTGTTATTATGCCTGATATCAATCTTTATGTATTAAAGGGGAAAATGCCAGTGGAAACAATGACTAGACGTTTAAACCCCAATGCTCTAAAACTTCCTCAAGTTTGTAGAAATGTATGTGCAAAGCATACATTTGTATGTATTTACAGTATATGTACAAAGCATACCTTTAGTGGGTTTCACTTCCTGATTGCTTTATTTTCCATTGAACAAATGAACCATGGATAGGGCAGAAATAAGGTTAAGAACATTCTTGAGAAGTATCAGGGATTTATAGATTTATAGAGTGCTAGAATTGGCAGTGACCCTAGTAATAATGTGGTCCTGTTCTATCATTTTCAATGTATTGAAGCTGTGTAGGAAGAGTGATTAAGAAAAAGAATTTGGAGACAGACAGACCTAAGATTGACTACTGGTTCTATCACCAAAGAGCTCTATAGACTTGGTCAAAACCTAGACACTGATTCTTTTTTTTTTAGTTTTATAACTGAGTTATTAATGTCTAATTCATCAAACTGTTGGTGTTAAATAAAGCAATGTATTCAAGCTAATTGATATATTGAGAGTAAATGAAGGAAGAACAGGAGATGAAAAAAGAGATGGTGTGAGGTGCTTCTTTATTTACAGAGCTACCAAGTGATTTCTTTTTGGACTAGAACGAATCCTTTTTGATTCAATTTTTAATTGTCCTTTTCCTCCTCTCGTGGAGTAGATCATGGATAAAGAATAGATAGGCATCAGCGTGTGGATAGTGCTACTTTGCCTCCCTCTCTTTTAGCTTCCATTGTGGTAGTTTCCATTGAGAAACAAAATAAACAAGTTTGGGTAGTGAGCCAATTTGGCAAAGATTGCTTTCTCTTCCAGTGTTACTTAATGCCCCTAGCAGAGCATGGCGCTCTCTTACCCACATTGTCTTCATTACTGCCATGTTGTGTTGCATACATCTCTATTAACACTTCTTTCCCTGAATTGTAATTATCTGTTGATGTTTCTTTTCACTAGACTGAGTTCCTTGAGGGCATAAGGTATATACTACTTTTTTCTTTTCTTTTCTCTTCTTTTTTCTTTTTTTTTTTATTTGTAATTTCAGGACAACTCTAGCACATGATAAGTGCTCAGTATAAATGAATGTTTCACATTTCAGGTTAATATGAAGTTTACCTTTTAGGATAGTAATGGGAAATAGTTTCCTAAAAAGAGTAAATCAGAAAGTCATACATATACTATATGTTGAATTAGAAATCAATCTATGTAGTAGAGAGAGCTTGACATATATAATTTATAGTCACAATACTTGATAATTTTGTGTGTGTTCAGCATAGCCCTATGTGGGTTCTCTTTTAAACGTGAAGGCCACACTTAGAAATATTTGAACAATATATAAATAATGAGCAACACTTTCTTTAACATTGATTATTCTATGGATATTTTGGTTTTAAAAAACAACAACCTTCATCCCAATTGCTATTCCCAATATACTATAGTTTGTTGATCTCTGAATATGTGCCAGGCATTGTAAAGGGATCTCTGTATTTAAATTTTGCTCCTTACAATAATAGTGAAGGTGTTTTGGGATCCTATTTTACAAATGAGTACATTGAAGCATGGCAGAGAAAAATGATGATACTAGGCCAGGAGTGGTGGCTCACGCCTGTAATCCTAGCACTCTGGGAGGCCGAGGCGGGTGGATCGCTCAAGGTCAGGAGTTCGAGAGCGAGACCCTGTCTCTGCTAAAAATAGAAAGAAATTATCTGGCCAACTAAAAATACATATAGAAAAAATTAGCCGGGCATGGTGGCGCATGCCTGTAGTCCCAGCTACTCAGGAGGCTGAGGCAGGAGGATCGCTTGAGCCCAGGAGTTTGTGGTTGCTGTGAGCTAGGCTGACGCCATGGCACTCACTCTAGCCCGGGCAACAGAGTGAGACTCTGTCTCAAAAAAAAAAAAAAAAAAATGATGATACTAAATTTGTAGATAATTGTACAAAAATATTAGTGTTTCTCTCTTTCTCTAAGTGACATTCATTACCTGCTAATGAATTCCATAATGGTCTGATCTGAATCTGTTTTTACTAATAACAGTGAGAAAAGAGCCAAGAGTTGGACAATTACTACAAAGATGAAAGAGTATGAATAATGCACATACTGGATAATAGACCCATTTGAATTATCTGTAGGGCAACGGCAAGAGCAATCCAGCCTCATCTATTCTCTCCTACAAATAGCTTCTCAATACTAGACTAGCCTTATAAACAGGGAAAGAGGGTGCATGAGTCAATGAAAAGAATCGGTTGTCAAGAGGCCAGTACTACAAACTCACTAACATATACAAATGCCTTCTATTGGTGGAGTGCTTCTCAGTATTAACTTGTAATATATAGGCTAGCAGAGAAAAGTAGCAAAGCATTTTAGTTCAGACACAAGATGGACCTAGATTCAAATTCTGGCTCTGCCCTTCTTTGTGGACAGTGATCAAGTTATATAACTTCTCTTTTTGTTTTTAAAGTATGGGGGAAATACCTTAATAGTTCCCTCCTCAAGAGATTTGTTAAAAGCAAACTGCTTAGTATATTACATAAGTTGTAATAACCCTTTCAGGAAGGCAAAGCTGGTATTTTAGGTCCACAAAAGATTAAAAAATTAATAAGGCCGGGCGCGATGGCTCACGCCTGTAATCCTAGCACTCTGGGAGGCCAAGGTGGGTGGATCGCTCAAGGTCGGGAGTTCGAGACCAGCCTGAGCAAGAGTGAGACCCCGTCTCTACTAAAAATAGAAAGAAATTATCTGGCCAACTAAAAATATATATAGAAAAAAAAAATTAGCCGGGCATGATGGCACATGCCTCTAGTCCCAGCTACTCGGGAGGCTGAGGCAGGAGGATTGCTTGAGCCCAGTAGTTTGAGGTTGCTGTGAGCTAGGCTGACGCCATAGCACTCACTCTAGCCCAGGCAGCAGAGCGAGACTCTGTCTCAAAAAATAAAAAATAAAAAATAAAAATAATAAGACTTGAAGGAATAAGTGACATTTATTCAACAAAAATTTATGGAATATCTATAAAATATCAGGTACTACAATAGGCACTAGGCAAGTAAAGAGAAATAAATGTATAAATAAATGTATAGCCTTAATGGTCTATAATTATCACTAGGCTAATAAATGATGCTTCTGAGGCTGCAAATAACTTTTTTTCAAAACTTATTCCATGTCAGAGGCTATTTTACATACTTATATGTATTTATTCATTTAATTCTCTGAACAGCTCTACAAGCTAAGAACTATTATTGCAAGCTTATAGATGAGAAAATCATCTCGTTAGAGTTTAAGTAACCTGCCTAAGACAGCATATTTAAAATGTATTTAGCTATACAAGACCACCTTCATAGTCCATGCTCTCTGCTATGAGACATTGCCTCTTTGTGTTATTTCCACTCTCAAATAACTGCTTGGAGAAAGGGTATAATAACTTCTGGTCAAGATGTCATGGGGGCATACTTGTGCATACTTCATTGCTCCAAATACAAAGAAATGACAAATCTTTAAAAATAAATGAATAGTCATTTTAGAGAGAGAGAGAGAGAACTCTCCATGTATCGGCAAGCTCTTAGTAATAAGTGGGTATGAAGTCATGTGGTAGCATAGAATGGGAATCACATTCAATCACTTGAATATTCTTGCAGAAACTTGGGCCACCTAGTGAACCAGTAGAATCTACGGCTGCACATAGCCGGGGACAGGGGCAATGTTCCTAATCAATGACCTGACGCTGGACTAGCACCAACTATGTGTCCAATTTGAAGACAAAGAAAGTTCTGATTGCCTGGGACCCAGGTATAAAGCAGAAGCTCATGTGTGTTGCTTGAGGAGATAGCATACAGTTTTAAAGAAGGAAAAAATGGGTTCCGGATCTTGTCTCGCTACAATATATTGTGCAATTAACATAACCTGTCTGAGCCTCAGTTTTCTCATTTGTACAATGTGCATAAACAGAATCTACTTCATAGAAGTGTTGTAAAGATTAAATCAAATAATGTGTTAATATAGAAGCACATAAAAATTTTGGACATGTGCTAAATCAAGAGTATTTAGACCAAACCACTGTTATCTACTTTAACAACTTCTGCAGAAATATTTGAAAAGGTGTCACAAACTCTTCTGACATTTTAAATGAATGTCATTGAAAACTTATTATAAAAATATTATTAAATAACAGAAAATTAGATTCTTAAAAGATTTTGGAAATCATCAAATCAAATCCCTGAAGTATAAAGATGTAGAGATGGAGGTCCAGAGATGTAAGTCATTCCCCATGGGTCTCCTGTCCTAGGCCAAGGATTTATTACAATGCACTGATGGCTTAGGCCACTAAGATGGCACCACTTTACTTATAGAATGGAGGGCTGTATGTTCCCAATGCACAGTGAACCCATAATTTTGAACCTGATGTTTATATTCTTTTGTCTCACTGTTTTCTATATGCAATCATTTCTATTTCTGTTCTATCTGACTCTACAGCCCCCATATTTCTCCATATTTTACTCCTCTTATATACTTTAGGCTAAGAAACAAATCAACTAACCTGAACTAGATTTAAAATATGAGTGAGCAGTCTTTGAATGAAGATACAGTGACTACCGTGAGTAAAATGCTTGCCTTTCAATGCCTTTATTTTGGTTTATTTATTTTGACTATATTCTTCAGTTGGAGATGGTGGTCAGAGTTGGGGGAATTCTGGGCTAAGTATCATATTATTGGTTTTCTGAAAAATTATGATTCCTAGAAAAGTGAATTACAGATCAAAGTGAGGCATTGCTACATCAACATTTGGATAAATGTTAAAATTAGACATTGAAAACAAGTTCATAAACCACCACTAAAAACAACAACAAAAAAACAATACAAGAGTAGTAGCAAAATTAGGGGATTTTATTGTGCTTAATTAGGACTAAAATGTAGAAGTTATACAAAGAAGATAGTCTGTCAATTTATTTTGTGATAATTAAGAAGCAAGCAAACTAATAGCCTATTAGTGTATTATCTTTCTCTGTACACAATGAGTCTAGTCTGGAAGAATCCCATTCAAACAGGCATTATGTAATGGCAGAACTCCCTCCAGTTCCCCCCTCCCACACCAGTATTTGCTCATGTGCTAGCACCTGCAGTCAGAAAGATGAATGAAGCACAGGTTCTGGAGGATTTAAAACAATAATTGTCATCGATTTTTCTGGGACTGAAAGCATTAGACTGCCAAAATCATGGGTTAAGGACATTATTAAGCAATAAAACATAAATAAATAGTGAAACTTTGTGGGAAGCTCTTTGAAAATGTACCATTTTGGTTACTAGCACTGTACACTACTCGAACTTTTCAACAGTGATTTGTGTTTTTGCTTGTTTATTTTTGGTGGGATAACACATACTATTTTTGTAATAGCTAATATTTGTCATAAGCAAATTCATTCATGACTACATATTGCAGAGACCTGATGTGGAATACTTTTAACTTTAATTCTATCAATTGTCTATCAATGCTTAATGCTAGGATATAAGATGATATGGTGATGATGATAATTATACCACAAAAAAATCACTTATTAGATATGTCAGACACTGTTCTAAGCAATTTTCATATATAAACTCACTTGATGTAACATATGGAAATGTGTTTTTACCAGTAATACTTTAAGACACAAAAAAATCTCTCTTCTGTATGACTCCCACAATGGCTCCTTGTAGCTCCTGAAATCCAACCATTATGGAAGCATTTTAAAAAGTTGAAACTGAATACCAGAATAGTTCAGGTCTCAGTGTATTTGTGTTTAAGCTATAGTCTCTTAGTTGCAAATTCACCCGTCTATACTTTACTTTATAATACTGGTGCTGAACTGTGTAGTTTTCATTTCTTCTTTTAGGATGCTTCCTACTCAGTTCTGAGAAAAGGAAGCCCTATAAGCAGATAAAAAGACAGGAGGAAAATGAAAGAAGGGACTTCTTCAATCTGTCTTTTTGCTGTTTCCGTATAAGGACTGTCCGGGCAATGGTCCTTCAGCCTGGCAACAGCAGTTGGTTCAGATTCTAGGTTCTTACTGTATTTCCAGGTTTAGCCTCATCATGCCCCAGGTACAGCCTCATTCTTAGAGTTCTGGGCCCCAGTTCCTTAGGGATCTTCCCCCAAGAAGATAACCCCAGCCCTTCTCCTTTCCCTCCTAGCCTTAAGACTGGTAGTTGTTTTTCTGTCTGGACTATACTTGCTACCAGGAGATTCTAGGATATATTTGGTTGTGTCTGTGGCTTTTAATGAAATCCTGATCTCCTTGTCAATGGGAAATGAGATGCTAGTAATTCATGACATGAAGTCACAGCACAGTTAATTACAATTATTCCTTCCAGTTGTTTGTAATGAAGTTCCCTGAGAAACAAGAGTCTTCTACACTTAATTATTATAGCAGGTACGATGACTACAAGAATTGTGGATGGGATGGACTCTTTTAACCGGAGAATCTACAGACAGAAAAGTGTAAGTTTAACACTTTTAATTTTCAGTTCAAATAACAGAGAACAAAAGAGCTTTTACGACAGTCACAAGAATTTCTTACTTTTGTTAGCTACAGGGCTGTCTTCTCTTAAAAACAAGATGCATATTTTATTTGTGCCTATTGTAGAATTGTGATATAAATTGAAATCTTATACTTGCCATATCATTTAGGAGGAAATCAGGACATTAATTGAGAAGAAAAGTGAAGCTGAAACTTGGAGAGTGTCGTCTGAGTGGAATCGAATAATGCTGAGTGTTTTAGCGCCCCAAGGCTTTCTAAGATTTTCTTGCTAGTGAAAGGAATCCATCTTCCTGGTTGTGACAAGACTATCTTACTCGTGGACTAAGACCCTTCAGCAACTCTGGCAGGTAAAGAGCTCCAACTCAACCAGCTAAGATACTGACTGATAGAAAAGGATATTAGAAGAAGGAATATATAGATATCAACTACAGTCATGTCATTAACTACAGAAATGAGGACTGTAGCAACTATGCATGTTATTCTTTGCTGGTCATCGTTTTCATAGATACAGACACAGCTACACAGATGCATAAGTATCATATAGACATTTAGATATACTGGTATCTATATATATTAAATAGTCTCATTTTTTACCTTCATTCTCCCATCCCCTTACTATTTTAAGGGCCCGGCACGCTTCTGCTGCACCACTGTGCTGTGCAGCCCTTACTATTTTAAATAAAGGGTTTTTTTCATCATGCATAGCTTTAAAATGAAGTCTTTCATTAATTATAAAAACAGGATATTCAGGTGGAACTGTGATTGTAAAAGAGTAAATATTGTTGTTCAGAAATAGGTACTGTGATGGTTGCTTAGAGATGGATACAGTAATTGGTAGGATTTTATGTATCTCCATTTTGGATAAATGAGAACATTTTTGTTTGTATGGAGGATAGTTGCATCGTATTATTATGAAACAGTATAAATATGTACTGAAGTGTGTATATGGTACTGAATAACCAAAGGAGTGAATAATGCTAGTGTGTACACAACCATCTATCGGCGCGACATCTAATCTTCTACAATCTATTTTGTGATGCTGGGGCTAGAGCACTGCAATCTTCATTTCTTCTCTGCGCTAAGAATTTCTATTAGGTTCCGCTGGTGACGGAGGGAGACAGGAAGACTGGAGGAAAGGGCAAGGAATGTTATTTCTTGTTGACTCGCTTTGCCTTTCAATGTTACCTTTCACCTTGAGACAATAGTTGTTCCCAGTCTCCAGTTTTTTGTGATCCTAGAACCAGTCTCATTGTGTCCGCCCAGTGTCATGAGTTTCAGCCAAGCCGCAGCACCGCCTCAGGGATGCCATCCCAAAGGTGTAAGTGTTCTCCTTCCTGCTCCTGAGAGTCTAGCAGCCGTGGGCAAACCGCAGAGGTCAGAGACTCAGCTCCTAGGAGGCCCTCCGTCAATCATCTGAGCTACCAGTATCAGCCACAGGTCACCCTGTCCTCAGAGGTCTGATTCCCAGCTCTGGGGGGTTCCTCCTCTGAGATACCAAGTTACTGTCACCATTCACCTCGTGCTCCCTCCTCGGATGACTGAGTGACTGAGTCCTTCTCGATAAGATCTCTTGCCCAAGCTTCTAGGTTGTTAACCTAATTCTCTTTTCATTGGTGTCTGTTTCCAACAGTTACCGTCTCTTTGTGGCTTATGTAATGGTTCCATCTTATTAAATTCTCCGTATTGAAATACCTAGTCCGGTTTCTGTTTTACATCATTTGGTGTCTAATAGCTGTGAGGACTGGAGTAAGTCATGTTCCCATTCAGACTCAATTCCGTATCTGTTTGATTTGGGGGAGGTGGTGGTAATAGAGGGGTTAGGATAAATAGTATCTAAATTGATGTTTCCCAAATTGTTTTCTAGAGAATGCTACTCCCAAGGTTTCCTCCAGGCAAAATGATACTTACAGTTATATGGACAAACTGTCAAACACCTATTGTGCACATAAGCAAATCAAGACTGTGAGAAGTCCAGCAAAAAAGAAACCTGTTTCACTTTGACTCAATATCATTCCCCAAATCACTTGGCTAGGGAAACTGTTTTATTTTCAGTTAACCTCTATTACTATGCCATGACACACTGAGAAACAGCATTCTCTAGAATACTGAGAAATTCAAGTGTTTTATAATTTTATGAACTTATCCTTCAAAATCCCCTTACTAGTGAGGACTTTAATGCCTGCAATACTTCCCTTGGTTTAACTTATCTGTTTCAGCTCTAAGCATAAATACTGACCCAGAGTGGTGTTCTTTGCAGTGAGATGTAGAATGCATGCTGAGGAGGGGCATGGAAAATGTAAGAACCCAAGGAAAATTATTACAAAAAAATGAAATGCAAGGTGAGAGGATACCAGAAGGGATGAAAGCAGAGTTATATTGTATTAGGATGAGGACATGTATGCTTATGGTTCGGTGAACAAGATATGGATTCACACTGCTGGGTATGATTCTCAGCTATAGCACTTGAGTGCTATTTGATTTTGAACAAAATTAGTCATCTTCTCTGGGGTGTGGTTTTCTCATCTTTAAATGGAAATAATAGCAGTACATACTTTACAGTTTTGTGGGGAAGATTACATGTGACATAGCCTATAAGATGATTAACACCTACCTGATATTTATTAATAATTATTTGGGGTATGCCTGTATAATTATGCTGATTCCGTTTAGGTAGAAAAGAGCAGTTATGAAACAAACATAAGTTGTTCAAAACAGGAAAGTCTTTAGAGGGTGTCTAATTCATCTCTCTCATTCTGTAGATGAGGATAGAGCTGAGTCTCTGAAACACTGTATTTGGTTAAGGAGCTAAATAATAGGGAAGTTGGATAGAGAGACCGGAGTCTCTCCACCCTTAGTAAAGTGCTATTTCAATTAAATTCAAAGTTGTTTAGCTGTAGCAGTTTTTATATTTTTCTGGATAAAGGCAAGAATAGTAGGACCAAAATATTGTTTTCTGGGTTCAGGGCTCAAGGTGATCTCCATGATGGTTAAGGCCCAGGGGCATCTAATGAGGGGTTTGTCCAAACCACACTGAGTGCTTTCTCCTCCTCCTAGCTCCTCTGTGACAGAGACAATGTGAGAGCAAGCATCAGGAAAAATTGGATTAATGGAAAGAGAGACGATCATCTCATTCGTTTTTCATTGTTGATTGAGCAGGAGGGAGAGGAACAATTGACTATTCGAATATCTTATAAAATCAAATGTTTGTTCAGAGCTAGGTGACCGAGCCCGGTTGTCCCATTCCTTCCAGCTTGCAGAATCACCAGAGGCACTAACATTGAGGGAGCGGTAACCACGTCACTTCTCCATGACCTAAACAGACTCTTCTCATCGGCTTCATGAAACAGATCCAGAGAACCACGTTTAGAGCGGTTTTATTTAGCATTATACTTAGAACGGTGGAAAACACGAGAGAGAACCATAGTCATACAAGGCTACATACATACATACATACATACATGATAACCATAGTATACAAGGCTTCCTTACGATCACTAATTTTTTCTACAACTTCATGGCATTATGGTAAACATATTGTCTTTAAAGGGTAATTTAAAGTGATGAAACAACATTATATTTTAGTTCAACCCAAGCTATGTACATATGCATACATAATTTATGAGATATGTATGATTTATATGTATACAAACAGCACATTTACTGAGGTAAAAGAGCACAGCGAGGTTAAAAACAAATGGCTAAGCTCAATGTTGGCTTTACAATGCCACCGAAAGTCACTTTACTAGCATAAAGGCCTCCAACATGCTGTATTAACATACTGATAAATATTTAGACTGTATTTATATTTTGCTCTATTGGAAACTAAGCCAAAATAAACATATTTTAAGGCAACCTTTGGAAGTGTCAGCATTTCTTATTTGATCTGCCTTGTGATAAATGTTATTCACAGTGACAATTAAAAATATCGAACAATGAAGGGCAAAGTTTGGCAAATTCATCCTGAACCCATCTTATCCTCATAAAAATTTTCTCTAATGTACAGAAAAGTCATATTTTTCAGCAACTTTCAACTCCCAATTTTGAGGGGTAACATTATTGCTTTTTGGCCCATACATGCTTACCCAACCAAAGCTATGTGTTGTTACAAATTTCCAATTCTGATTTCATGTTCTGAAAAGCATCTACACAAGTCTCAATGCTATTTTTTTTTTTTACAAAAAATACAGAAAATAAGAAGCTATAGAATACAGGTTGTCCTGGCTGCAAGCTATTCAACACTGCTACTCACTTCCATTGTGTCTTTGGAAAGATAAACTACCCAGTATACAAGGTTGAATCCTGCAAATGCAACTGGGAAGAGAATTCGAGAATACTGGTCTATTTTACTGGTGGCTCCAAAGGCTGGCGAGAGTGGTGGCGGTGTGGCAGGTGTTGGTGGTAAGACGGGCGCTCTAGTGAGGACTTTATTGGCCTCAGGGGATGGAACTATTGGCAAGGTCAGTGAAGTGATTCTTTTCTTCAGATGATATCTGGAATCAGGATGCTGTGGGAAAAAGGCAAATATTCAGCCTAGGTAAGAGAATAGACATCACTTATTTAGTCATTCATTTTTTTCACCATTGACAAACATTTATTGATTATTTACTTACTATTAATATTTAAGATAAAACATCCAGAAATTCTTAATAGTATTTGATAGTATCTCTTTTCCAAAGAAAATGTTAAAACACATGGTAAAAGAACTGATTTGCTCCCTGTCATTCAACATCCTATAATTCAATACATCAGCAATTGATGCCAAGCGTGGTCCGTGGTGCAGAAACTGTATTGAGCATTGTACCCTTAGGAAGAATGCACCAGGTTGCAGAGGCATGGCCACTCCTGGTCATGCATAAGCGTGCAGGGCAATGCATGTGGGCAATGGTGCGTTGGGGAGGGGAGTGGATTCCAATTTGGGATACGCAGATAATTAGTTAATATAAGAAAATCACAGCTTGGTCCCCTGATCTCACTTTTCCATACACATGCCCAGCCTACATTCTTATCTGCACACACTCATAAGTTTGAACTAGCTGAGATATTAAAAAAAAAATAGCCCACGTATATCTAAGGCCAGTGACAAAGAATAAATATTCTTAAATTGAGTAGGATGAATGTTCATGCCTTGAAATATACCTACCTCTTAAGAGCCCAGGAGTTCTCTATTGAGAACTTCCTAATCCCCATTCAGAACTTCGTCACTGGTGTCCCTGCATCTTGTGTCACCAAAAATGATTCATTTACTAATGTCAGAATTATTATGTTCTTTTCTATCATTAGACTTTCCATTCCACTGAAATCCTACAACAATCAACTTTAGTCTTGAAAGGGGTGTTTCACACCTTAAGTGACAGGCAGGAAGGCTGGGATCTAGATGTGACAACTGCCTTGTCCGTGGTTGCACTGGCAGCAATAAATTTCACCGGTCGATTTCAGTGCTTGTTTCATCCCAACATTTTCTCATCTTTTCTCTAAAGTGTTGGGCCTGGTTCAGAGACTCTGATTCTGTTTGATTTAGACTCCTTTCATGCTGTTGGAGGCTAGGGGGCCTTCCTCTGATTTCTATCTTTTCCTGTCCACATCCTGTAACAATCACTCTCCTTGGGGCCAGGTTGTCCTTGCTGGGTCTCTGACTTCAAACACTTGCTGTACATTACCCCTGATCTTGTAAAATGGCCTTGTTTCCTCTCTGGCTGCAAAATTACCACTTTGCTGCCTGGCAGGGTATGTTACTCACGTGGGCAAACTCCTGTGGCTTCAGCCAGCAACCCTGTGGCAACAGGATACGACAGCCGCCTCCCCTGTGCCGATTGAGCCACAGGACCAAAATGACCCGCTGATGTGGTGACATTTGGACTGCAGGAACAACAACCCCGAGAACTTCTTCCTTTATCCCCCTCCTGAGTTTTGCTATTTGATTGGCTGTAGAAGTTACTATCTAAATAATAATAGTCATCAGAGAGAGTTTAAGCTCAGTGTGTTTTTAAGGGCTATGGTAAATCTATTTCTTCACCAGAAAGAAAAATGAATAGTATAGTCAAGCCTGATTTGACATAACCATAGTGAATTTCAAGCAAAGAATATCTTTCTTATCTCTTGGCCCAGAACTGTGGTAGGTGCTGTGGACAGAATTAAATAATTCATAGGTCTTGGAGATAGAAGACTGTTTAAAATATTAGAGGGCCTAATACGCTGATCTTAGAGAGGAAATAAGTGACACTTTCTATTAAAAATAGATGACAGCTGAGGACTACTGTGCCCAGAGTCACCAGACTATGCATGGATAGGACCAGAGTAACAGTACCTTGGTCTCAATGCTTGCTGCCTAACAGAATAAACAAAGCATTGACTTTCAACAGTATGCTATCATGTTTCTTAGATTCTAATTTGAATTTTCATCCATAAAATATGTTATTAAAACATTCTCTACCTGAAAGAGTCAAATGTGTCACTATTTTATCCTCCAAAGAGAATCATTCTCCTCCCACATCTATGGAGCACTAAAATACTTCCCTCTAGTAAAATTTCTAAGGATCATGGTGGAGTAGAAGGAGGGCAAGCCTCCAGAGTAGATTTTCTTTCTAGATGCATCTAGACTTTTAATAGCATGTATTACCTGTATGAAACCTGTTTTTTCTTTCTATTTGAGGCAGAAGGAGGACAGACACGCCTAGTTCATTGGGACAAAAAAGTGACTGTAAAACATAAAGTACCATAAAAATGAAAGACATTGCTTATTCTCAATCTTTTCTGTAGAAATGTGTGGAGGAAAGATGTTTGTGCACCTCTGGGCACTGTCACATTATCACAAAAGACTTAATGAGTATTACCAAATAACCAGTGTCCAGAGTTAAGAGATATCATTCAGAACCAAAAATCCACGAAAAATTTAAGTAAAATGGCATTAACCTAGAGTTAAAGACCCTTAAAATAGGATTTCATTTTTCCTCATCTATTTACACAAACAATCTCTATGGAGGGTTTCCCAGGAGTTAAGGGAACAGGAGAGTCAGAAATCCCTAGCTAACAATTCCATACCTACTATTTGCTTGACATAGACTTAGATTCTGTGACATAGACATAGGTCACAGATTCTAATTCTCCCTAAGCTTCGTGTGACTGTCTTTCAAGGTAGGGACAACTATGACTTACCTCATAAGTTTTTTCCTGTTTTTTTAAAGAATTTGAGATAATACGTAATATAGAGATACATACACACATATATACACATATTTATTTGCTCAGCAAATCTTAGCTCTTACTGTATTTTTCAACTATTTGCAACATATGTCTGCTTCCATTCTCACCACTCACCTATGTTTACTTTATTTCTTCGTTGCCTGGAATAATATCCGCTTGCCACCCTGTCTTTATCTTTCCTTCACATCTTTTGATAGCAAATTCATGTACCTCCTAACGTCACTGATTATCCCAGCCCTTAGCCACTTTTCTGCCTACTTAGCTAGTATAACTCTTGTCTCTGTTATGTTCTCTCTCATAATCATAATTATTTCTGTTGTGGCTTATCTCCTTTCCTGGCATGAAAGCTCCCTAATGGTAGAGGGCACATTATTCTCATGTACAAGGGCTCCACAGTGCCCAGCAAGTGCATAGAACATAGTATATGCTTAATAAACACATGCTGACTCAACAAATGAAAGAAAATCTAAATAATTTCCAAGATTTGGTGGAGGAGGCAGTCAAAGAGAGGGGGACAAAAAAGTTTTATGATTATGTTACATTGCACTTTGATATATTATTTTATATTACTAATATATTACATTACAAGTGCCATTTCTAAATGCTTACTGTTGACAAGCACTGCAAAACAATATGCAGGCATTATTTCACCTACCCATTGAAAAAATCTATGATGTCATGTTATTATTTTCATTTTAGAGGACAGCAAATGAAAGCTTAAGCTAGAAACACACAGGTGATAAGTGTCAGGCTTTGGATTCAATCCCTCTCGGATGCCAAAGATCACACTCTTAACAGTTATTATGCTATTTTCCCCAACAACTTTATTGTTTAGGGCACAGTTTCTCAATCTCAGAATTACTGACATTTGGGGGTTGGATAATTCTTTGTTGTGGGTGACTGTCCTGTGCCTCTTGGGACACTGAGCAGCATCCCTGGGCTCTACCAACAAGATGCCGCTAGCACCCCCAACCTCAAGTTTTAACAATCAAAAATATCTCCAGATATTGCCAAATGTCCTTCAGGGTTAAATGGCCCCCATTGAGAATCACTAGCTTAGAGTTACAACTGTCCCACTGCCCAGCAGTGGCAGGCGGGGAGGAGGGATTTCTAGCAGGCAGCAAATATGATAGGCTAAAGGAACTGCAAGAGACCTGGCTACCCGACACACTGGATCATCGGCTGTTGAATAATCATGAACTGGCGGCACAAGGAGACTGGACGTCAGTTTAGAAGGAACACATTGAATTTCTGATATGCGAAGAAGCCAATTTTGTGAGCCATTCAAGCTACAGGTTTGCCTTGGTCCCGCCTGCTCTATTGTAAGCCTAGCAGCTTCAGCTGATGGTAAAATAGGCTTTTGTCAGAGTCCAGATGAGGGCTCAGCTTGGGGCTGTCACTGTTTTGAGTGGAACACCTGTGGTTTTGAATTTTTCCAGGGCTCCCCTGCTGCTGAGTGCCATCCTGCTTTAGGTATTTATAGAGCACTGCTTTGTTTTAAGTAATGCCATATTGCAAAGGTTCTTTGAGTCAAACCGGACTTTATGACAATCAATTATCTGGTATAGGGATAGGCATTTGGGACTTATTTAGATCCATTTTGATACATCATTCAGTGAGTCTAATATTTTTTAAAGGAGGAGACAGTAGATTATCTCTCATTAGATATATTTGAACCAGAACTGCACTAGTGAAGGGCTAAACAAAGCACCTATTTTTAGAACCAGAAAATAGGGGCACCAAAAAAATGAGAAAAAAAAATTTAAAAAATATTTAGTTTTTGATATTTTTCAATACCATCATAATCATTATGGGGAAAATTAGAACTCCCTTGAATTTTCTTGCATTTATGTTATCATTGGTAGATTTGAGAACGGAGACAAATCCAGAATTTCTACAGGGAAGCAGCTTATTGGCAGCAATCTAGTTGGTCCATGGTGCTAGGATATGCGTCTGGAAACCATATTAGAATGTTTGGAGGGTTCAGAATGAAGTATTACACAGAAATTTAATAGAAGGTCTGGGGAAAGAGTTAACCACCTATACCCCAGCTTCCCCATAAATCATGCAATGGCACAATCATGAAGAAGGAACACCAGGGTCTTTCTAGTGCTTAGAGTCTTTAACGGTCTTAATTTAACCCTTAATTCCAGGAAGTAGTGACAAAACTCAAAAAAATCTTTGCAATATTTGGAACTGGTGAGGTAAGGCTTTCAGTATTCCATCCTGCAAACCTCTCTCTCTAGGCAAGGGCAGCATGGTAACGGCCCAGTACACACCTCCACATTGAAGAAGGGGACAGGAGGGACGTATAACTTATTTCTGTCTCCCATGCCCACGTTTCTAGCAACTGGCCTAGTGCTTCAAGCACAAGGTCAGGCTCATCATTCTGTTCTCAGCATAGACATCCCTCCTTTAGAAGTGAAGACCCCTCCAGACTGAGTTACACAACCTTGCATGTACTATTCATCTCCTACCACAGCCTTTGTCACAGTGTTTTGTTAAAGCTCATTGATTTGTTTCTCTTCCTGCTGGACAAGAAGCTCCATGAGGGAAGGGACACTCCGGATGTCACTCACTAGTATAATCTCAGCCTTCTACAAGAGCCTGGCACATAAAAGCACTTATCAAATACTTACAGTATGAATAATTCAATGAATAAATAAGTACTCAATGCATGCCAGATGAAAAGAAAAAAGAAAACAAATGAACAATGTAATCAGTGTAAATATAGTTATTGTCCTGACTAATGAAATTTTGGTCAGTTTTGTGTGTCCATCATTTACAAAAACCATCACACCCCTGTGAAGAAGAGAAGCCACATTGGGAGTAATGACAATACCCAGAGGAAGTATAGATGGAGTGGGTGGGAGATTCATTCTTAGCAACATAGCGATGAGGGCTTAGCCCTTTAAAATGACAAGGAAACCAGCAAAACATGCAAAAAGAGGTCAAGGACCAAACTGGTCTTACATGTGGTGTAGGTGTAGGTATATCCCAGAGACATTATAGGCTCTGAAACCGTGAAGCCAGGAATAACTGTCTAATGTTAAGGTAGCATACCAGATAAAAATGATAAGAAAAGACAACAGGAAAGAAACTGATGAAAATTTCTTTTCAAAACCTAAAAAAAAATAAGTCTCCAATCCCAAAGGCCTTAAAAACAGAAAGATAATTAGTCTATAGAGCACTTCTGAGGATTTAGCTTTATGGTGTCTCTTTGGATTTGAATCCGAACTTTTAAACGCCTGAATTTCCTTGTCATTATTATATTAAATTCCAAGGTCAAAATCAAAGAGATAAAGTCATAAACTTTTACCCACATCCATTCTAAGTAGTTTCCTATGGAAAGCAATGAGCGTATTAAAATATACAACTTAGCATCACATAAAATATGCAAGCACTGAATTTTATTTCAAGTTCACCACATTAGTTTCCTATTTCAGTATCTGACTTATTCAAATAATGTTGTTTTGATTACAACTGAATAGGTATTTTTAAATGCCATGGTATTTGAAAGAAAATGTCTTGCAATCATAATATACCATTGTGTAGTATAAATTGCAAATGTGTAATTTATGTTTGTTCCTCTACTTTATGTAAGACGAGTTGCCAAGTTTTGACGTGAACAAATAAAATGTAAATGTTCTATGTAATCTCCTATATTTATTTTTGATACCTGCAAGGTTTACATTGTTTGGTTTGGTTATTTTTGTTTTTATTTTTATTTTTACACTTTGGCCTTTTAGAAGCAAAATTTTCCTATTTATTGCTTTAAAATATTTTAAATAAAGCCAAGTTCAGAAATACTTTTTTTCATAAGGGAAAAAAAATCAACTTGTAAGAAAAAAGTACTTGGAGATGATTTAAATGCAATTTTTTATCCAGCTTCCCAAAGGACTTACTTATATGTTACTATTTTGGGAATGTAGGAGATAGTTTATATGAAGACCTGAGATCTTAAATTCCATCTTATTAATAAATTATGCCTTTAAAATAATAGCCTGAGGGGATGATTACTCTACATTTTCTCTAAGGATTTGCAATCGTAATCTTCGCAGTATTATATATTTCCAAAGAGTTGAAGCAAATAACTTGGTCTTTCTTTTTATTTCAATATCTGCCAAATGAGTATATTCAAAATCGTTCTAGTTATATTTTTACCCAGTTTTTAACAGATTCCATTCTTCATTTTTACTATATTTCTCAAATAATAAGTACTGGTAAACTGAATTCCAGTAAACAATTTTTCCTCATTTGTAGATATATGTTAAGATAATATATGACCTTTGGATAATATATAGATTATATACTTATTAATATATACATACAGACAGCTTATAACAGAATCACTTATTTTTACAATCATAAAAAGATTCTCAAAAACATTTGGAATTTATCTTGCCTCAAAAAATGGTTTTCAATGTTTTAGACTAAGCCTGCAAACTAGCATATTTTTGTTACAAGGTATATATTTTGGTGACCTTTCAAACCACATATATATGAAGAAGACATCATTAAATCAAAGGAAGAATTTTGGGAATTATCTACATTTTCAAAATGTATTTTCCAGTGCTATGCACCTGACGTATTTTAGTCTTTAGAGGAATTTTGGGAAAGGGGGTGGGTTCAGCCTCTGCAATGTTGTGGATATCAGGAGTTCTTGAATCAATTCCCAGTTTTCCTACCAATTAGTAAGTAATATTTTCCCTCTTGAAATCCATTTTCTCACTTGTAAAAGAATATAATTAGGCTGGACCACTGGATGGCAAACTTTTTCCTTTTTTTTTTTAAATGAGGGAAAATTTTTTAAAACCTTTAAATTCTATATTTCCACTTATTTTGAGAATGGCTTCTTATTTCTTGCAGAAAATGTAAATTCTAAAACAAGTTTCTTAGTTTATCAAAGAGAAAAATTTCAAAAGAAAATGATCACCTTTTTAGCCAATAAATGCCTCAGTTTGGAGAAATAAAACACACAAGGCTTTATAATTTTTATCATAAAGTTAAACCAAGGATTACTGGGCTGCACGTGGTCTTGAAATTTGAAAACGTTTACTGGAATTGATCAATTATAGAGGAATTTCCAGTTCAAAGTGTCTGTATTACTCAACTTTACAGAGCAAAATTCTCCTCTTTTCTAAGAGTTACTCTTTAAAGTTTGTATTAAAATAAAATTGTAGGCTATCAACGAGTTTTACAATCCATTTTTTAAAAGTATGTTCAGTTTAATTGTTGTTAGAATTTACTATTACATGAAATTGAAATTTGGGGCACAATTATGGCCCTTGAATTATTAATGATCCTATTTGTTTCTTATACAAAAACCTTTGGGACCAGAGATAAGCCACAGAAAATTTAACATAAATTTGTAACTATTTCTCACTGAATATAAACCACTGAATATGAACTCATTGATATACATATATTTAATATATAAATGTGAATATAAGAATGTTTTAACATGAATCAAATACTTGGGTTATGACTCGGAATTCAGAGACCCTATATTCACTATCCACAGAAGCCTTGCCCTCATGAAATAAAGCAACAAGCAAATTTCTAGCAAAAATGGTCCATTCCATAGAAGTACCTGTTTCGCTGTTTCTTTCTCTCAGACTGTGAAGCCTCATTAGGAGTTTTTTTTTTTTTTTTTTTACTTTATTCTCCTTAGTTGGTATAAGTGATCCTGTTCAAAGGATCTAACATCTAAAGGTTACGAAGAATTTTCTAGTCTCCTCTGAGAGCCTGCAGTCTGCCAGTACAAGTGAGGATGATGAAAGAATCCCAAAAGTTTAGAGCAAAGACAAATGAAAGATTATTCCTTAGCTTTTCTCTGTGAAGTTGGAAGAGAAACTGGCCTTGCTGTTGGAACTAGAGTTATGTAACTTGTATTCAACTAATATCACTTTTAGACTCTGTAGTTATTTGTGATCACTGTAGGGGCTGCCTTTCCCTATGGTGGGCAACAATAGAAAAAGTAAACAGTTACCAAAACAATCTCAGCTTCCAAGGGTTCAGTCGCTTTCGATATTGTCACTGGGGTTGAGGCTGCAATCTGTGCCTTCTTTTTGGCCCTTTGTGTCTGAAGATTGGTGAAGTAGTTGACAGCTGCAAACTCAATAAGAGCAGAGAAGACGAAAGCAAAGCAAACAGCTATGAACCAATCCATGGCGGTTGCATACGACACTTTCGGCAGGGAGTGCCGGGCACTGATGCTCAAAGTGGTCATGGTTAGAACAGTGGTGATCCCTGCGGTGGGAAAGAATAGGAAATGCATGTAAGCACTGGGAATGCTATAACAAGATCAGATGAAAACATACTGGCAGAGAGAAGGAAACACCTTACCAATGCTAAGTAATTGTTGTTATTTTATTGTATTATAATTGGTCGTAATTATTATCATAGGTATTATCATTTTTGTGCACTTTGATACTTAGTGCAGTGACCTTTTATATTACAGTTGCTCAAAAAATATTTGCTGAATTGAAGTAGTTTATTGTAAAATTTAAGTCATAAAGAGTTCTAGTTGTTTCGTGCTCAAGAAAACTTACAACGAATTATTATCACTTAAGTAAAATAAAATTATCTTGAATTTCTGGTCAATTTTACTAGCTAATAACATCTTTCATCATAGTTATGAATTCTATCTGGTATGAATATTAGCATGAAATTAGGTTACTCATTTTTTTTTATTTCTAGCCTGATTTTAAGGTAAAACATTTACTCATAATAAAATAAATTGTATCATTCATCTAGTAGCAATTTTCCTTCTTGAACTAAGACTTGGGGAATTTATACAATTAGGGGGTGTGTAACATGGATGGTCAATATCATTATGTAGACATTCTTTTATAATTTGCAAAAAGAGATCTATTTAGTATAATAGATTTTAAAAATTAAGATTCACCTGAGATTTCAGTTCAACTCAAGTCTTCCCTCCCTGTAGACTACTAAATGTATAATCATGAGAACCCCGAAAAAACTGGACTTAGTTACTGGTAATATTTTCAGTTATAACTCTTTTTCTTATTATTTCATTTTTCTCCATCAAAACTAGTAGTTATTCTATACATCAGAAGTGGAATTAAATATTTAGGTTGAAACATAGGAAATTGGTGATATTTAACTACATTTAGACCTGCAAAAATGACAATTTTATATGGTTCAATCTAATAAAAGTGAGATACAATTTATGGATTAATGGGTTCAATATCTTAGCCTTTTGCTTTCATGGATTTACCTGTCAGTTTTAACCTTTCTGCTTTTCCTCAGTTATGAAAAAGCAAATCAAGATAAAACACTGCTAAATGAGGCACATGAAAGCCATAGGAAACCAGCCAAAATTCTTGCTGAAACGAATTTTTTGTTGATTCTCCACACAACTTGCAATAAGATGAGGGTCATTTTACATGATACGTATGTCTGAGTGAGACAGGAGTCTATTTCCTGTGTGGATTGGAAAAGTGCACCGGTGTGAATATTCACCCAAAATACACAAGCGATGAGAGGTGGAGTTTGAATGGAAGTGGAGCACGAAGTATGAGGCATACCAAAGACAGTTCTTGCCGGCACAGACTCCTTATTAATCCAGAAAGACACCTGGGAGAGAATGACTGTCATAATGCAAGGAGTATATATCTGTATCATGAAGTAGCCCATCTTCCTTTGCAAGTGGAAATAAACTGTCATTATTACATATTCACCTGTTGGAAGACACGTACATCAGTATTATTGTTGCTGACGGTCTGCAAAAAGAATGCAGTTGAATATAAATCTTGAAGATTTTAAATTAGCATGGAATGGAAGAAAATAAGCAAAGGCATATTTCAATGTATGAAAAAGCTACTTGATCAGCAGGTGATAGAGCAAAGAAACACACCAGTTCATTGTTTTCAGTGGGGTTCTTTGTGTCATATACATATAAAACTACCCATTTCAGGAATATACAAATCTTTATATGCACCTGGTTGTGAAATCAATTTGAAAGAAAGCTACTCATCACTTCAAAACAGCATGCTTAGCTGAGAATGGCTTACATGAAGGAAAAAGAAATATATGTTTTGAAAATGTGCACCGGGGTCACCTTGCAGGATGACATGCACGCATTGATCAACTTCCTACCTGTGTTAGATTTAATTGTCTCACTAGATACTGTTTGTCCAATGAGATCATACTGGAGGAGGCTTGAAGATTCTTCTGGGACTTCTACTGAGTAAAGTGGTCCTTTTTTCCACGTATATATGATTTCACTTTTGGGGTAAGCATCTAAATTTTTGAAACAAATTAAACATAGCAGTAAATCTGACAAGATGTTAGTTGTTTTTTTTTTGTTTGTTTGTTTCCTTCAAAATAAGTATTGCCTATATAAAAAGGAAATAAAAACAAATTTTCTTTAATGTTTTCTTTAATCGCAGAAACTAAAACCTCTATTTATGAGATTGACAGATATGATTGAATAAGTATATTTCTGGACCACACTGAAAGTGTCATGGTAATATTTCTTTCTTGCTTTCTAGTCTCTGACTAAAACAAAATAATTACATATTTTAAATGCATTATTTGACTCTGAGAAGGTTTTGGTAACTTACAACTCCCAAACTTGAGTGGACAAGCATGCCCGTCCATAGGAAAATTAACCAACCTCATGGGACAGTCAGCATTGATGGTAAGCCTAGGGACATCGAAATAAATGGTTCTGAGTTAGTGTGATGGATGTATCATTTAGGCAGAGAAAACACAACTGGAGAAACCTCACCTCATGGTGTATAGAATGGTTCCATTCTGCATTATTCTGAAGAGTTTATTAGGGGTCGTCATGTTGTGAGCAATTGACTTTTTGCCGTTCCTGAAAAATGTGTCCGGAGTCCAGATTTTACTGACCATCAGATTATTCAAACTTAGAATCTCGGCTGGACCCCCAAACTTCAACCTCTCATCAGTCCAAGTCTGACGGAAGAAAACGTCCATTGTATACTCCTAAGGGAAAATAAAATATTCACGCAGGCTGGGTTGGTTAGGAATAGTTTACTCACTAGCTTATCTATACCCAATCCCAAACCTTAAGCGATAAAGCAACTTTTTATGGCAATAACTTCTCAGTACAATTTTCATGAATTATTAGCTTTCTTGAACTCAGAAACTTTGTATTATTATAAAATTTAGTGCTGTGTTGCATAATTCTTCCTCCTCCACCTCCACTCTCCTCACCATTCTTCCTCTTTATCTGTCCAGTCATCCATCTCTCCAGCTACCAAAATCTCCTTCCTTAATTTAAAAGAAAAATAGATGCAAATACTTAGTCTAGGCTTTATGCTGCCCTTCCTACTACCAGTTAGTCTAGCCATTCCCCTCTGTACCTCATTCACCCTGAAAGAAATCTCAGAGCCTCACAATACCATTTAGTACAAAGTTCCAAGGACAGATAAACTTTGCTTGATAAACACACTATGGCTGCAAATCATATTTATTTTGTATTGCTCTCAGGGAACATAAAAACAAATGTTACCATGATTATTCTAAAGAGAGCTATCATTTAACTATACATAATCAAAATTATGAGTTTTAATTTGTGGCTTTTATGACATACCATTAAAATATTTAAGAATTATGATAAGGACTATTGCAAAATTGAATGATAAATAACAACTTGTAATTATGTTAAAGCGTTGACAAAAATTGCTTTGCCTGCTTTATAAATTCCTTTATGAAACTTATTACTGCAAATAGTGATTATATTTTAAAATATAATTTGGCATGCCATATACATATACAGTAATGATCCATGCTACAGTAGGGATCTATTGTACAAATGAACTTTAAAAAGAAACACAGGCATAAGATATGTTCCAAGTATACCCAGACTTCAATAATATAGTAGAAAATGGGTAGTGGTTGTTTATGCTTGGACTGACTCAGTACTCAAATGAAAAATATGTCACCAAAATAATTCAGGATTCTGAATAATGCTGACTCTGCTTTCCTCTTAAGTCTTAAGATATTTATCTCTGGAATAAAACCTTTCCTCCCTCCTTCCCCTTCTTCCTTGTTTTCTTTCTTCCTTCCTTTCCTCCCCCTTTTTTTCTCTTCCTCCTCTACTCCTGCCTTTTTCCTTTCTTTCTATCAGCGTTTTTTTTCTTCTTTTCTTGTCAACTCATAAAGTAGAAGGTGATAAAGTCCCCAATAACTGTTTATCCAGAATTGCATTTTCTTAACAAAATCTAATGATGCATTTCTTTAAAGACAGTTATGTTTATTTCAGCATTAGTATTTATGTTTTAGTTTCAGATGGAAATGCTACCTGAGATCTGTGAAAGAATATCATGATACACTTTGTTCTAGAAAACTAGTTCAGGTTTTCATTGCCACTTACTATAAATACATTCTTACGAATCCTACAGCCATCTGTACCTGGAACAGAGTCCCCAGAACACCTACTGGTCCATCCGCAATGTAAAAGGTGGAATGCATTAGCCTTTCCAAATGACTCCCTTTACTGGTTTAATAAAATATGCTGATAATTATGTTGCTACAAAAGACAGTTATGTTTTAAGTTTCATAGATACCATCAATATGCTCTTATATGGCACAGGATCTTTGTGTTTTTTTTCCTACTCCAAACAATTTACTAGGACTTCACAAAGGGAAAATCTTCTCTTTGAAGGGAAGAATCAGTGCATAATATATGGATGGAAGAGAGAATATAATCTTAAAAATTCCCTAAGCTT
>CM052447.1:12776203-12845494 GCA_028533085.1 Varecia variegata
AAAAAAAAAAAAAAGGAATAGAATATCAAGCACATTATAGGGTACTCTGTTGCCCCCCAAAAGTATAGGCAGGCAACAGCCATTTCAAACCTCAAAACACAAAAATACTGAGGCACCAAAAAGCCCTGTCTAAAGAGCACGAGGTATATGAATTTATGATTTATATGTGCAGCACTTGTAACAGTCCAATTTAACTTTTATTTATCAAGTGTTTATCATATGTTGAGAATACAGAAAATTTAAAAAGACACCATGCTTACCACCAGAAAGCTCACATTCTATATATTCATAACCAACATTAATAGAAATGATAAGATACAGAGTGCTAAAAAATCGAATTATTAACCACGTGCTATGAGGACCCAGAGTGAGGGCACCAGTGGTAGGGAGTCGGAATCAGTGATTATTTCATGGAAGAGATGACATTAGACTGAAATTTGGAGATGGAATAAATGGTTAGTAGGTTAGGGAAGGCCATTGCAGGCTGTATTATGAGTTCAGAGGTGAGACAATGCACGCTGTGTTTATAAACAACAAATAAATGATAAACTGGAATATAGAAAACAAAGAGTGGATGAAAAGACTGAGTCCTAGAACTGAGCATGCTCCTCACTGGAGGATTTGAGAAAAGGCGTGGGTTTCCATAGCAGGCCACAAAAGCATTGTCTAAACAATACATAACAGCACTCTTTCTCTGACAATTACCCTCAGGAATGAAATCAAGGAAGTTGTCAGAAAGGGCCTTGTCATGTTTGTACTATTAATGCTTGATCCAATCTTAACCCTCTGCTGATTAGACCAGTTTGGAATCAGGTAACTTGGGTTCACCAGCAGGCAAGGAACTTAGACAAACTATTCATCATCTTCAGGCATCATCTTCACCACCAAAAATATGGGCCTATAGGGTTATGAGGAGGATGAAATGAAACATGCATACAGGTGTTTATCATGGAATGTGGCCACTGTAAATAAAAAATGAATCATCTATCAACACCTTAATCATCATTGGTATCATAATTTTTGGCCAAATCAAATCTTTTCTCTCCAGCATGTAGAAATGAGGCTGAGGAATTCAAGTTTGGTCTGTTTTATTTTTCTAAGGCTATTGGTGTTGGGGGAGGGCATGTTTGGCTGAGTTCATGCAACAGCAGAGAAAGATCTATGGAGAAAGGAGAGAAGCAGAAATGCAGCAGTCCTGCGGAAAGAAACCTAGACAAGAGCCACTGCAACCCAAAACTCTGACAGAGAACCTGCCCGGATTTCTTACTGCCTCCCTGATTTCATTCCTTCATAATCTAGGTGTCATTTCTGCCTTTGAGTTTCCCCAAGAAAGCACAGTATACTTATTATAAATTTCTCTGTTTCTTTGTTCAAGGCAAATTAAGAGTATTTCTGTCACAAGCTTCTAAAAGGAAGACTGTATCCCAATTGTGAAAACAAAATTTCAGATGTGACAATACAGTATGACACTTGTATAGACTGCATAAACCACTGGAGAGCAAACCTAGAAAAAGTGGGATCCTGGGCCTGCTTCCTGGGCCTTCTGTAAAGGATCAAGCTAATTGGCAGTTACTTAATGAACTTGCTGTTTAATGAATCTCTTACACCTCCATGGAACAGAATAAGCACTTTAGTGAACTGCATGAACTCCTTCAGGCCACTAGGGGACTACTGAACATCGTCTTCTGGCAGTACTACCCATGCCCCAGAATCTGTCTGCCTATTTATCAAGCGCTTGGAGTGTAGGAACAAGAGGACAGAATATTGGGTTCAAGCCCAGTGATGAGCTCTGGGGAAATGTTATAGAAGCACAAGCAGAATGGAAGTCAATTAAACATGGATCCTGTTGGACTTAGATAAGATGTAAATTCCAAACCTACTGCCATGCAAAGGGACATTCTCAGAGCAAGTAATAAAAATAAAATTTTGAAGGTGTCTTGGAAAGGTCAGAGGCCTTTATGGGAATAATTGTGTTCTTCATATTGTTATTTTAAATGACTTAGTGTTTCTTATAAGCATAAAATATATGAGAATTGCCATTTATATATGAGTGATTCAATCTGAGAGTAGGAAAAAATAAATTATGGGGGAGGGGCTATTTGGAGAAGAAGGTAAGAGGTATTTGATGTACAGTTTGGAGCTAATGACTTATCAGTGATTGATGATATTGCACCAAAAAAAAAAAAAAGTCGATAAAGTCTCTCTCTAACAAACCCATCAAAGAAACAAATGAGTTATTTGAAAATAGATTTTTAACAGGCTTCGGAGAGAGCATGCTAGGAGTAGAATATCTGTTACTGTCAGAATTAAGAGAAATATATAACTGTGCACTTGGTATGAGTTTATTGTTGGTGTTGTAGTACTTTTTGTTATTATGGCATTACATCAGTAATGAACCTGTTACATATAAAAAAATAGAAAATCCAACTTACAGTGGTGAAATAAAATGGCTTATGTTTCTTACACTTAGAAAAAAGTATGGAGGTAGGAAGCTCCTGACTTTGGCAGCTAAGAGATACAAGAGCTGACATCTCTGTATTTCATGTTGCCTTATCTTATGATTGCAAGACAGCTGCCTCAGTTTCAGTCACCATCTCTGCATTCAAGAAAAGAAGTAAAGAAATGAGTCTCATGGCCATCTCTAGCTACAGGGAAGCTAGGAAAATATAAGATACCCTTTGCTTTCTGAATTAGCAAATGAATATATACAGATAAATGTTCAGATGAATCCTATAAAACTCCTTCATTATTATTGAAACCTAGGAAATTGAACAGATTTCAATACCAAGGGATAGTCTGATTAAGTTTTTCATTCTTTATAATGTAGGTGGCCAAGGATGATGAAGATTGGGAATGAATGTGAAATTAGTCATCTATAGAAGATTTGTCACAGTCAGGGAACTCCCTTCAGGCATATTAATTATGGCAAAATATCTTTTTCTCTGGGCTGAATTCTTAAGGATTGGAGTGCAGCCTGCATTTTTGTTGCCACTGCTTACTCAGCTTTTGAGCCAAAAGCTGAGGGGTTTCATCAATGCCAGATATGTCCTACAAGAAATGCTAAAGGGAACTCTCCAGTCTGAAAGAAAAGGACGTTAATGAATAATAAGAAAACATCTGAAGGTGTAACACTCACTGGAAACAGTAAGTAGACAAATACAGAATACTCTATTGCTGTAATTGTGGTGTATAAACCACAATTGTAGTTTATAAATTCTGGTGTATATCTTGAGTAGGAAGACTAAATGACAAACCTATCAAAAATAATAACTATAGAAACTTTATGAGCGATAATATAAAAGGATATAAACGGAAACAACAAAAAGTCAAAAAGCAGGGGAGTTGGAGTAAAGTGTAGAATTTCTTTTATATTTCTCTTTGTTTGTTTATTGTTTGTTCATAAGCAGAGTTAAGTTGTCATATGTTTAAAATAATTGGTTATAAAAGATTTTTTGAAAGCCTCATGGGAACCTCAAGTCAAATAAACTGCAACAGATATACAAAAAATAAAAAGCAAGAAATTAAAGCATATTACCAGAGAAAATCACTTTTACATTAAGGAAGACAGGAAGAATGGAAGGAAAAAACAAAAAGAAGACCACAAAAATACCAGAAATCAAATAACAACAGTTATTTGGCAATAGTAGCTCCTTACCTATCACTAATAATATTGAATGTAAGTAGACTAAACTCTCCAGTCAAAAGACATAAAGTGATAGAATGGAGAAAAAAAAACAGACACAACTATATGTTGTCTACTAGAAACCACTTTACTTATAAAGACACACATAGACTAAAAATAAAGGGATGGGAAAAGATTCCATGCAAATGAAAACCAAAAAAGAGTAGGAATAACTATACCTCTATGAGATAAAATAGATTTTGAGACAAAAACTGTAAAAAGAGTCAAAGAAAGCCATTATATGATGATAAAGTGGTCAATTCAGGAAGAAGATATAGCAATTCTAAATACATATGCACCCAACACTGGAGCATTCGGATACATAAAGCAAACATTATCAGAACTAAAGCGAGAGATAGGCCCCAATACAATAATTGCTGGAGATCTCAACACTCCACTTTCAGCATTGGACAGATCATCCAGACATAAAATCAACAAAGAAATATGGGACTTAATCTTCACTATAAACCAAATGGACCACAGATATTTACAGAATGTTTGATCCAACAGCTGCAGAGTATGCATTCTTCTCCTCAGCTAATAGACCATTTTCAGGGACAGATCATATGTTAGGCCACAAAAAAAGTCTTAAGAATTCAAAGAAATTGAAATTATATCAAGCATTTTCTCTGACCACAATGGAATAAAATTCAAAATCAATAACAAGAGGAATATTGGAAGCTATACAAACACATGGAAATTAAACAATCTGTTTCTGAATGACCAGTGGGTCAATTAAGAGATTAAGAAGGAAAATTTAAAACTTCTTGAAACAAATGAAAATGAAAACATAATATACCAAAACTTATAGGATATAGAAAAAGCAGTACTAAGAGGAGAGTTAGAGCAATAAGTGCTTAAATAAAAAAAAATAGAAAAGCTTCCAATAAACAACTGGCCAATGTGATAGACTAGAAGTAGACCTCACACATTACTCTCAAGGAGAGGATGAAAATTTGCAAGTAGATGTCAACCCATGGATAGACTCTCTTGGAGAGAGCATTGTGAATCATCAGAGAATCAACGGGAGATGCTCAGGGTGAGAGAGACAGGGATGAGGAATTCCACTCACCAAGATAGGAAGATACCTGAGGGAGACCCCTGCATGTGGGGAAGGGATCAGGGAGAGAGCCCCAGGGCCCCACACTCTCCATGTGGACATGACAACTGAAACTGGGGGAGGGGGTACCATCACCACAGGCTTCCATACTGATCAGGGAACTGCTTGGAGACTTTATGGTAAAGTTGCATCAGAGAGCAGGCACATAAAGGACCTGCTGACGTCTGTTCCCAGGTTGCTACCACTAATGCCACTCTGAGCTCTCGGGTCCGGGCTCCTGGTCTACACAGGTATCAGCTTCATTGCAACTGCTCCAAAATCACCCCTTGCCAGGCAAGGGAAGCAGCAGGGAGAGCAGACAGTCTCACACGCCCATGACTGGGAGCCAGGCACACCCTCACCAGGGATTTAGGATGGAGTAGGTATTGATACTACTTGAAAGTTTCCACAGTAGCAGCCAGGCCAGCAGGACCTGGGTGAGGAGAGAGTTTTAGCCATCCAGCAGCCCAGCACACTTGACCCCACCTGCAGGGGCCATAGTTTGAGGTCTTAGATTTGTCTTTAATTTATTTTATTTGATTTTTGTATATTGTGGGAGACAAGCTTGTAGTTTCATTCTTCTTCATATGGGTATCCAGTTTTTCCAGCAACATTTATTGAAGAGACTGTCATTTCCCAATGTATGTTCATGGCACTTTGTCAAAGGTAAGTTCATGATAGATATGTGGATTTATTTCTGGGTTCTCTATTGTGTTCCATTGGTCTATGTGTCTTTTTTTATGCCAGGAATGCAGCCTATGATTCAATTCGAATTTCACCGACAACCTGCCAGTTTGTGGCCTGCAGCACAGAATTTTAAATATATATGAATTTTTATGTCTTCTGTTTCCAAGTAGTATACTACCTCTTCTTAAAAAGATCTGTTGGTGTGGCAAAACGGAGAGCTAGGAATTAAACAATAGATGTAATTTCAGCAATATCACTAAACAATATTTTGAAAGATTGTATTATGAAAACTTATATTCTATGCTCTTCTTCAAAATTTCAACAAGCATTTATGTTTATTTTGTATTAGACCTTCCATGTGACTCCAGAGATTCAAAGAAAAAGTCTTGGTACTGTCATCATAAAGCTCATTCCCCACCCATTGGCCTCTCTTTTAACCACTCTGCCAATATTTCTATTTGACCATCATATATATGAAATACTGTAATTAAAATATTCCTTTTTCATTTTCATTATTTTTTAGAAAATCTCCAATGGGTAGTTGTAATGTGCCAAGTACTGAAGTGGTTTTTTTACAGGATAACAAGGAAAGCAGGAAACTGTACCTATCTCAAGAAAGAATATGACAAGCATGCAATAACCATGATGCAAACAGGTATCAGAGTGATGGAAAGGTGTAGAATGCAGTGAGAATTTAGATTATGGGGATCTCACTTGAAGGCTTAATTTTATTCCACTTACTAAACAGATTATCTATTTTTAGGGCATTCTTAACCATCTGTTTAGACCACTTTTATTCTATATTTGTTAGGAAAAATATTTTGAAAGTCTAATTTATGTTTTATTTTCTTCCCCTTCATTTTATCTTTATATAATATTTCCCCCCTTTAAGCAGACGGCAAGTTCTTTCTTGCCTCTGGAAAGTTCGTGATAAGGCAGAAAGCAGGGAATACACTAGTTTCTAGATTTTGTTTTCAGAAAGACCTAAAGTTGTAGGCATAAACAAGGTGATTTGAAGGAACATGAGAGAGGAAACATTTCGCTCAGACTGAAAGAAGATTCCCCCAGGATAGAAGAGTGGAGAAACATGGAAATATGTGTAGATCTGAAAAGCACAAGGGATCTGTGTCATGCTTCCTAGCTACACCACCTGGGACACTGGGAACCAAAGTAGAAATGGTGGCATGGTAGGTTAGGCAAATGCGACTACAAGCAGATGTCTGTCCCCCAGGAATAGCTCAGAAGCCATGAGAACTGCTAGATCTCACAAGGCCACTCAGAGAGGGAGAATGATATTTCACTGTCAGCTCAGTGGACGGTTGCTCAAGAACAGACGCCCTGTCCTCAATCCATGTCTTGGCACTGCGTAAGATCCCATTGCTGTAGCATCAGGAAGGAAGAAGTTCCATTTCTTGCATGCCAGAATTTGTCAACTAAGATTTATGTCTGCAACAAAAGTATAATATGCTGGTCTCTTGTTTATTACTTGCCTTGTTCAAATACTGCTTCATTCATTATTTCATAATCTTTTTTCAGGACTCTGTGGGGGTCAAAAACAAGAAAAGGAGAAAACAAGAGCTGGAACCGAGAAATTGAAGCAATGATCTAGTTTCCTTCTCAAAATAAAAACCTTTTTGGCCTCAGTCTCTAGCTACAAAATAACATCTCATTTGTAAGGGTGGTAGAGGCTACTGCTAAATATTCAGAGACTTGATGCCTAAGCTTTCATTCATTACTTAAAGTCTCTCCCACTGAGGCAAATCCATGAGAAATTTATGAATTTATTATCTAAGGAATAAGTCTATTGGGATGGATATCACTTGCTATTTCTCATTTATCTTGCAGCTCTCGTACTCCAGGTTGCTGTTTAAATGTCAGTTCCACAGCTACATTTACGAATTCCCAACTTCTAAAAATAACTAGTTTTGATTCTTCAATTCTGTATTTTCACAGAACATAGCCCTTCTATTGTTTACTTATAATCATAATTAAATCTTTTCTTGAGTTCTTTGTTTCATGCCTCCCCAATTAGAAAGAAGGCTGATGTGTTTGTTACTTCCACAGCACCTAGCACAATGTTTTATACATAATATGTATTTAATAAATATTTCTTGAGTGAGCATGTGACTTAATAAAATTCAGTTTGCTTTAATTCCTCTCAACTATATATATGTATATATATGTGTGTGTGTATACATATATTCATGTTTGAGTGTGTGTGTGTATATATACATATATTCAAGGAAAAGGTGATATTTTAAATAAATTTGTCACTTTACATTGGATAAGAAAATTCTTAGGTGGTAACATTTACTGTGAGATTAAAGTAGATTGAAATATGTAAGGTGAATGAAAGATTTTGTTGCTTTCCTTTCTGCAGGCTTTGCTGTTGGATCGAGCTTGCATAGTATTTCAATAAAGTATTAATATACTAAAAGAAATCCATGTGAACAAATGAGAGCCATAGTGTAATGGACAATTCAAGGTTGTTATTCAGCTGTACTTATTCTGGAGCGCTCGTCATGTATTTGCACATCTGAGGGAGATTTATGGGGCTTCAGATTAGCTTTTTATGCCAAAAATTCATTAAGAAAAAATTTAATTTTGTGTCTCCCTTCCTCAGAGTGTTGGTAGCAGAATCTTAACGTCAGAGAACATTGTTAAGAACGAAAATGAATATGGCAAAAGAAAATGCAATTCCTAAAGTGTCCAAATCAAGCCATTAAAAACCACTTGTCATCTGTCAAATCATATCAATCAGTTATATTTGAAGATCCTGAAAACACAAGCACCTAAAAATTTGTGACAGATAAAAGATGGTAACACTTTAGCACACAATATCTTATGGTTCAAGAGTAGTGCCTTCATTTTAGCTGCTAATAAAAAGAGTAATTTCAGAGGTGAAACCCAGTAACAGACAGTTCATTTCTGTATGATGTGACCTAAATCAGAAATGCCACTATACTTAATACTGAGTATGTTGTCCTAATAAATATAAAATAAGCATTAAGATATCTTTTGTCATTTATGTTGTATTCCTATTTCTGATGCAGAAGACTAGAAAACAACTTTTAAAAGGCACTTAGCTTGCCTTATGCATTGATATAGTTCCTTACATTTTACTTTTATTTACTGCTTACATCAGTGAAATAGAAAAAGTGTAATGCTTGATTTGAGTATTTAATTAAAAATTTATTTAATGAGCTATAAAAATGTTTACTTGGTAACATATAATGTTATTCAAGGACACTAATAAGTGCCAATGTGTAAGTTATTAGAATATCTGCTTACATGGATATTATTAAATGAGGTATTTTATCAGTACTTTTATTTTTTCTTCTGTAATAGGAAGGTAGATATAAATGTATACCTATTTCTAATGTTTCTTATTTGAGGTTATTTACAAGGACATCTTCTCAACAGACATTACAATATTGCATTGCCAGAAATGTGCTTATTTTGTTTAGTGTGGATTCTTCTTCTTAGGTAAATGTGGAAATGAATTAGACATATGAAGCCCCTGTGTACTCTGAAAAACTGCCTGGAAACCTACAGGCAATGTCATGTTAAAGCTAAGAAAGAATCAAATCTCAGGCATTCTAATTAAATCACAGTTTTACTTGGTTGATGTCCAATAAGTGTCCACTGATAAATACATTAGAAACTCAATAGAAGGAATAATGATGTTTTAGAATCTGCATGAAGGTGTAGAAAGGGAGGGATTAAGAGAATAGGAAAGGGTAGAGATCTGTACTGGGAGTAAGCATATCTATCTAAATTCTGTTACCTCCTTGTATTAGTCAGGGTTGTCTGAAAAAACAGAACCAATAGGAAAGATAGATTGATATATAGAGAGTTTTATTATAAGGAAAGCTGAAAAGTCCCACAATCTGTAGTTGGCAAGCTGGAGACTCAAGAGAGCTGATGGTATAATTACTGTACAAGTCCAAATGCCCTAGAACCAGGGGAACTGAAGGTATAAATTCCAGCCTGAGAGCTGGAGAAGACTGGTGTCTCAGCTGGAAGGCAGTTGGGCAGACAAAGGGAATTCTGCTTTACTCCATGCTTTTTTTTTTTTTTTTTTCTGTTCAGGCTCTGAATGGATTGGATGATGCCCCACACTGGGGAGGGCAATCTGCCTTACTTGGCCCACCAATTCAAATGCTATTGTCACCCAGAAACACCCACACATATCTAGGAAAAATGTTTAACCAAATATCTGGGCACCCCATGGCCCAGTCGAGTTGACACATAAAATTAACCATCACACCCGCTTTTTATTCCTTTGTGGTCAGAATGCCTGGGTTGAAAATAGCTCTACTCCTTTCAAGTTATAAACATTCTGTTCCTTCACTTCTTCATCTGTATGCCAGAGGTAATAACAGCTCCCAGTTCCTAGGGTTGCTGTAATGTTTAAATGGGATGATACATTTAAACTGCTTGGCACAGAGCAGAACTAACAAGAAAGTACTAGATGAATATTAGCTGCTATTACCATTATTTAAATTAATAGAAATAATAAAGGTTTGAGTGCACCTATAATCTGCTATCTTAGCATTCCATGGGGCTAGAATGTGCAAACCTATCATATCCCTGTAGGGCAAAGAGTCAGAGATATTAGACAAATGGCATGAATGACTGCAACAGAGATGAAGTCTCATCCAGAAGTTCAGATATTTGCATAGAGAAATGACAAGAAATCTAAAGTCAGCTGTTCTCCTTTGAGTCCTTTAGACTTACTTATCCACAAACATGTTGCACAGCTTTCATCTCCACCAGAATTTCTAATGTAAATATGAGATATTTGACTGTCCATATAACTGGCTGACCCTGGATTTATTTTGCTTCAACAATTTTCTCTTTGATTCTACTTCATTCCCCTATTTCGTATTGTGGTGCTATTTTAAATAGAATTATTTTCTTAATTACAATTATATATGGTTTATAGAAGCACAACAGATTATGTTTTTATATTGCCTTGTAATACCTGACTGAACTCATTTCTTTAGTTCTAGTAGCCTTCTCATGGCATCATTAGGATTTTATGTATACAAGATCTTGTCGTTTTCAAATAGACATTTTTGCTTTTTCCTTTCCAATGTTGATAACTTTCATTTATTTTTCTTGCCTAATTCCTCTAAAAACTCCATTACAATATTAAGTAGAAACATCAAGAGCAGATACCCTGCTCTTATTTCTTCCTGATCTTCAGAGGGAGTATTCAGTCTTTCACCATTAATGATGATGTTAGCTGTGGGATTTTGTAGCTGCCCTTTCTCAGACTGAAAATGCTTCCTTCCAATCCTACTTTGTTGAGTTTTTATCATGAAAGTATGTTGGAATTTGTCAAAAGTGTTTCCTACATCTATTGAGATGACTGTGTAGTTTTTGCCCTTCATTATAGTAATACAATGTAATACATTCAATGATTTTATGCAGGACATATCTGCTAGAGATTTATTTTGCAAGTTTGTGCCTGAGAAATTTTAATTTCTCTTTCATACTTGAGGAATAGTTTTTCTGTATATAGAATTCTTTTTTCACAGTCTTTCACTTTCAACACTTTAAATGTGTGATCTTCTTGTTTTCTGCATACCAGAAATCACTTGCTAACCCCTTATACATGATGAATTGTTTATACTGTGTTGCTTTCAAGATTCTAAGTCTTTTGCTTTCAATAATTTGATTATGATGTATCTAGGTATAGATCTCATACACACACACACACACACACACACACATATATATATACACATAATATTTGGAGTTTGTTACACCTCTTTGATGTGTGGATCAAATGTGGGATGTTTCCAACCATTATTTATTCAAGTATTCTGACTTTCCATCTGTGTCTTTCCTCTCTTTCTATAACTTTCACTGTATATATGTTAGTACGCTTGTTGATATCCCACAGGTTTCTGAAACTCTGTTGGTTTTGCTTCATTCTTTATTCTTTCTGTTCCTCACACTGGATAATCTCAATTGAACTATATTTAAGTTAAATGATTCTTTATTATTCTAGCTCTAATCTGCTGTTGAGTCTCTTTAGTGAATTTTTATTTCAATTATTGTATTTGTAAACTCCAGAATCTATTTGATTCTTTTTAATAATGTCTATATTTTTATTTTCTATTTGTGGAAACATCATTCTCTTGTTTTCATTTACTTTTTTTAGCCATGTTTTCCTTGAGTTGTGTAACATATTTAAGATAGTTGATTTAAAGTCTTTGTCTAGTAAGTGTGATGTCTGAGCTTTCTTGGGGTAGTTTTGTGTCATTTTTTTTCTTGTGAATGGACAATAAGAAGAAATTAGTCAAGTAGGAAAGTATCAACTGAAGGACTATATGAAAACTATGATGACATTAATTAGAAGAGTGGGAAGAAACTCATTGATTAAGGGAATGAGTTATGGTTGAGATTTTCTTAAATAAACTGATATATCATGTTCTAGAAAAGAGTATAGGGCTAGGTGAAACTGGCAACCTTGGATTGGCAAGAGGAGTCTAATACAGAGTAAAAACAAAAAAAAAAAATTCAAATTGGTAATGATAAACAGGAATATGCCCCTTATGTAGATATTATGCACACATTAATATAGAGTCTGTATGAAAGTTTCAAAGGATTTTTTCTAGGTGACATCAAGTTTGTGGATCCTTATCTTATACATACACAAAATCACCTACCATTGAACAAGTACAGTGGAGAAAAGGCAGCTGGCATTCATTTAAAAAAAAAAAAAACAAAACCAACCACCACCAACAAAAAAAATGTACTTACTTTGTTAAACTGATATTTTTGGTGGGGAATTCATTCTAAAAAATTCTACATCAAGACTTACAGATATGTCAGTGTTGGTTCTTACATCCCAGTCCATGATTTACCTACTTTTGACGAAAACTCACTCCCTAAAATCCACAATCTCTGCCAGTGACATCAGCTTCAGAGAAGCAAGATACAGCTTTCCACAACTTCCTTACACATTTTGTACTTCAATATTCATTTAGTAAGTTATATTAATTAATTTAAAAACACTAAACAGAAGTACCGCCATCTCTTCCAGGATGCCTTTGGGATCAAGGAGCCCTTACCTATAATCTAAGGAAAGGAATAGACAGAAATCTAAAAAGCTGAATAATTATTTAAGCAGTATTACATTACTAGGGAGAAAAAAATTGGAATTCAGGTTCTACAAAGGTATTAGAGGTCTGAAAAAATCCCTAAGTTTTCAGTTGAGACCATAATTTTCCACACCCTAGATGAATGAGATATTTCCTAGGAGTAAGAGCAAATCAGAGAAAGATAATTTCTAACAATACCTTAAAACCCATTTTTGGCTTACAGTAACTATTTGCAAAGAAAATACTAAATAAAATTTTGAATAAGATAACATTGGCCAGGACAATTCCATTTTATTCATATTTAACATGAAAAATACATTCATAAATTTCCAAGCATTCTGAAAAAGGAGAAAATGACAAAAATCCAAAAGAAAAAGTAAATAATAAAAGTAAACCCACAATGATTCAGATATTGTAGTCATCAAAGAGAAATATAAAATCTATCATTAATATTTTCCATAAACTCTGGGATTTTTCCAGACCTCTAATACCTTTGTAGAACCTGAATTCCAATTTTTTTCTCCCTAGTAATGTAAGACTACTTAAATAATTATTCAGCTTTTTAGATCAGTGAAGAGTGATAGCTTGACCTCCTCTTTCCCAAGTTGGATACCCTTAATATCCTTCTCTTGCCTGATTGCCCTGGCTAAGACTTCTAGCACTATTTTGAATAGGAGTGGTGACAGTGAGCATCCTTGTCTAGTTCCAGTTCTTAGGGAGAATGCTTTCAACTTTTCCCCATTCAGTATGGTGTTGGCTGTGGGTTTGTCATATATGACTTTTATAATTCTGAGATATGCTCCATGTATGCCTAGTTTGTTGAGTGTTTCTATCATGAAAGGGTGATTTGTGGTTATAAATTTAAAGTGAGACATCAATTGGGCGTGGTGACTCATGACAGAACTTTGGGAAGCCAAGGCAGGAGGATTGCTTGAGCCAGGAGTTCAAGGTTACAGTGAGCTATGAATGTGCCACTGCACTCCAACCTGGGCAACAGAGCAAGACTATCTCAGAAAGCCCCTACACTAGGTACAAGACATTATGTTTTGTTGCATTAGCTCTTTACTTATGTGGCAAATATAATTATCCCCATTATACAGATAAAGTTATAGTTTATCGGGGTAAAGTCCTTTGACCAAAATCATACTGCTTCACAAACTGAAAGTTAGGTTTTACTTTCAGATCAGCCTGACTGCAAATTAATCTTAATCTTACAACTTCGCAATATTGTTTGTCTCTCCTTAAAAAATAGGTACTCCATTTCTTCCTTTGCAGATGCATATATTAAAACTCAAAATTAAGAATTGACTTTTCTGAGATCCCACAATTGGCAACAGTGCTAGGGTTGTCATCCAAAATCTTAAAATGTAGATAAGGTTTCTTAATAAAGGGCTATATTTTTAACATTGCATAGCCTATTCTTATTGTTATTTATATTTTAAGTATACTGTTTATGGTTAGGAACTATGCTGCCAGCAAAACTGCAGGATTGAGCAGACCAAGAAATTCAAACCTATGTGGCTTGAAGAGCAAATAAGGAAATGTTTGTTTTAGTCAATTCCAAGAAACCAGTTGATAATTTTTTCTTACCATAGCAGTATCACTATGTCTATAAAAGTATTGTCAGTATTTAAAGCACCGCAAAAATTGTATTTGTGAGTTTAATACTTTACAGTCCATAAAAGCTCTCTTCCATTGAAATAATTTAAGACCAAGTTGCAATGCAACATAATCATTGTAACATACTATAATACAATGAATATGAGTTTCATAAATTAAGTGAATAAAAATTACCTAGGCAAATAACCAAACTTGTTCTTTTTTTGTATTATTTGAATTATTCTGGAAAGAAGCTGTTATCATTTTTCCCTTTATTATGTCTTCTAAATGAGAGCTTTTAGTGGGTAATATTCTAATTTTGCAAGATTGAAACTGTAAGATGTTGTAAAAATAAAAAATAATGTTAACAAAATACCAATTAATTTTAGTTCTATTTGTAAAATTGTGATTCCTTTTAGCAAAGGAGAATATATTCATAATTAAATCTCTCCATAACAACAAAAATATATGTTCATTTATAGTAACAGCTTTAAGGAAGAGTGAAAGGTCAAATAAGTAAGTTTATCTGATCTATTAAAATGAGATTTTAAAAGAAACTTTATGGAGGAAAACATTAAATAATAGTTATATTTTTAATTAATCTTCTAAATCAAAATTCTTTTTTTCCATTGACACAAAATAAAGATAAGTAAATAATGACTATATTTAATAAATTAGTGAAAAGTAATTAAAAATATTCTTGGCATAAAAATTGATAAAAGAAAAACAAATGAAAAATGATAAAGTTTTGCTACATGATATATGTATCTTTCAATATAATTAAAACTACTTTCAAAATCACTTAAAACAGCAAACCTGTTGTTGATTGTTGGATGATTAAGTAGTTGGAATTTTTGTAAGTTTATTTAATTCTCTATTTACTTAACAGGAAAATAGAAAAAGATGGAAAGGGGAAAACTGTGAGAAAAAGTGTTTTTTAAAAGTTATTGTCAAAAGCTGTTCCTGCTTATCATTTGATTAATTATTCTGAAGATATGATATCTAGATGTGAAAAAAAATTAAGCAACTTCCTCAGACCATTTTGGTGTCCTACATTCCTTGAAAGTATTCGGATTGCTAGAAGTAATATTCAGTTCTTTGACAGTATTTTGCACAACTAAAATTTAAACTTTATTGTTTTTAACACCTATAGTTAAGCAATAAAATAAGACAGAAACAAGTTTCTATTATGGATATGAATTTATGCTCCATTAGCTAGAAAGATCATTTAATCTAAGCCAGTGAAAATTGCTATTTTATATTTAGCATGGGAGCATCTTACCAGATTCATGAATTATAGATTATATGCCATATTAAACTGAATTAAATTTTTATGTACAGAGAACTTTATTTTACATTTTTTTAATGTTTTAATTTTTAATTGTTATTGGTACATAATAGTTGTATACCTTTATATGGCACATGTGTGTTTTCATACAGGCATACAACGTGAATTAATCAAGTCAGGGTAACTAGGCTACCCACTTCAAGCATCTATCATTTCTTTGTTTTAGGAGCATTCCAATTCCACTCTTTTAGTCATTTTGCTGGCAGGGTGTGGCACATGGTTGAGTCCTGGCACCCTCTACTACCACCTCTTTTAAAAAAATTAATACCACCTCTTTTAAAAAAATTAATTAATTAAAAAAATTAAAAAAGAATAAAGTATACCCTAACTTATTGTTGATTATAGTCACTTTGTTGTGCTATCAAATATTATTCATTCTATCTAACTATCTAACTATATTTTTGCACCCATTAGCCATCCTCACTTTATCCCCCTCTCCCTGCTACACTTCCCAGCCTCTGGTAACCACGATTCTACTCTCTGTCTGCATGAGATCAATTGTTTTTAATATTTAACTCCCATATATGAGTGAGAACATACGAGAGTTTTCTTGCTGTGCTTGGCTTATTTCACTCAACCATGTTCTCTAGTTCCATCCCTGTTGTTGGAAATGACAGGATTTCATTCCTTTTTGTGGCTATATTCCATTATGCATATTTATCACAATTTCTTTATCCATTCATCCACTGATGGACACTTAAGTTTATTCCAAATCTTGGCTATTGTGAACAGTGCTGCAATAAACGTAGGAGTGCATATATCTTTTCGATATACTGAATTCTCCTCCTTTGAATATATATCTAGAAATGGAATTGCTGGGTTATAGTCTCTCAGTGGACTAGAAATCATTTTGCTCCTTTTTTTATTAAAAGAGTTTCTTGCACCCTCCTTGAGTGGCCTTCCCCCCACCGCCTTCTCTCCCAGTTATGTTTCCAAGGTCCTTTAATGTTGATAGTAACATGACCATGACGAGAGATTATCCAATATAATAGACTGTCAGGTGTAAAAAGAGATTTTTTTTTTTTTTGCAACTACCTTTTTACAACCTATGACTCTTAAGTCTTGGAAAGGCAAAAAAGAAAAAAGAAAAAAGAAACAAAACCTATTGGAAATTCCTAAATTCATTACTTTATATTCTATCATGCTTGTTTAACTACCATACAGTTTTGTTCTGTTAAATTCTACTCCATAATTTAAATAAGTATTAGCTGTCTGTCTTATAAAATAACAGTAAATGAATTCTTAGGCCAAAGTCTAACAAGAAAAATACATTCAACTGGGGTGTTTTTAATTGGTGGTTTCAAATGCAGAAAGCAGAGATGCAAATTTTCCATATCACTGCCATTTGGAAGGGCAAAAAGAAACGAGGAAGAAAATGCAGCCAGTGAATAGATTTCCCACTTGCCTACAGGCCACATGCTATATGTTCTAGAAAACAGAGAGAAAAAAAGACTATTTTCTCTACCTACAGGAAAACAGAGAGAAAAAAAGACTATTTTCTCTACCTGTACTTCCTTGCAAATTCAGAGTTTCAACTGTGAGAATTCAACACCAAGCCATTTCCTTCCTTCAGGTTGAATACATTTTCTTCTCTCTCTCTTTTGTTTTTTTTACCAAATTTATTAATAATATGGTATTCTTTTAGAGTTATGTGATAAGCATCACTAGGGTACCTATGTACTTTAAATTGCATTCAAATAGATCTATTTCCTAAACTCTTGTAAAATAGATTTCAGTTACTCAGCACTTTTCTCCCAGATCTTAACAACAAATACAACATCTTTTACCTGGTAGCAATTAAACAGTTTGTATGCTTGACATTGAAAAGGCTTTGGGGGACTGATTACATTGAGGTAACTCAGGTAAATCAGCCTGGAGCATTCTGGCATATAGCTTTTCATTCTACTTGGATGGAAATCAAATTGGAAGGAAAGAGATACATTTGGTCTGGCAGAGAGGTGAGTGATACTTTTGAAATATCTACAAATCCCTTTTTTTTTTTTTCTAGTTCACAGTAGTTTTGAGGAGAATTCTTGCCAATATCTCAAGGAAGCTGGTTGCCTCAGAAGAAAGCCATAGGAAAGGAAAGTTGTGTGAAAAGGAAGAGTGTAAAAGATGAAAAACAGGAATTTCTGCACTCTGTCACTTGCTTTGTCCTCAATCTACTTTTGGATGTGTTGTGGCTAGAAAACTTCTTTCTTTTGCACTTCGGAAGAGACATCGATTTTCAAAAGACAAATGAGATTTTTACATGAGACAAACTAGATTCTCCATTAATTTCGCCCACGTAATTCCATCAAGAGAAGTGTCTTAGTAGTGTCTAGAATCACTGAAATACATGCCAGTGTCTCCAGGAAGTGATGACACGGTATATTTCAGTACAGTCTGTGTCCTTTGAGTATTGAAAGCATGAGAAAAGAGAGTCCCATCCCAGCTCTTCAATTTCCAGTGCTCTTCCTGTTCCTGAAAATGTCATCTTAACAGATCTGTGCAGCCTGAAGCATGTCACCTAACTGAAGTTTGATCCAAAGATGTCCTTGATAGGGAATAGTCCTTGATGCTGGGCATATGTTTCAAGGATGTAACACCAAAGTGTAAAAGGAGACCAGTACTCCTTTTACCTCTAATACTACTGAGTTAACACCTACATAAATATTTAGGAGTACTTTTCTTTGCAGCTATCATCCCATTTTCACACCTCACAGCCCAACTCTGGCTGGTCGATGACTATTGTTTGACAGCAAAATGGCCAACTGAAGTTCTAAAAAGGAATATTTCTTTTAAAGAAGTCCCTTGGAAGGCAAGACAAAGGAGGAATTTATGGTTAAGCAATTTCTTAAGATGTAGCTTTCACAGCTCAGTTCTGCACCTATAAGTCTTCATACTAGTAATTTCCACATAACCTCTTGTAAAACACAACATCAAAGTAACTGCTTTATATTGACTTTCTGTGTGGTTTTTGTGCCTTTGAAGATAGGAAGTCCAGCAGTCAGTGGCTGTGTTTCTCTTTTGTGTCTTTGACCATATGGACTTTTTCTCAGTGGGCTGATTATTATTGAAAGAAAGAAAAATGTGCATTTCAGAAGTCTATAATATCCTGTGTAAAACTGTTGATGAAGATGAGCTGACAACAAAATGAACCCTTGGTTTGTTAAAATGTTGATCCCTATATGGGAATCATGACAATAGTACTCGGTCGGGATATTGTTTATGGTACTTTGATGAAGTCATTCATCTAATATAAAAAAATAAGTCTGATGAGTTTAAAGTACATAAAATGACTTTCTTCTATATGGAAATATTTAAATAATGGCTGCATTTTATAGCATCCAAGTACATGCTGACTTCATAGAAAAATAAATTCATAGAAAAGAGAAAATTTAGTCAATTTTTTCAATAACATATATACAAGTTTTACGTTGAAGTCTGGATTGTAAGTCTACGTTACGCGATTTATCTAGATGAGCGATTTAAAACTTTACGAACAACGATGTATGTAAAAATGTAGGCACCATTCTTTATCGACAGGATTATGAAAATATTTAAGTTTCAAGGCAAAAATGGAAAGAAAATACATAGCATTGAATAAATATTAACTAGTAGTATTTTTCTGTTTAATTTTTTTTATATTCACATACCAGAAATAAAACACCGTTTATCATTTTAGTGCCATTTGCTGCCCTAGTTTGGGACCACAAGTGGAAGTAATGTGATAGCACACAAAGAGTGAACAGTTGGAAGGTAGGAGATCTGGAAACCCGGCTTCCTGCCGTGGATCTGAAATTACGGACAAATAATACCCTATCTACAAATGGAGGCAAAGTTAGATCACAGGGAGGCAAATTTAGATCACAGGGAGGCAAACTCCAGCCCACGGGCCAAATTCAGCCACTCCCACTCATTCAGACATTGTCTGTACCTTCCTCACTGCCCAGTAACAGCAGAACTGAGTAGTCCCGAGGGTGATGTGTTTAGCCAGCAATGCTGAAAAGTGCTTATGGTCTGACACTTTGCAGAAAAAGTTTACCAATCTTTGGTTCAGATGCTTACTTAGAACTTTCTGCCTTGAGTGTCCATAGCACCAAAGCCTCACTATTCATATTCTCCTGGACCAAGGAAACCAACAGATCATGACCCTAACTTACCTAGGTCATACACTGAATTATAGAGCCTCATAGAGAGTCCACAATACATTTTCAACTGAACCAATCAATACTTGATAACTTGATTGGAAGAGAGGATAGAAGCAAAGCAAAAAGGACACATTTCCTTCTGAGTAAATGACAAAAGGCTTTTCAAATAAATAAACAATCAGAAGACAGGCCTGTTTGCTGTTACGTTTTTAGCCTAATTAGGACTCATTTGAGATATAGATGTTTTAAAATATAAAGTACTGTTTATTAAAAGTAGACAAGTAATGGCGACATCTTACCCTTCTCTAATGTTGCCTAGTAGAAGTCTGTTTTAAGGAAGATATAAGAATAGTTTAACTGGCATGTCAAATTACCAGTTAAGTATATCTGGCCTCTATTAGTATTAATGCTAAAATAGGCTGGATTTTAGCTCTGCATGACTATCTTTGGGGTTCATGAAATTAGAGCACCTTTCCCTTAAGATTACCATTCACTCTTAGTGAGAAAGAAAGAAAGAAAGAGAGAGAGAGAGAGAAGAAAGGAAAGAAAAGGGAAAGGAAAGAAAAGGGAGAGGAGAGGAGAGGAGAGGAGAGGAGAGGAGAGGAGAGGAGAGGAAGAGAAATAATTTAGTAAAGACTCAATAAGAGATTGTCTTTGCCGCTGGGAAAGCATGGTCCAGGGGTCCAGGTCGAGGGCAGCCAGCTTCCTCTTCTGGCTCTAGTCAGGCAGCCTCTTCTGTTCACCTTAGTGTGCCAAAGAATAACATTTTATATGTGACAAGGATGGGGAAGCACCCTAGAATCTGGAAAGGGTAAATTAATGGGTAAATTTTTCTTCGAATTGTTGGAGACGTAGATTCATTCCTCCTCTCCTAATATTTCTAACACATTGATAAGTAGATTTAAATAGTCAAATGAAGCAGAGTTTTCAACATTACTGTAAAGCAGAATTGGAGAATGTAGCAAAGAAAAAGATATCAAATTCTATCTACCTTGCATTTGAGAAACCTATTGCTAACGTTCCTCCTTAGATTGTTTGATGTCTCCATGGAAAGGAGGAAATGAGGAGCTGGAAACGTGTGGACTCATACTCTTCCTTAGGAAAGAAAGTCTCTTCCTCCTCTAGAAACACAAATGGAAGGGAACAAGCATTTTCTCTAACAAATTTACGTAACACAATAACATAATTTTGCTCTAAATCCAGGAACTTGGGTATTAGCTCTTTACTAGCTGTGTTGCTAATTCCAGCATGTAACACTCCTCTGAGCTTCAAATGCAACCTCTATTACGTATAAATCAAATTATCTTACATTTTAAAAGCCACTACAACATATTGCCACCTGCAGTTCCTTTCCTTCTAAGATCTGTGATACTGTAAAAAGTGACTAATACTCTGTTCTTGGGAGGAGCATATACTCTGACTTAATTAGAAGAAATTAACTTATAACATCTTTATTCTAACCAACTATAGAGTGGGAAGTGGGATGGTATTTTACCACCATACTCTATTATTTCATGACTCCCTATTTATAAATGGCACAATAATTATTGCTTGTGGGATTAAAATTGCTTAAAAATCTTGGGGGCGATGTGTAGGAAATCTGACTTTTGCAATTGAAGAGGAAGTTTATTAGTGGAAAGAACAATATCTTACAATAGAAACGACTCTCTGGGAGCCAATTAAAAACAAACAAATAATAATCTTGGGTTGTAAATTAAAACATTATACTCCTAGTCTAGGTCTAGTAATCTGGAAAGAATGTGATAATGGCATTATTAAATAATATTCCAGGAAAATTACCCTGATAAAAATAATTCTGATTTACAGAAGTTTATTTTATTATAGATTAATATATGCCACAACTTCACAAATATATTTATGAACATATTAAAATAAAACAATTTTTCCTAATTATTTTCCTAATTATTTCCACTTACATGAGTAAATATGTTTAAATTATGAAAACATGAAAAACGATTTGTATAATGAATGCTGAAAGCATTGTAGTTTTGACATAAAATTATGACTGAAATTATTTGTCCCTGGAGTTAACTGTAATATAAATCAATGTTAATAATTTACTTTAGCTTTATCCCCTCAAAATAATTACATTTGTATTATAGTAAAAATTATCTTGAATTTAACGGTGCTAAAAATCATAACTGGCAGTAAAATAATATCAATTTGTAAGTCTTCAAAAATGTTCACTAGAAACATAGATATTATTTGCATTAATATAGCATTTTCTATTTGCACAGCACTTTTGTTTAATTTGGCATGCAAAATTATCATTTATAAGTAACACAGCATTCATCTTATGATCCACAAATTTCAAGATGTTTTAAAAGAAATTATTTTCTAATGTATTTTTTTTGGCAGGAGTAGAAAATAGAGTCACATATATATCAAAGAAATTTTGACCCTCATAAGATTATGAAGAAAAAATAATATATGTAAAGTATCTAGTGGAATTATTAGAACAAAGTTGCTGTTCAAAACCTATAATTTCACCACTGGTGATTAGAGCAAGAAGGGGTCAGTGTTGAATTACTAGCAAAGGCTTTAAGGTGAAGAAGAGTGAATTCATTCTATCATCCATGTAATCAGCAAAGTTTTCTTAATCACCTTCCGCACTCTAGACATTGCACTATAAAATGGAGATGCAGCGTTGAAACAAGGATACACCAATTCTGCCTATAGTTTTTGAGGAATGGGAAAACTAATATTAATAATTAGACAGGAAAAAAGTTTATTAAAGCTTATATACCATGTTAGTGGAAGACACAAGACAAGAAAATAACTGCTATGCTATGGCCAGAACTGGAGTAGTCTGCAAAATTCTTCTTAAACTAAATGAGACCAAATATGTGAAATCACCTAATCCAGTGCTGACCAAAGTATGGGCAATGGGAAGATAAAATAATGGTTACAACTGTGCTATGATGAAAATATCTGCTTTTATAATCTCAGACTAATAGACATAAAATGTTGGGACCAGACATAGGACGCACACGCTGCTCTGATTTCATTTTGTACATAGATAAATGTTTTTCTTTCTGACACCTAAATATTATTTTGAAAACTTTGTAAATTTGTTACTAGATAGATGCCAGATATTTCTACAGCATGGAGAGAGCATTTAAAAAGAAATCTAGAGTCTTTAACATCAAAATCTAAGTACACAACTTAAATTACTTGGGTTTTCAAGGATATCGTCCATGTCATATAAATTAGTGAATTTATTAGGCTAAATATTGTTTTAATATCCCTTCATTATTCTTTTAATGTCTGTAAGCTATGTAGTGATGCTTACCTCATAGTTTGAGGTCTTACATTTAAGTTTTTGATATATGCAGAGTTGGTTTTGTATATGGTGAGAGAGAAAGAAAAAAGTTAGCCAATTTTCATTTTCCTGGAAGCACTGATTTTATTTGCCAATGAAATAAAATATTATATTAAAATATGTCAGACAAGAAAATACAACTAGTAGCAATTGTCTCTTCTAAATTTACTTATAAGGAAAAAAATTCATTCAGATCATTGACTCAATGATTGTAAGGATATATTTATAATGTATATCATATATAATATTTCATGTTTTTATTTTAATTACAGCCTTGGAAATGAGAATCAAAACAAGCATTCTTTGCCTGTTGTAATCTTTCAAGTCAATGGATATTAAATGACTATACTGCAGAGAATCAAAGGTAAATAAAGTCCCTACTCTCAAGGAGCTTGAAATCTAATAAGTGAAAATGACAAGTACAAAAAGTCACTATAATGAAAAGTCACTATAAAGAAAGTAGTAAGTCACATTTAAACAAGAACAAAGTACCATAAAGTTTCCAAATAGAGAAAATTACATTTCACTGTGTGGAAATCAGAAAAGCACTATAGAAGTGGGTGGGTTTGGAAACTCAATCTAGCAGTAACAGTAGTATTATGAGGGATCTATTCAGCAGAAAGCAGGGGTCCTGATACTTATCAAATACTACTTCTTTCATAAGGTAGTTTCTGATTCACTATAGTGTAATATAATCTCAGTGCATTTGAGCACAGCATAGAGTATATGAATGAAAATATGAAAGAGAAAGTATATTGGGCCCAGAACAGGAAGCCCTTTGAATAATGATTTTGTTAAATAGTGAGATAGCATTGAAGGGTTTTTTTTTAAATAAAAAATGATATATTCAGGTTTAATCTGGAAATGTTGTTGTGAAAGAGGAACGGAGGGAAGATGAACTGGGAGCAAGAATATAAGTGCAATGATTCAGGCAAATGGCCCTCAGCTTAGGTACAGGAAGTGAGAACTGAAAAAAGGAATGTACAAAAGGCATTACAAAATGAAAATAACAAGACAGAGCAATTAAAGAGTACTGGAGGGAGAAAGACAACTAAAAAAATAAACTCAGCTTTTCAGGCCTCAGTGGAAAGAACATCATCATGCTACATACCCAAGTAAGCACTAGAGGGAAGAAAGCCAACCTGAGGAAAGCAGATGATGTGATGTGTTAAGGTTTAGTGACGATGTTTGACAAGTTGGTGAGACTTTCAGGTGCAGTTTTTGAAAAGGAGGATGGACATGCGGGCAGAGGTTATCCAGTGCAAATATAACAGTTAAAAACTAGTATGGCACAGGCAATCAGCAGTAAGGTGTGGGCATTGGACAATCAAAACACTTGCTGGCTGTTAAGTACCTGGCTTAATTATACCAGTGTGGACCCCTGCACAATCCCCCTTGCATTAGTGGAAAAGTTATTCATCCAGTGAGAAAAGATACAGTAAAGAGGATTAGGAGAAAGCTTTGAAGAATATTCAAATAAAAAGCTATTGGAAGTGGAGCCAAACAAAAGTCCAGGGAGAAAATGCTGGTAAGAGGGGGAAATGAAACTCCATAAACATACTCAATACTTTTAGCTACTACATATATATAGTTGAAAAGATATCAGAGCTCATAGTTTCTCATTCTCCACCTGATTTATGCATGTGACTTCTCTGTAAACTACACTGGAAGAATTTGAAGAAAGATAACTTGTCTTCTAGCTGATTATTCCTTGCAGTGTTTTAGGTCCTCATGGATGTGGAAGATTTAAATTTTGAATTAACGAAGTTTAAAAATCACTTAAACACATTATATAGTTTGTGTCACAATAATATGGAGTAGGCTAGACAAATGCAAAGGATTCCATTTTACACAAGAAGCTGCGAGAGATTAAATGAATTGGCCAAAGTTTCTGACATAATTAGTGGAGAATTCAGAGCTTCATCTTGGGTCAGCCAGTTCATTGTTCTGGGGTCTTTTCTAAATGTCGTACTGATTTACATTCTACTCCTGTTCCTTTGAGTACCTCAGGTAACCAGAATTTTCCTAGTACCTACCCTGTGTCCATCTTTAGTCTTTCACCAAGTATGGCAGAACCTCCCTCACAACGCTCACGCCATACTTTAGATAGCTCTTTCAGGGTATTAAGCTTCTGTGTTCTTCCTTTAAAATATACTGAGCTCAGATAACCTTTGAGTAAAATAGGTTTTTCTTTTGTTTTTGTTTTATTGATTTTATTTTTGATGATGTTGTACGCTAGTGGTGTCTAATCCTTTTGTCCACTGATGGATAATAACAGATGATATGGTTCAGCATCAAAACTAAATATGCATGCCTGCCGGGATACTAGAGTACTTGCTTCTGTTGGAACATACAAAGGGCCATTGAAATTTAAAATTGTCCTCAAACAGCCTCTTAATGAATTTACACTAGAAGACATTCTTGAATTCCCAGCTATTCACTCTGTTTAATGTGCTTGGCTCTTCTTTTCTGAAGACCATCAAAAGCATTTGGATTGATCTTGCATTATAGGAAGAGTATCCCTTTCAGCTTAGGTAATGTCATCAGAATCATACCTGAAAATTGACCACACTGCTGAGTTCAAGAAGCCTGAAAGGAGAAAACATTGACATTGGCCCACTGTATCTTTGCTACAAAATCAAAATCTCCTGTCTCCTAAGACACATTTCAAAGTTTTTAGTTTAGGCCAGCATTTGTCTGGCAGGCTCACAGTGCTTGGAAGTGAAATCTTTTGGAGCCAGGCTTAGAAAATAAATATTTAAATATATTTTGCTTTCTTTGTATACCCACAGGCTTATTTATAGGAATTATAAATGTCACATACACATATATTTACACCTAAATGGGCATGGGCATGCTGTACTTGATGTTTAATGCACATACCTCCATAAAATGCAACACCGTAAAATGGAACTATAACAAATTTGCTGAATCAACATTTTCATATTCCAATTTAATGCCTGAATATACTATACATAACAAAATGTTTTTGATAAAACCACAGACTGGTGAGCAAGAAGGGCTCCTTATGTTACCAAAATTTTAGAATTTTTTAGTTGGAAGGCAATAGAGGTCATTGATGTCATTTTACAAATGCAAGAATTAAAGTCTTGAGAGTCAGCTTGAGGTTCATGCCTCAAGCTAACCATGACAGAACTAAGATTGGGACCCTGTTACACCTAATTCTATGAACAAGGCTCTATCAATAAAAATGGGTTTTTAAGATGGGATCATATGATTGAACCATCTTTAATTAGTATATTAAAGATCAGATTTCTGGACAAAATGGGTCAGTGCTAATCCTTCTCAGCAGGGATTTCATTATTAAACCATCAAATCCCTTTTATTGTCATTCTAACAGTTACATTTATTAAACATTTATTTTGTGCCAAAGATTCTACTAAACACTTTGCATAGATTATCTCCTTAAATCATCATAAAATCTTAAGGAATTATATTAATATGATCACCTTAAAGATAGAGCAGAGGCCCAGAAAATTTAAGTAATTTTGCAGGATCTCATAGCTGGCGTTGGGGATCCAAGATTCAAACACAAGCTCATCTTGTTTCAAGGCACTTCCATTAACTACTACATTATCAAAATACGAATAGGACTGTGCATTTAAAATTTCAAGGTTCCAGTGAATTTGAGTGTTTACCCACAGAAAAGTGATGTTCCCATAGACATGAAGCAGAAATACTATGGAACCACAAAATGGCATTAGGGTAAAATTAATTATTGTGTATGTGTTCATGAGAAAGCTTTGTTTTAAGTATTAAATGAGATAATTCTTTTTCAGTTAAACATATTTGGTCTGTCAGACTCCAGTTTTAACTCCTCCCCTACAATAAATAATATGCTTCATAATTATATGTGATTATAATTCTTAAAAAAAAAAAGAAAAAGAAACAAACAAAGAAAACTGAGCCATAAGCTATAAATTGGACAGACACACAAACAGCCAGAGATCAAGATTTAAAGTCTGATCATTTTAGTAGTTCAGAGATTGCAAGTTAGGCTCACAAAAGCTGTATCTCCTATTTATATTCGGTAGAAATATTTTGCTCCTCTGCTTAAATACTTCTCCCTCTCTCTCTCCTTATTTATCTGTCCAGTCCAGTTCAAACAACTCATTCTATGGACTCTTTTCAAACATCCCCTCCACCTACTCCAAGATCGGCCATGCCCCCGGCAGACCAAGTGTAATGATTCTTACCTCCTCTCTTTTAGTATAACCCTTCACTCGTGCTTCATTTGCACAACACATAACACACTAGTATATTTACTGGCTTATACAATTATATTCCCAGTAGACTATAAATATCTTAAAAGTAGCAATATGTCTTATTTAACTTTGAATACTCAGTACCTTGCATGGTACTTCCCACAGAGTAATTGTTCATATTAGCCTTCTTTTTTTTTTTTTTGGATAAACTAAGTATAATTCTGTCATATTTAATAGTTCAGAATCATTTCCCCATTATTCTGATTACAACCCCTTCACTTCTTTGGGAAAGCATCTGCCCCTGATTTTTAATCCATGTTCCATTAGAACTTCAGATAAGTATGTGCAACCTAAGCCCAAGCCAGCATGAAGAATTTGCACAGTGATTGGCTCACAAATGGGCACATGACCCACATTGGTCCAATCAGAGCAAATGCCAGGACGTTCCAAAGAGCAACCAAGAGAAGGAGAGGCTTCTCACTAGGCTTCCCAATTACTTTAAAACTCCCACTGCAGAGAAGAAAGCAAAGCTGAGAAGTAGAAACAACCCTCTGTCAATGTCATTTAAATTTTTGGACCAAGACATTTCTGAATCCATCATGACAATCGTGGCCATTTTAAATTTTTAAATAAAGGTTTATTTCAGTTGGATTTTCTACCACTTGTAAATGCAAAAAACAAACCTAAATTCCAAACAACACAATTCAATGATTCAGAATATCTCAGGGTCATGCAGATCAAGAAAAATGGCAAGAGAAACAGAAGACATAAAGTCTTAATTTATTGCAGGAATCAAAGTTTGATGCTAAGAAAAGTGTTAAGCGAGAGAGGTATGTATTACTAAAATAGAAGAGCTTTCGTCAGGTGGAAATAGCCCCAAATTCCTTACTTTAGAAACTGAAGTCACTAAAAACCCTAAGCCAACCTTATCCAGGATTTCCTTGCTGTCCAATGTCTTTGCAGCCTTGGGAATCCTCTTGCAGCTATCATTTTAAATTTCTAACTACCAGGCTTGGTGGTGGCATGTACCGTACCACCTGAGAGAGAGACCTGGAAGTATTAAAAGCAGAGACCATTTACACGGCCATGTGCAGGTGGCATTTCTCATTGGTGAAGTGTCTTGTCAGCAAGATTGAGAACAGACTGAATAAAAATCACTCCTCTTTTTGGATCTAACATCTTTTCCCCCAGTTCCTGGTCACTTTGTAACTGACCCTTTTATTTCTCTGTGTATTTGTTTACCAAGGCTGCTGTACCACCAGCTTGTAGCTTAAAACCACAAAAATTAATTGTCTCACAGTTACGGAAACTAGAAGTCCAAAATCAAGGTGTCGGCAGGTTTGCTTCTGCCTGAGGACTATGAGGGAAGATCTTGTCCATGCCCCTCTCCTAGCTCCCGGTGGTTTGCTCACAATCTTTGGCCTTCCTTGACTAAAATCTGCCTTTATGTTCACATCATATTTTTCCTGTGTATGTGTGTCAATGTTCAAATTTCCCCTTTTATAAGGACACCATTCATATTAGATTAGGAGCCACCCTGAGTATGACTTCATCTTAACTGATTACATATCTAAGTACCATATTTCCCAGTAAGGTCACATTCTGAGGTATTGGGGGTTTGCATTCCAACATACCAAAGGGGAGGGCACAATTCAATCTCTAACAGTGGCACTAACAATGCCCTCATTTTCAAGACACAAATTTATGGACCATTATATTTACTGAAATAATGCTAAGGAATAAGAGCTTTATTAAAACTAGTCCAAGAATCTAGGTCTGTAACATAGTTTCTTTTGAAAAAGAATTTTTTTTTTAAAAGAATAAAGCTAAATGGATTCAATGACAAAGTATGATGGAAGTTATGGCTGAGTCACCCTGATAACAACAAAACACTCACACACACAGGCACAAACACGTACACACACAGCTTCAGAAACCTTAAAATTAGAAATTGTTGGTTCAGTGCACACTGCCTGAATTTGTTTCACCTGTGGAAATTTTCTAGACCTGATTTGATTTTAATTTGCAATTTGAAAGTGCCAAGTCTGAGGTATAAAGGGTGTTTTATTTCCCTGTTTCTAAGTATACCTGAAGCGGGAATGATCCTCAAGAGTGATTTCTGAGACTAGGAGTAGAAATAAAGCTAAATGCATAAAATGTAGGGGGCCCAGAGAGGTCATACACAAAAGAAAGGTTTTACATTGTATAGATGAAGAATATGGGGACAAGATTTATCAGTTAGAGTATGGCAACAAATTAGATCCTAGAGCCAGAGTTACTGTCATTTTTTGAATGTACGAACAAATATTTGAAGTGAAGGTCTGTAGATTCTTATTTTTATATATTTTTCACCTCATTTTCTTGGGAGTTTGGTGAAAGCAAGGAAAATCGTGTTCCAACCCAAACACCTTTCTTGATGAGGACCTGGAATGACTTATCATCTTTCCTGGACAACTTCCCAAGGAAGAGGGCATCAGGCAGGGGAATTTAAAGCAAGGAGCTAGGTCAGCTGATTTTTCCTTGCTTTTGTCAGCTTCGATTGTTACAATGATTTGGCTTTCTTTTTTTCATTTGAATAAATTTTATTGTGTATATTGAGGTTTATAACACGATGATATGATGTTACAGGACACATATAAATAGGAAAATGGTTATTACAGTGAAGTAGATTAACATATCTATCATCTCATGGTTACTTTTTTGGTGACATGAGTAGCTAAAATCTACTTATTTAACAAAAGTCCCTAATACAAAACAATTTTATTAACTTTAGTCCTCATGTTGTACATTAGATATTTAAACTTGTTCATCTTACATATCTGCTGTTTTGTATTTTTTGACCTATATCTCCCCATTTCCTTTCCCTAGCCCCCCACCCCACCCCACCCCCGCTCACCCCCTGAATATGGTAGCCACTGTTCCATTCCCCATCTCAAGCGCTCTCTGACTTAATGATACACTCATCTTAAGTGTATCATTCAGTATGTTTTAGCATATAATCACACTCACTTTCTCTATATGCATATATTCCACATAAAGTGAGATTGTGCAATATTTGTATGTGTGTCTGCCTTATTTCATTTAGCATAATGCTCTCCAGGTTCACCTATGTGTGGCAAACAGAGGACCTCCTTCTTTTTAAGACTGAATAATGTTCTATTACATATATGTACCACATTTTCTTTATCCATTTGTTCGTAGATAGGCACTTAGGTTATTTCTGTATCATGACTATTGTGAATAATGATGCAATGAACATAGGAGTGCAGACATATTTACAAAGTTGTGATTTCAGCTCCTTTGGGTGTATACCCAGGAGAAATATTACTGAGTCAGATGGTAGCTCTATGCTTAATTTCTTTAGGATCCTCCATACTGTTTTCCATAATGGTTGAACCAATCCACATTCCCACCAACTATGTACTAGGGTTCCTTTTTCTCCCCACCTCTGCCAGTATTTGTTATTTTTTAAAATAGATGTTTCTATGTCCAGTTTACTGACTTTAAAAACAGTTGCTTCAAGAATGAACAGATTCAAATTCCCTTCAGAAAACTACTTGGGTTTATATAGCTACTAAAAATGATGATTTGCAGAAGACCAGCCTGAAATTGTTTTAATTAATAGGTGGAAATCACATCAAGGAAACTCTCAGACACTTATTCAGACCTTGTGCTTCATTATCACAGTTCTTAATGTGAGCAAGCAGAGAGTGTAAGCTATTGACTTCACCTTCTTTAAGCTATATATTTGGAACTGTGTGTCACATGAACCACATATATGTGGGGAGAATTAAAACTATCATGTGTATTAAAATATTTGACAATGGTGCCAATGAGTTCACTATGACTGAAGTTTAAAAAATATTTAACAAAGAACAAAACAGCCAGAGAGAATCACAGGAACATATCAATTTAACTAACATTCACTAAGGAAGATATATCCGAGAGCACTCTGTCCACGATGACGAGATATCAAAGATGAATGAAACCCAATCCCTGAGCAGCACTGCATAAAAGAGAAACAGCTCAATATCCTCCTTCCCGTCTGTTATCACGGAGAAGGCATCCTCCTACAACAACACTCGTCCTAAGTGTACCATTCAGTATGTTTTAGGAAATAATTACACCCACAGAATCTAAATCATAACAAAATATACTGCATTTCCATCACCCCAGAAGAGTTCTTCATGCTCCTTCTTAATCAGTCTCTTTCCTGTCACCCCTAGAGGCAACCTCCTTTCTGATTACTTTGTGCCAAGATTAATTTTGCCTGCTTTAAAATTTTATGTAAATGAAATCATTCAGTCTGTGTTCTTCTGGGTAAGTCTTCTTTTATGCAGCATATTGTTTTTCTGAGATTCATCCATGTTTTTGCATGTATCAGTAGTCCCTTTCTTTTTAATGTTGAATAGTGTTCCATTATATGCATATTCCAGTGTGTTTGTGTGTGTGTGTGTGTTTAAACCATTCTGTTGATGGCTACCCAGATTGTTTTCAGTCTCTGTCTATTGTGAATAAAGATGCTGTAAATATTATTGTACAAGTCTTTTTGTGCAACATATTATGATTTCTCTTGTTTAACTATCTGGAAGCAGAATTGATGGATATAGTAGGTGTTTGTTTAGTTTTATATAAAACTATCGGGCATCTTCCCAAAGTAGTTGTCATATTTTATTCTCACATTAAAAATGTATAAGAGTTCTAGTTGCCTCACATTGTCACCACATTTGGAGGTGTCAAATTTTTATTAACTTCAGCCATTCTGCTCGGTTGTGTAGTGGTATCTCATTGTAGTTTAACTTACATTTCCCTTATAACTAGTAATGTTCAGCACCTGTTTTTGTGCTTTTGGCAATTTCTATATCCATACTCTTTACCTACTTTTCATTTAATTGCTTATCTTCTTATTACTGAATTTAGAATTTCTTTGTGTTTTGTCAGATCTATGTTTTCCCAGTATTTTCTTCCAGTCTATGGCATGCTTATTTATTTTCATAACAGTGTCTGGGGTTGCTAAATTTTCAACTATTTGGGGATTTTCTAGATATCTTATTGTTATTAATTTCTAATTTAATTTCATGGTGTTAGACATTATAGTCACTAGGATTTCAGTGAATGTGCCATGTGCCCTTGAAAAGAGTGTGTATGTTGAAGTTCTTGGGCATAGTATTCTATACTTGTTGATTAACTCAGTGTGGTACATAGTGGTGTTCAGAACGTCTATGCCCTTACTGATTGTCTCACTGATTTTTCAGTTACTGAGGGGAGATGTTAAATCTCCAAGTGTATTTATCTATTTCTCCCTTTAATTTTGTCAAAGGTTGCCTCATGTGTTTTGAAGCTTTGTTACTATGTGCACGCACAATAGGATTGTTATGTCTTGCCAATAAATTGACCCTTTGATTGATTTAAAATGTCTTCTTCATCTACAGTAGTACGCTTTGTCATGAAATCTACTGTACCTGACGTTAATTAATATAGCTAGGCTAGCTTTTTTATGATCAGTGCTTGTATCATGCATCTTTTGTTATTCTTTTATTTCCAACTGACCTGTGTCTTAGCATTTAATATACAATGCTGGTAGAAAACATAAAGTACTGTCTTGCTTTTTCATTCAGCTTGACAGTCTCTGCCTTCAATGAAAATGTTTAGTTCATCTACGTTTAATGTAAATATTGGTAGGGTTGGATTTAGGTCTGCTATTTTGCTGTTTCTTTCTGTGTGTCCTATCCTTTAATTTTCCCCTCTGTCTCTCCTTTCTTGCCTTTCTTTTGGTTTGACTATTTCTATTTCAGTTTCTCTACTGGATTTTAGCTATTCCTCTTTTTAATATCAATGTTATTTTCAATGGTTCCTCCAGAGATTATAATATATATCTTTAACATTTCACAATCTAATTAAAGGTGGTATTGCACTAGTTCATGTAAAATATAAGTTCCATGTATCATATAGGGTTATTCTTTTCCATTTTTATGATATAGTTGTTCTATGTGTTATGTCTACATATTCTATAAGCCCCACAATGCAATGTTATATCTTTGACTTAACCAGTTATCTTAATTTTAAGAAATTAGGAGAAATATAAAATATAGTGTTTTATACTTGCATATTTATCACTCATAGTGATCTTTATTGTTTTCTTAAGATCTAAGTTTCATCTAGGATCATTTCCTTTTAGCCAGAATTTCCTTCAGTACTTCTTGTGCCTGTCTGCAAGTAACATATACAGTTTCATTTATCTGAAAATGTTTTTACTTCATGTTCATTCTGTAGTGATATTTTTCATAGATATAAATTTCTGGGTAAAAGATTTTTCCTTCTCTAACACTTTAAATATATTATTCATCTGTTTTCTGAACACCATTGTTTCTGATACAACTTCAGCAATAATTTGTGTTATTGTTCTCTTGTATATAATGTGTCATTTTTCTCTAGCTCCTTTAACTATTTTTTTCATCTTTGTTTTTCAGTAATTTGACTAGGTTATGACAAATGTAGTTTTCTTTGTATTTATACTTATTGGAGTTTCTTGATATTTTAAAGAACTTAATTTCTGCCTTCCATCAAATTTGATAAATATTTTTCTTGCTTTATTCTCTCACTCCTCCCCCTCTGGTACTCCAATTACACATATGTTAGACCCTTTGGTATTGCTTCACAAATTTCTGAGCTCCTTCTCATCATTTTTCAATATTTTTCCCTCTGTTTTTTAGCTTGAATAATATCTATTGGTATATCTTAACTGTCTCTTTCTTCTGTCATCTCAAAACTACTGTTAAATATATTCAGTGAATTATGTAATTCAGATATTGTATTTTTCATTCCTCGAATTACCATTTAAGTTTTTTTACAGTTTCTATTTTTCTGATGAAATTTGCTGTCTTTTATTTTTTATGATCTTATTTTCATTTACATCTATAGTTATTATAAGTAATTTAAAATGTTTGCTAATTCCAAATTCTGGGTCATCTAAACTCAATCTCCATTGATTGTCCTTTGTCTTAAATATGGGCAAGTTTTCCAATTTATTTATATGTTGTACTTTGGATTATATCCCAAACATTGTCAATAATTTGTTATGGAGACTGTGGATTCTATTATGCTCTCTATTCGCAAGAGTGATTATTTTTTTTAAAATCAGGTTAATGTACTCAAACTCTAAACACTATCCCCTACCTCTGAAATCTCTGTTCAGTTTGTTTATCTTAGCTAGTAGGCTTGGATTCTGCCCCACATATGCATAGTTCATGGTTTGTCAGACAGTTGGTTGAGGGTTATATGCAGATTTGGGGACAAATCCTCTGTAACTCTTCTTTCTGAGATTTCCTGTTTTGCTTTATTAGCTGCTGGTGTCACCCCAAAAAAGACATAATGATTCTTTTAATCAATAACTGCCTGAATTTCTGGTTGAGTTTTAACTCATGCTATAGATGAAGTCAGAGGCCCCAGTGTTGGCTTCATGTTAGAATGCCTGCTGCGTGGATGTATCTCTTACCAGCTGAAGCATCAATAAATATTGTGAAATTAATGAATAAATGAGACTAAACCAAACATGAGGCATTGGAGTCAGACAGAAGTTACTTCAGATTCCTCCTCTCTATTTTTTTTTTTTGTATTTGAACTTTGGAGTCACTCAACTTCTCTGTCTTGTTATCCCCTCTTTAAAATGAAGAGAATAATAGCTACTTCTCAAACTTGACTTAGAGATTGAGTTCACTAGGTACCATTTGGCACATCAACTCTTGTGAACTGTCATTATTATCCCAAGGTTGATTGAGAAAAGTTTCCTGCGAAGAGTATACTATTGTGAGGTTCAAGGGAGGCAGCAACAATTTTCATTTAGAGAAGAGATATTTTAGAGGGATTTAGTATTTGAGGTACGCCTTGAGAGATGGAAGCTATTTGATTCAAGATATTTGCTTTCTTCCAGTGTCTCACATCCACATACTGTGTCCTTATACATCTCTATAAGTATATATATGTATATATCTACAGATATAGAACTATATCTAGATATCTATATTTATATGCCTATATATAATAGCTGTGTATATATGTATACATATATGTATATAAATCTATACATACATAAATACAGATATAGATATAGATGTAGATATAGATTAGATATGTCCATAGACATATAGATATAGATAAACACATACATTTAAGAATATACATTTAAGAATATAAATGAAGGCTCAAAATGTCATTTAAAAATAGGTCAAAAACAAGGTCAAAAGCCCTGAATGCTAAGACTTTTGCAAATCTGAAGATGCCAAGGAAAATCATGCAACATATGAGTTCAAAGCATTTACCAGAATTATTATACTCCCTCTGTCAGAGATGTGCTAAAATCAGAATTAGCAACGTGTCTGACACTTGAAATTTGGATACAAACTTCCTTATTCAAGAGAATTGCAAAATATGTGCCTCAGAGCTAAGTTTTTGCTATCTCCGGATCTAATCTGATTGTGGCTTCAGATGATATTTGAAATTCTACTGGTGCTGCAAAATGAGGTTGTTACATAAAATATTCTGGCCTTCTTCCTCTAACATGTAAGACTAAATGTTGACAACTGCCTTTATGGTCTGGTAAGCCATGGTATACTATAAGAGATAGATGTCCATTTGTAAGTGTGTGATCCAATGATAGGGAAGCTCATATTTTGAGTTAATAGTTCTGAGTTCTAGCCCTGGCTCAGCTACTTGCTGTGCAAAATTACCCTAGTGAAACAATATCCTTTGCTTATTTCCTCTTGGTTAAAATAAAGGGGCAAGAACCTTCCTCTCCCCAAACTGCCCCTAAACCTCCCATTTCCCTTCCAGATAACATTTACAAAAATTATTCTGTGGGCATTCTACAAAACGATAAAGACCCTCATGATGAAATGGGCCTCTATTGATGTAACACTTTCAGAAATTTTTATTATACCACATTTAAAAACTGAAGGCTGAAAAAAATTGGTTCTAACCACATAAAAATAAATGAAATTATGAAAAGAAATATTTAATCCAGCATATTCTCAATGAGTGATCAATAACCCTCCATTGAAATAAAACTTTAAAATTATTATCAACAGGGAACAAATTGTTTTTATTAAGTTGAAGTAAATCTAAACTTGCTTACACGGTGCCAATTGTATATTGCCAAATTGCTGGAATGTTTTCTTTTACACATAGATCCAGCAAGTTTTTAAGTTTTTCCTTCTTGATAATCTTTCTTTTAGAAATTTCAAAATGATATTTAAAGGAAGTGAAAGAAACTATTTTGAAGTATTTTCTCTTGGATCTAGGACTTGGTTTGGGTTATTGTTCTAATTGGTATCATCTTGCAATCTAAACTTGAATTGTTATCAGTTCTATTTTTGGAACTGATTGCAATGACAAATGATTTGAAGACGTTATCAAAGATCCTGATTGCAAAATAAAATTGCAAATTGTTTGTAGAGCTGAGTTTAACAACAGGTTTCTCTCTCTTTTGCCAGGAATCACTGTCTACATACCTCCCTCCTGCTGCTGTCATTGGAGAATAATTCTTCAGGCTGGAGTTCTTGTCCCAGAATTTGTCGTTGCCTAACTATATGACCTTGAGCATGTCAACTAACTACTGATATTTCTGGGCCTAGATTTTCTTCACCTGTAACAATGGGATAATAATACCTGTCCCAAGTCACAGTTTTATTGTGAGGACATAATGGGTTAATATATGTGAAAATGTTTTGAAAATCATAAAATGCTATAGAAGATTTTTTTTAGTATTTTGATTTAGCCTTAAAAATATATTTCAAAGAAACAGTAGCAAAAACAATTCTTTTCTAGAACCACTAACTCTAAGAAAGATCACATAAAGGTAAACTTAATACAAACAAAATTAGTGAAATAAGTGTAATGGTGATGAGTTGGACTCTAAGGTCAGAAAGCATTCGGTTCAAATCACAGTTCTCTCTTTTATTGACTGTTTGATCTGGGACAAAATAAAAATTTACTTGAACTTTCAACTTGTCATCAGTAAATGCAGATAATATCTACTTATAACCTCTCCGTTAGGATAGTCTAGCAGAGGTTACACTGTGGTAACAAACATTTCTAAAGTTGTAGAGGCCTATGCAAGGAAGTTTTGTTTGTTTTTTTTCACTGTCACTCATGCTATATGTCCTTTGTGGATCAGTTACAAGCTCTGCTCTTTTTCTTCTCACTCAGGGGTCTTTGCTGATAGAGTAGCCGACATATAAAATGTTGTTGATCACGAGGGCAGAGGGAATGTGAGAGTAGTCAATTGTGCCCTGACTCAGCTTTAACTGCTCATATTTCAGGGGCCAAAGAAAGTCATATGGCCTTTCCCAACTTCGGGGGGGGGAGGGGCAGAAAAATATAATCCAATGATATGCCTTGGAGAAGATTTAGAAATATTTGAAGGACAGCCCCAATTATGGTCACAAACAGGTTGTTGGAAAATTACATAAATATAAAATGCTGGTCACAAGTGTCTGGCACATATATTAAAGATTCAACAATGTTTTATTCTGTTGTACTATTATATTTCAGTTAGCTTGTGTTTTAAACACCAAAATAATGTTGAGGTTTTCATAATCTACACTTTCAATACCTTGATCAATGAAGCAGAATTATGGAAAATCTAACAGAAACTTGGTTGCTTGAGTTATTCTGTAATACAATATAATAATTTCTCTCCCCATTAAATACTTATTTTCTCCCTTAAAAAATAGCAAAAAGAAATATTTTGACTATGTTAAAATATTATATGATGATTGCAAAGCACTTTGAGTATTTAAGTATATGTATAACACGCATTGAATCTATTTTATTGAGAGCTACCCCTAGAGCCATCATTTCCGATGCTTCAAAAAAGGAATAATAAAATTTGCAAACAGATCTTGCTTTTTAAATGACTTTGGAAGCCCTATGACTGTTCTTCCATTCTTCATGGAGACTGTGATTCAGGTTGACTCTCTGTGATCCCAAAAATATCCAAGTTTCTAATCCGGATGACAATTACAGATAAGCAAGTCAGAGGAAGAAATAATGGGGAAAACAAACGCTCTCACAGAGTGACTCGCACAGTTCCTTGTACTTATGCACTCACTGTCTATTTCTTCTTAGTTAGGTGGTGTGAATATTACCTCTTAGGTTGTCTTTCAGTTCTTCGTTTTTTTTTTTTTTTTGAAAATTGATGTTAATTATTCAGGCTTTTTTAAATCATGTAAGAATGAATATCCGGGCTCTGTATTTTTTATATCCAATGTAAAGGTATCCTGAACAAAATCATGAATATATAAATTAATAGTACTATATAAAAAATAATGAACTTACTTGACTGAAAAGTGCATGATATAAGAAATGGGTCATATTTATTTGGTAGCGTCTGCCACATCCCTCATTCCCTCACCCCCTCCACACAGCTCCAGCACAGGCTTCAGAATGTTTATTAAGAAACAAATGATGCCCCCAGACCTGTAGTTTTAGCTACTCAGGAGACTGAGACAGGAGGGATCACTTGAGCCCAGGAGTTTGAGGCAGTGGTGCACTATGATCATGCCTGTGAATAACCACAGCACTCCAGCCTGGGCAACATAACAAGACACTGCCTCTAAAAAAGACAACAAAAAAGAAACCATGACTGTGTTTAATACCAACTCAGATATCTAGTTGAAAGTCTAGGCAAGTTTCTTGAATATGATGCTCCAGATTGGCGTGGCAGAAAGTAGGTGGTATTCTTAACCAGCTGAGCACTTGGAGTTATAAAAGAATGGATATTTTATTCAGTTCCAGCAAGTGTTTTCGTATTGCCTAGTCTACCAGCCCCGTGAACAGATGTGTTTAACTATATGCGTCCATTTGACACATGCCCCGGTTTTAAGACAGCAACACTTGGTTACTTTAGAAAGTATTATTTTGGGATGGAGGGTGGAAAACAATTAGATATTCAATTTTAGGCAGGTGTTACATCTCTGACAGCCTTTTTCTTTTTTTCTTTTCTTTTCTTTTCTTCTTTTTTTTTGTAAATCTATTTGTTGGAATAGAATTAAAGAATTCTGGCCCTGAGAGGCGCAGCATTTGTCAGTGGGAGAGGTGTGGGTGGGAACAAATGTATTTTTCGAGTCAGCACCTCACTCAGCACACAGAGCGCGACTCCTACTGTCAGGATAGGTACCTGTGAGCATCCCTTCCTCAGGGACAAGCTTCAATACTTAATTTATGGACGTGCTCAGGCTGATTTTAGAAAGTACCTGGTGATGTAAGACTAAGAATCAAGGAAAAAGATCAAGTTCTCACAGTAGCTGCTTGCTAATTAATCCTGGTGATTAACCACCTGAGAGAATCGTCTAAGAATAGCTGTTGGGGGCAGTATTTCTTTCTATCTTTTTTCCTCTATCTCTGGCTACCCTCAAACAGGGAAAAATAGAGTGTATTTGGAATTGAATATTTTGACAGTTTAAAGACAATAATCAAGGCTAAAATTACTTTGGTGATTTTTGCGTTGGTGAGCTATACTTGGAAGGGAAACAGGCCTGCCTTCCTTTTCATCTGCAGCCTTGTTTTCCTTTTCAGGTTATTCAGCTTGGAATATCATTCGATGCAGGCATAAAGCCACAGAAAAGATTTGAGGTTTCATAAAATCCCAAACCTCTGGAAGAAACACAATCAATCATAAACAGTGTGTTTGTATATGTACGTAAATATTTGTGTATCTGCCTAATTATGAATAAAGCATTCTAAAAATGTATCCAACACCTACTATATACCAGGCACTGTATTATACTCATACATAAACTCAGCATTAGACTGCATATTCATATATTTATCTTAGACCTAATACAAGTAGTGAACGTGTTGCGGAAAATGATCATGGAATCAACTTCATTGTTCGATAATTCTGGGATGACCAAAAGTTCTACTACCCACAGATCTTTGACAGCACTGACACTCTGACAGAGTGATCTAGATCACTCTAGATATTTCTCCCTACATTTTCATATATAGAAAGCTTTCAAAAATGGGATCCACAGACCATTTGGAAATATAGTATGATTTAAAAATCCTAAGAATGAGTGTTTTTTTTTTTCAGTTGTATTATCATTACTATGCAGATGTTTACTCTCAGTGGTCCAGATCGTGCCCTCTAAAGGACCAACTATATTTACTTTTAAGAGGGCTGCACTGAGTTTCATCATCCAACAATCAGTCCGTTAATTCCTTCCAATCACACTGCGGTGCAGTAGGAAGATGGAACAAGCTTAGAAATGCTCCCTCTAACTAGACATATGACCTTCAGCAAACATTACCCTTTTCTGGAATTCATTATCTGTGTCTATTCAGTGAAGGAATCACAATAAATGACTCCTGAATCTTAGTGAATTTATCTAATCCCTTCGTGGAGGTCAGGGTTTCTTCTCAGATTCCGCCCTCCCCTTACTCTCATGGCCTCCTAAGATGGGATCGTGGGAGAAAGAGGCGGGAAGCAGCTCATGGTCATTCCCTCCCCCAGCAAAATTAATCAAGCTCTGCTTCAGTGCAAGGCACTCAGGATACAGAGGTAAGCAAGCAGATACAGACTCCACCTAATAAGATTTATATTCTGGGGACTTCAACTATCCTCTAGTCTAGAGTTGAAAGTAATTCAGGCTGATTTTAGAAATTCTCAAGGCACACCTGTGGTATACCAGGGCACAGGGTCAAACAGGTAGGATTTAGAGATAAAGCATGGCTAGTAATAAAGAGAATGCATATGTCTCGCTTGTTTTCTTCATCACTTAGCTTCTAATCTATTGTGGCGGCTGCTGATGAGATGGCACCGTATTATACTTACACATAAACTTGAAATCATGAATCTGGCCACCTGCCAACACAGCTCTTTTCCAGCTATAAAATCTGTTACATTTGGATAGGCCCAATTTCCAATGAATTTTTAGGTGTTAGGTATTGGTTCGAAATTAGTTAGGATACCACTCAGCATTTCTAGTACCTGGCACGTAGTAAGTACTTAACGAATGTTTGTTAAATGAATTCATTACTCAGGTTGGCATATCCCTAAAGTGCTAAAGCCACATACTGGAATATCAAGGTGGGAGGAAGGGATTCATTTTTTTTACTTAGACCTCAGCTAGATATATTGATGCATATGCAGACAGTGGAGAGAAATTAGAAAAGGGAAAATGGCTGAGAAATACTGCTTTGCCTTCTAATACTGATACATGCTGGTCGCCCACTGTGCTACTCATGAGTGTGCCTTGAGTCGAGGACAGAACAGGGCCATGATAAAATCAGCAAATTCAATGCTTTCTCTCTTTCATAGCAATCAGTCTTTACTGAGCACCTACTATGTCTTGAGCATGTTCTACACTCTACAAATGAAGAGATAAATATATGCTTTGGAATACCTACCCAATCAGGTTTTTGGACAAATTTAATGTAAACAATTCTAAGTTTACACTGAGGGTAGAACAAGGATGCTATCCCAAAAATATTTCCTAAGAAGTTAAATACATTTTGCAAATCACATCACTATTTGCAATGTTATCACTACACCACATTTTAGAAGACAACAGTACTCATAGATTCTGAAAAGGGTGCTTGGGCCCTTTGCCTCATTGCTATCCTCTTCCTTACTGCTGCTATGTTTTTTTCTTTTTTTTAAACTGGTCCTGTACGTGTGTGTGTGTGTGTGTGTGTATTTGTGTGTGTGTATCGGAAAAGTATCAGTAAGGTGAAATTACTGCAGAATTTTTTTTCTCAACTGTGTGCAATCCATTTCTCTAGCTGTGTGTCAGTTGCCTGGGAAACCTTAGTAGACTAATGTTTGATTGGCTGTCATCTTGAACTTATCATGAGAGTTTTGAGCATAGAGTTAGAGTAGCATAGCCCTGGATAACTTGTTCTGAAGATGTAACGATGCTCTCTGTGCTTATTTGCAAGCAGATGCAAACTATACTGAGTTTCAGGTGTCATAATGTTTCAGCAAGATCTGTGCGTGGAATTGTGAAGCCTCTTCTACTAGACACCAAATAACAAAATATTCTCAGTATTACAACCTCAATTTCTTCCCACATATTCAAAATGATTTTCTGACTTGTAGTCTCAGATTCTTAATTTAACGTTCATACTTGAGATTTTTAATTTTAATACCCTAGCAGAGAAGTAGAGCTGTTTATTAAGCCAGAATATTTAATATGCTTGTGGTTGATTAAATTGCTCATGATATATTTTCCAGTACTGAAGCATTCCTTACATAATGTATTTAATAATAATTTTAATATATGTAATACATTAAAATTTACAAACTGTTTCCACATACATTACCTCATTCAATTCTTTCTGTAACCTGCAAGCTAGGTAGGATGAGTCCAATTAGCTTACTTAAAAAATCAGATATTAAAGGCTCAGCTAGATTACGCTATTTACGTGTGACTACCCAAGTGAAAAATAGCGAAGCTGAAACTCACATATGTATTTGCTGTTTACACTCAGTGTTCTTTCCATAAGAACTTTCCACCTCTAATAAAATAGCATGTCCTGGTTGCCTCCAGCTCCAAAATATATCCATAAGCCATGTATTTTTCTCATACTCTATCACTTGTGTGAAGCCATCATCAATTCTCCTATAGATTTCTGCACTAACTTCCTGAATAGTTTCCTTGACAATAATCTTGGTCCCTACAAGTCATTCTTCTCACAGTAGCCAAGTACATTTTAAAAATTTTAATGGAAGCATATTTAAAGTAAAATTCACATATCATGAAAGGCACAGATTGTAAAATTATAATTCCATGAGTTTTGATAAAAATATATTAATCTTTCATCAACTACTGAAATTGAGATATAGAATGTTTCCAACATTCCAGAAATCTCTCTCAAGCCTTATTTCAATGCTCACCCCTCAGAGGTAACCACTATTTTTTTTTCATATAGATTACCTTTGTTTGTTCTTGAATTTTATATAAATGAAATCATGCAGTATGTACTCTTATCATTCTGGCTTTTTTCCTCAACAAAATATTTTTGAAATGCATCCATGGTTTTGCATGCATCAGATGTTTGTTATTTTTAATGCAGTGTAGTATTCCATAATAAGCGCAGACTTAAATTTGTTTATACATTTTACTTTTTGATGGACTTTGAGTTATTTCCTATTTTGGTTATAATGACACCGTAAGTTTTTAGCAAAAGTCTTCTTTTAGATGAGTTTCACAATTACAGAAGAGTTGTGAAGAGAGTGAAGTGTTCTCACACACCCACGTGCAGTTTCCCCTATCATTAACATCTTAGTATGGAGTATTTGTCATAACAACTAGACCAATGTTGACACATTATTACCTAAAGTTCACATTTTATTTGAATTTCTTTACAGTTTACCTATTTTCATATATTCTCTTCCAGGATTCTATCCAGGATCAACACTTAGTTGCTATGGGTATCTCAAATTTTGTTGTTCTTGATGACTTTGAGGGTTTTGAGGAGTATTGGAGAGCAATTTTGTAGAATAAGGCTGAATTAATGTTTCGTTCTTTTTTTTTTCCTTATGATTAAACAGGAGTTGTGGGTTTTGGGAAAAGGACTACAGAAGTAAGGGACCATTGACCTCATGCCATGGCAAGGGTTCATACTACCAACATGAAATCCCTGTGGACATAAACCATGATCACCTGGCTGAGGAATGGTCTATCATGTTTATTCACCATAAGTGTGCTATTTTTCCTCACTTCTATACTATACTGTACTTTTTGGAAGGAAGTAACCATGCACAGCTAATACTTAAGAGGTATTTCAATAGTCTTAAGTAATAATACTTAAGTGGAATATTTACATAACTTGGTTTTTATTTGAAAATATCATGGAGATAAAAATGTTTTTGGTTACATGTATCGATTTTGTTATACTTGAGTCAGGGTTATAAGTGTGCCCATCACTCAGGTAGTGTTCATTGTGTGTGTTAGGTACAATGAACCCTCATCCCCTCACCCCCTTGTTGATTTCCACTGAGTTTTATTTCCTTCTGTGCACGTGTGTGCTCATTGGTTAGTTCCAGTTTAATAGTGAGTACATGTGATGTCTGTTATTCCATTCTTTAGATACTTCACTTAGGATAATGGTCTCCAGTTCCATCCAATTGTTACAAGAGGCCTTAATTCATCCTTCTTCATGGCCAAGTAGCATTCCAGAGTATACATATACCACATTTTGTTAATCCACTCATGAATTGATGGGCACTTGGGTTGATTCTCCATCTTTGCAAATGTGAATTGTGCTGCAATAAACTTTAAAGTGCAGGTGCCTATTTGATAAAATGACTTTTTTTTCTGTTGGGTAAATACCCAGTAGTGGGATTTCTGGATCACATGGTAGGTCTACTTTTAGTGCTTTGAAGAATCTAAACACTATTTTCCACAGAGGTTGTACTAATTTGCAGTCTTGCCAACAGTGTGTAAGGGTTCCCTTCTCTCTGCATCCACACCAGCATCCATTGTTTTTGGACTTTTTAATAAAAGCCATTCTAACAGGGGTAGGGTGATAACTCACTGAGGTTTTAATTTACATTTCCCTTATAGTTAGTGGCATTGAGTATTTTTCTCATCTGTTTATTGGCGATTTGTCTATCTTCTTTGGAAAAGCTTCTGTTCATGTCTTTTGTCCATTTTTCAATGGGGTTGTTTGCTTTATCCTTGCTGATTAGCTTCAGTTCTTTGCAGATTCTGTTTATTAGCCCTTTATCGGATATATAGCTTGTGAATATTTTTTTCCATTCTGTAATTTATCTATTTTCTCTGTTGATTAATTCCTTAGCTGTGCAGAAGCTTTTTAATTTAATCAGGTTACATTTATTTATTTTTGTTGTTGCTGTGATTGCCATTTGGGTCTTCTTCCTAAATTCTTTGCCTAGGCCAATATCTAGAAGAATTTTCATAACATTTTCTTCTAGAATTCTTAGGACTTCATGCCTTACATTTAAGTGTTTTACCTATATTGAATTAATTTTTGTGAGTGGTGAAAGATATGGATCCTGTTTCAGTCTTCTGTATGTGGCTATCCAATTTTCCCAGTACCATTTATTGAATAGGGCTTCTTTTCCTCAGTATATATTGTTGTCTGCTTTGTCAAGGATCAGTTGGCAGTATGTGGATGGTTTAAATCTGGGTTTTCTGTTCTGTTCCAATGGTCTATGTCTCTATTTTTGTGCCAGTACCATGCCGATTTGGTTCCAATAGCCCTGTAAGATAGTTTGAAGTCTGGTAATGTGATGCCTCCAGTTTTTTTCTTTTTGCTTAAGATTGCATTTGTTATTCAGGCTCTTTTCTAGTTCCAAACAAAGCATATGATCATTAATATTTTTTCTGGGAGAATAGTATTAGAAGCCAAGAGCTTCTATAAGCTCTTCTTGTTCTTTTGCAGAGTACAAGTTTTTAATTTTAATAAAGTCTAATTAATCATTTTTTATGAATTATGCTTTTGGAGTTGTAGCTACAAAGTCATCACCAAATCACTCATATTTGTCTCCTATGTTTTCTTCTAGAAGTTTTATATTTTTTCATTTTACATTTAAGTTTATAGTCCATTTTAAATTAATTTTTGTGTAAGGTGTAATATATATGATTAAGTCCATATTTTTTATATGGACATTCAATTGTTCTAGCACCATTTGTTGGAAAAGGTTATCTTTTCTCCATTGAATTGTCCTTTTGCATTGTTAAAAGTAAGTTAACTAAATTTGTGTGAGTCAGTTTTTGAGCTATTTTGTTACATTGATTTATGAATAACAAGGTGTTGTGATTACGGTAGCTTTATAGTAAGTCTTAAAGTAAAGTAGTGTTAGTCCCCCAATTTTGTTTTGCATCTTCATATTGTGTTGACCATTCTATGTATTTTGCATTTGTATATAAATTTTAGAATCAGTTTGTTGATACTTGCAAAATAGCTTGCTAGAATTTCAATTAGGGCAGCATGGACTCTATAGAGCAAGTTGGGAAGAACTAACATCTTAACAACATTGAGTCTTCTGCTCTATGAACACAGAAAACCTCTTGATTTATGAAGATCTTTAATTCCTTCATCAATGTTTTTCAGTTTTCCACCTACATATCTGGTACATATTTTGTTAGACTTATAATTAATTACTTTTTGATGCTAACTAAATAGTATTTTTTTTAATTTCAAATTCAAATTTCTTATGAGTGGTACACATAGTAAGTTTTAAAACATAAGCACTGTCATGTCTAATCACTGCACTTAAAATGCAAACTCCTCAGTCTGGCCTACAAGACCCAGTCACTCTCCCCAAAATAATCTCATACCACGTTGCCCTTTGATTCTTGACGTCAAAACTTTCTGTCATTTTTGTTTCTTGACTATTCCAAGCTTGTTCATGCCTCACAGCTTTTGCACTTGCCCTTCATTTTGATTGAATTTCTCTTTTCCTGAGTGTCTTCCTCTCTGGTTCTGGCTCATTTCATCCCACAGGTCTCAAATCAAATTTCAAATGTCAGATGTAGTCTTTTCTAATAACTACATCTAAACTAGCTTCAACTTTCCTCTTTTCTTTTCTCTTCCTTTATCCTTGCTTCATAGTCTTCAGAGTACTTAACCAGTATTTGACATTATCTTGTTTGTTGATTACTCTTCCTAGTTATCATTAGTATTTACCCAAATAGAATATAAATTAGATGAGCATAGGAATTTTGCCTTTTTCATTCACCACCATATTCTCATTGCTTATAACATCTAGAATAGAGTAGACACTCATTTAAATATCTCCGAATGAGTGAACATATTTTCTTTTAACAAGAAAGATACACTGAGGCCAAATGTCTTAACTTCAATGAAATCTTCCTTGAGTCCCTAAACTGGAACTGATTACCTCTGCTCTGAGTCTATCTAAAAATGTGTTCCTTCTTATGTGATATTTATAGTGTTCCTTGTTGATACACATCTTTTATCTTCAACTATACTACAGAATCACTTTGAACAGAGGTAATAATTTATTCATATTTGTATTTACCATGCCTTCTGGGAGAGAATCTTACATTAATAACAACGTGTATATATATATATGTATGTGTGTATATATCTTAATACATATAATTATTTATTGAATTTTAAAAATTGAATAGCTGAATAGGCTGCTAATCTTTCAACCTTGGACCTGATTCAAACAAATTTCACCAATTAATTATGTAACTATTAGAAAACCACCTCATTTCTGCAGGCCTTATTTTCATAATCTGTAAAATGAGGGGATTAGAATAGATTGATTGAAATTATTAAACTTTTTTCCTCTTTTGAAGGAGCTGTAGCAGATACTGGGAGTGCTCCACCTACATCCTCTGAATCTCTTTACCGCTTCCATGAATGTGAGATCCCGGTGTTTTATTCCCAATGGCTAGAACCTGCCTCCCTTCACTCGAGGACGGCCCTCAGGCTTCCTGACACAGCTTTCCCTGCAAGCTGAAAGAGCCAGAATTATATGCCCCCCTCTCCCAGGGAAACTATGACTAAGGATGCAGAGGTGCAAACATTCTAGCTTCTTAGGCCCTCGATACCCATGGCTCTGAGTGAGGCCTACTCAGTCTCCATGGCTCCTTTATAAGAATTGGTTTGATATCTCATTCTTGCCTGGCCTCCTTCCCTTCCCAAGCTTCCTACCTGACAACCTGTTTTTCCTAGAAACGCTTCAAAATACATCACTTTCATATGAATTCTCATCTCAGAACCACTTCTGGGGAACCCACCCTGAGACTTGAGACAATGAATCAGAGTCCCCTTGAGAATCTACTGAAACCATGGTTGATCTTCAGAAAAAAAAATCATTCATATAAAAATATTTATATAATCTATGGATTTCAATTTAAGAATCTCTTGACTAAGAATATCTAAGGTAACTTCTGTTCTTAAGTTCATTCACTTCTTTAAAAAAATGTCTAGTGAGTATCTACTGATACCTGGCATCATCGTAATTCCTGATGAGATCAGAGTGAGTAAAACCAACCAGATCCTGGCTCTGTGGAGCTTATCTTCAGGTAGAGGAAGATGATAATTAAAGTAGATAGAAAGCCAGTGGGTGACTACTTTATGTATCATGATCAAGGGACAGTGCTCAGAGAAGGAATATTTAAGCTGAAACTGTAATGATGAGCAGAAGCCAGCCATACAAAGATCAGGAGATGGCAACACAGGCAGAGGGAATGGCAGTGCAAGCAAAAGGAACAGACAGTGCAAAGTCCCTAAGTTAGGAATAGGCTTGGTAAGTTTGAGAATCAGAAAGTCTCGTTGTCTAAGCATGGTATGCAAAGCAAAGAGTGTATGAGATGATGTTGGAAAAGTGTTCAGGCACCTGATCTTGGAGGGTTAGTCATGGTAAAGAGTTTGGGTTTTACTCTAGGTAAAATGGGGATAATGATAATCAGTACTCGTCTTCTACTGGAACATTCCACTGCTAAGTGCTATAACATAGGGTGTAGCGTCTAATCGTATTTTAATCAGTTCCATTGACATCAACCCTTCCCTCTGCTTTCCTCATATATTCCTTCCTTGTAACTGACTGTAAGTTCATTAGTCCCTGCTTCATCCTTCCTACATCTTCCCCCACAGCAGAAAAGGGGAAATGCCATGATACCTAATTGGATGAACTAAAAGTCATCTTTGAATAACCCTGGCTCCATGAATGATGAGAATTTCCATGAATACTTACACTGATAAAATGAACTATTCTTGACTTTTGACTAAGTCTAGAGCTAAGCTCCTACTTAGAGGATATCACATTGAGGTGATAAAGTCTTAGAGGATACAGGACATATGTTACTGCTATCTGCATTTTTGTTTATGTTGGGTGGGTTGAGATTTGCATTGAAAGACATTGTTAGTGTTGATTTCTTAGGATTTGGTTTCAAAGAAAAAACTTGTCATTTTTTGTAGTCTCTTTAAAATTCAGCAGGAGGTTGTCTAAAAGCACAGTAGATATTATCAAAATCTTAAATTCAAGCAAACATTTTTTTCCGGTCTTTCACTGGCACCATCATGGTTATTCTACAACTCATGCCCTCTAGCAGGAAAGGAGTCTTTCTGACAAAGCGAGCTTGATAAGACAGCTGGAGTTTCTTGGAGAATGTTGACCAGAGTAATTACTGTATTTCTGACAGCAGCTGTAACGTTTCTGTCGCTGGGGTAGAATTTAACCCTTAGCTAACTGAATTCTAAGAAATTGATTCTTTGTTATGTTTCACTAACATGTACCTCAGGATATGGGAGAAATACAAGCTATTTAATTGAATCCAAAGCATCCTGGTGTCTGCCTTGATACTCTGAGTTCAAAAGATTTGCAAAAATATTTATATAACAGATGAAGAAAAAGTGCCATTGGTCTGTTTGTCCCTACTCTGGTTTCCATAGTTTCTTGTATCTTATATTCAGCCTACTTGGTAAGCAACAAAACATAAGCTGCTTTTGGATAGGATGAAGATAGAAGCTCACTTGCTTCAGAGTGGGAATGTGTTGTAGTTCTTTGGGCAATGTGGAGATAACGCGGATTAAAATGCAATCCTTTAACCCTAGATGGCCAAAATAATATTGAAAATTTTTGTCTCCTACTATTCTTCTAAATTATCACAAGCCATAATTTTGCAACATCCAGTTGCCAAGTATTTGCTGAGTGTCTACCATTTATGAAACACTGCACTAATCGCTAATGAGTCACCAAGTAGTACAAATCATGATCTCTGCCTTCAGAGTTTATGTCACAGGTGTGGCACTGACATACATGGAAAAATAAGAATTGAGAGTAGGTAATAAATTTACAAGCATCATTTTGATTAAAGTGTATTATTTAGTGCCTGCTCGCTATACAGGATTCTGAATAATATTCAAATTAATGATGTACACAGCACTGTTTTGGAATTTTGAGCATGTCAAACTGTGAGACTAAAACACTACCGTGCTACAGTAAAAGTGTTACTGGTAGTAGTAATAGTAGTAGAAGCAGTAAGTATAAGAATAGCATTTACTGACTATACACTACATGCCACATGGTAAAAATTAATTATTTCCAGTCCTCTCAAAAATTCAGTGAAATAAGTGTTATTAGCCATATTTTTGCAAATGAGAACTCCAATGCCCACATACACCCCAAATTAAAACCTAGACTCACTTGATTCCAAAGTCAGGGCTGCTTCCCTCAGTCATGATGCCCTTGTGTACACCAAAGTGGGCTTCAGAGTGACACTGGGTCTGAAATAAGTTTAACATACATGAACCTTAATTCAAACATTGAGCCTTAAAAAGAGTGTAACTTTATTTTCTATAAATCAACATAAAACCTGTTCCAATTCCCCAATATGTGGGACATCTAATATAGTCATTTTTTATTCCACCTCCCACCATTTGTACAGAGGTTCTGAGTTTGCACTAAAACAGGGAGGAAGCAGCTTCCCTCCTCAGGTACCCAAGATTCTCTACTTTCTGTGTCAAGCCTGGGGTGCTTGCTTCTCCGGCATGGTTGAGGGCCATGTTCTTAGGGCTCCGTGTCCTAAGTATAGCACACGGCCACCTCCTCAGTGGTGTGGCCTCCTCAGACCTCCATTCCCTTCCCAGCCATGGAATTCTCCTCATTGCTGAATGCCCTTAAAGAGCCAGACCGTTTCTTCTTCCACAAGAAATTCAGCACCATTTTTCTCAATGGCTTAGGCTATAGGAAAACAAAAACCAGACTAGGATGTATCTTGCAAGCCACCTTTCTGGTGGCCCCAAAACTCAAATCTCTCTTGAGATAAGGTAGGAATCACACAAGACTATGTATCTTTGTGGGATGGATGGGAAAGGAGAGACACCTTGAGGGAAAAAGAATAATATTGTCTCAAGGACTAACTTGGTCATGTAAACATTGAAAACAAATAGGAATCAGATAGGCAAAGAGAAGATAACGTATCCTAGTACACCTGAGACATCACATTAGCCTACGTGTAGCACCTCACTCCCTCAGTGGAATTCTGGCACCAGCACCAGATACCTGGGAGTTTGTTAAGAATGAAGAAACTCATTGTGCTTCCACCCCTGACTAATGCACACAAGTATGTATTTCACCATGATTCCCAGGTGATTTGTATGCATATGAAAGTTTGAGAACCACAGTAATAGAGGTTAAAAAGCACAAAGTATGTTCAGAGTACAGTAAATAAAATGATCATGTAACTAGAGCACAGGGTTTGTACAAAAGAAAAACGTTGACGTGTCTATAAATGATGGCTGGCCCAGAAGGTCAAGACTTGAAAGCCATTTTCAAGGGAATAGAAGTTTTCCTGCAGTTGTGGAGAGCCACTGGAAAAAAGTTTTTGTGCCGGTGAATGACATCACCAACAGGATGGTGTAGGAAGATCCATCCAGCAACAGTGGGGGAAAGGGGATATTTGTGAAAGAGCGCAGGGATCTACAGTCTCAAATCTTTGGTGTAAGATACTCCTTTAAGTCCATCAGAGATTTTCAGACATATATAGACTTGTTCAAGCTGTCGAGAGACTATGGAATGCACTAATATCTTATGATGCAAAGATGTTCCTATTAATGACTTTAAAGAGTAATTTTAGCTCTTGGTGTCACTGGCTTCTGCAAAGAGATAGTGAGAACTAGGATCCCAGGGATGAGAGAAACCGAACGTTCATCGCCAGTTAGAAACTCTCCCCAAACAAACAGGAAATGTAGTGCAAACAAGGCCTTGGGAGCACATGACATGAATATTTCAGGTTCCTTAACACCACAGCCTGTGCCTTCTTTCACCTGCCCTTTGGCGATTTCATCACTTATTTGAGTTCTTACGGGAGGTAGGTCAGCCTGCAGAGCAGAGGAGGATGTTGTCATCCTCCTCCAGCAGCCGTTAGGTCAGTGGTTTGCAGGCATCACTGTACATTAGAATCACCTGGGGAGCTTTAACAGCGACAGCTGCCCAGCCATATTCCCACACCAATCAAATGATTATTTCTGGTAGTTCCAACAATCAGACAGGTATGACAAGAGTCAAGTACATGCTCCCAAACTGAGAATTAAAATAAAAAAAAATACTTTTCTGGTTCTTTGCGTGGAGTAAATATAATGGTTATTATTTATTAAGTCTGTGTCATATGCCAAATACTGGACCTGTGTTTCATGTGGATTATCTGTTTAGGCACCCTACACCTCTATCCCACCCTTCCCCATAGATAACCTGTGTGTTAGGTAAGATTTTTACCATTATTTCCACTTTATGAAACAGTAAACTGAGGCTCAACAGAAGAAATGCACTTGCCCACACTTACAAAATTAGGAAGTAGTCAAGCCAGGATTCAACCTAAGGGAGGGAGACGTAGAGTCTGATACTTGGTCCAAATCACAAATTCTGAGAATGATTTGTAGATTCATTCATCCTTCCTATCGTGACCTAAGGCTATTGAATACTCAGTATATTTAATGTTTTGAAAATAGTATATTCTGTGACTCAGTTTGGAAATGTTCAAACTTGCTTTAGTGTGACTGGTCAGTTCTGGACGCCATCAGTGTATATTGTGAAGTGTTTGGTTATAGCAGGCATTTGGTAATGTCTCTTTAAATAATGAAATAAGTGAATTCATGAGGAGTTTGTAAATGAAAACAGAGCCATGTGATTAAGTCAGCCATATCACCAAGAAGCACACATCAGAAGATATTTTTAACAGCCACTGTCAATCACTCCACCTTATTTGGGTTGCCTACCAAATGTGGACCACTCTTTTTATTTGAGATTTTATGCTCACTTTACATGTTCATTATACTCCACTTTACTGGAATTGCTCAATTCAGTCAGTTTTTTTCCTATCTCAGAATGGGAAGGGATTTCACACTTACTGTTCCCTCCACTAGACTCATCTCCCCCTACTCCACTCACCTCCTTCCACCAGAACACCATCACTACACTTTATGCCTGGATAGCACTTCAGATCCCAACTTAAATGTAATTTCTTGATGAAGCATATCTTGACCTCTAACTCCACCACCCTACTCCACCACTGCCTCCCCCAGCCCGGGCAATCAATTTCCCCTCACAATTTCTCCTTCTGTTCTTAAAACACTGTATCACAATTTATTATGTATCTACTTGCAGTTTTATTTATTCAGTAACTGATTCCCCATTAAAATGTGTCATTCTTGAACAAAGAAATAATGTCTGTTTACCACTTTATTTCTTGTGCCTAAAAAGTTCCTGACACATAGTAGATGCTCATTAAAAGCACTGAATGTTAAGTGTTTTTAAGTTCCTTTAATTCCAAAAGAATACATTGTTTTTTCTTAATTCTCAGTCTTAGTAAGTGATGTAACTTACATATATATAATTGTTGCTTTTCCTCACTTGAGTGTTTTCAACTGATGCTTAAATATAAATAAATAACCAACACAATATGCAGTATTCCCATTCAATAACCATTCCCATTCAATAACCTACTAGTTTTTTGGAAAGCCATTTACCTGCAAGAAGTCACTGAGAATCAATGTAAATTCAATAAAATTTCCCCAATGCAGAAAGTAACCTGAGGATAAGAGTTAATTCTGAGATGAGAGTTTTGTGATATGACCTGTTAATCCAGGAGGGAAATATTTTATCTCAAGTCAATTTCCTTCAGTGAATTTTGAATAGGCTTGTTAATTTTTACATATAACTGTACTTTTCCAGCATTTCCTATTAAAGGATATACAGTGATGACTCCAACTCCACATTTGCTTGGACTGTAGACTCCATTCAACACAGAACCAGCATGTACTCTCAAGAGCTTCCTAAATTTTCCTTATTTGTGCCACCTATCTATTTAATCAATTCACTTCAGCAAGCATTGATAACATGTCTAAAACTGTGCCCTGCACGAGTCCCATTGCTGTTGGAATGCAAAAGAAACTCATAACAAAGTACCCAAGGAACTCCCAGTCACACCCAGGTTACAAAAATTAAACCCATGTTTAGGTAAGGGATGGGAGGGGTAGAAAACCCAATGACACCGCATGTGATAAAGTCAGTTACTAAGCACAATCAAGAGCCTCACTTTAATATTCAGACAGCAAATAGTTACATGGCTTAATGACAAGATGATCAGCTTTGAAATTATCTGATCTTTGTTGGAATCTGGTTCTGATATTCATTAGCTTTGTCAACTTCCATGTTCATATTAGTCATTTTCTTGCTGAGTTGTCGTAAGGATTAAAATATATAATATATGCAAAATGTCTGACATAATCATTCTCAAAAATGTGCAACTCTTATGGCTGATTAGAGGAAGAAAACAACAATATTGAGTCAAAAGAGAAAGATTCATGGAGAGAGAGATTTGAAATTTAGTGGCTGATTCAATATAAATTTTCTTTTAGACCTACTATAGTCAGATCCTTTGGGTACTAACTAATGTAGACACGATTTCCTGAAGTCTACATTTTAATGGAAGAAGATGACCAATAAACACATTAAAAAACACAGTTCAGTGGAGAAGACATTGAAAAGCTGTAATGCAATAGAGCGATACTGACTGGTGTTGGGAAGGCAGGGGGTTGGCCCCTCTGAGCAGGTCATACGCGAGATGAGACTTGGATGTGCAACTAGCCCCAGGAAGATCTGGGAGGATAGAGTTCCAGGCAGAGGGGGGCTCAGAGGCAGTAGCCTGCTTGGCGTGGATGGCCAGTGTTGATGGAATGTAGTGATGGAGGGAGACAGTGAACCAAGTGAGATTCCAGGAGTAATGTAGAGCGTCTGGAAGGCCAGAGAGCAAAAGGATTTCATTAGATGACCTACTGCATTCCCTGACTTTGAGCACAAGGAAAGCACAGGTAAAATCACCACCATAGAACAAAGAAACACCGGCCTAAAAATGTGACAAGTAAAAATGAGCCTGGCTGAAATATAAAGGCATCATTTGTAAAAGTCCTCAGAATAGTGCTGTAGATTTAAGCAAAGGGAATTGGATGCCATAGTTACTAGTTTTTCTTAAAAGGTGCCTGTGGACTGTCAACAGGAATTCATCACCAATTCTAACACCTTCTAGGGCTTATTTCTTCATTTTGGATTCAGTTTTCCTTTTGGTCAAATCTTAGTGAAAAATTTTTGACAAATCAGGTTAGATTCTAACTGCATTATATTCTTCATGGAGAAGCCTCCTAAAAATAAAGTATTAGGGAGGCACAATTTATATTTTTAAACAGCCTGTTTTTAACTTTTTATATTACTCATCAAGAGATATTAGAGTTTTTTTTTTTCCCTTACATTTTTCCAGTCTCAGGCAGATTCAGTGGTTTATATATCTAGATTAAACAACATACAAAGCATTGAAATGTTGATGAAGAATAGTATACATGTCTTTCAAAGTAATTACATATTATTTAAATAATAAATGCTAATGTTTTGCAAAACCATGATACCCTATTTCCCCACTCTCCTTTAATTTTCAAGAATAAAAAAAACTTTTGAACTTTTTAAAGTTATCAGAACTCTTTTTTATAAACTTATAGTACCACCATATAATGAATATTTTTTTAGTTCATAGTCATGTCCAAGCAAGCTTCCCGATGCTACCCATATCCACGTTCTGTCTTGCTGCCTGTGCAGTTGTAGGCTAATAATTGACCTCTCTGGTCTCTGCTTCCTGTATGTTTGTGAAGAACATTAAATACGCTGACATATATTAGTCTATGCATGATTCTCAACACAGAGTAGGTACTTAGTAACTGTTGATTCCCTTTCCAAGTTCAGAAAATGTCTGCTTCAGAGTCAGGTTCCCCTATATCTTACATGCTAATAAAAGTTCTCAAGTTAACAGGTCCTTCTGCCCTCATTTGTAGCCCAGGTGCTATTCTGGACATCAGACAACTATCCCCAAATCTCTGATATCTATCAAGTCCTGGTCAAGTTAAAGGTTTATTTCTCTAACTACTTGGATGACTAATATCACCAGTCTGTTCTTTACCTTCATCCTGATGATCTAGAATCATCCATGTCTGTTCTCCACTTGGCATCCTATAGCTTTCTTGATTCATGTTAATGTTTGAGGATTTCTGAACTTTTACTATTTGAGTTTTTGTACAGTGTTCTGGGTTTTGTACAGTATCTAAAGTTACCACCTGGAGTCAGACAGATCTGAGTTGGAATTTTGACTGTATCATTATTATTATTGCATTCATAAAATAATCTCTTATTATACTTGTGTGACCTTGGGAAAGTCCTTTAACTTTTTACAACCTTAGTTTCCTTATCATAAAATTGTAGACAGCAATCCTAAACTCAGAGTTCAATGTGAAGACTGAATGAAGTAAAGCATATTAAGCACAGTGGCTAGCACAATTAAGAATTCAGGCAATCAGGCAATAATGGCAATATATAAAACAGAAAGGCAGAGAAAGACAGAGAAAGATTAGTTTAGTCTTATTACAGACCCAAATATTGCTAAAAATGGTAATGTTACAAAGTTCTGACCTGGGAAGAATAATAAATTTATCAGCCACTTTACATGCATTATTAGGAAGAGAGAAATAACTTGGAACGAGTTCATATGGTCTGTGATTGTTAAAACACTGTGACAAAATATTTACCAAAAAAGAAAGAAAAATAGAAAAAGAAAAGAACAGGAATTTATATTAGTTATCCGTACTCCTCTATGATCTTAATTCTAGTTATAATTTAAGGAAAATAAATTGAAAATTGCTTCTCCATTCTTTCCTCTTTGAGATGTTTCCTTCTTCTTCAATTTAAGTTAGCATATGAACTTGTTCCATCCAAATGAGTCTTCACCTAAGTGGAAAAGGATACACAAATATATTTTGAGGAGATTAATGTCAATGGGAACTAAAAACCAAAAAAATATTCACAAAACAGTGTGCTGCTGTACTGTAATACTCTGGATTGTTAAAAACAAAATTACCTACTTTTGGCATTGTCATTCATCACATTGCCTAAGCAGAATTGCAATCTCAAAGGAAGTGGGAAAGGGATGAGAAGTGAGAAGTGACATAAAATGATTAGTTCTGCTCCACAGACGCAGGATGCTGGCGTGCTGAGGACCGAGTCAAGCATCTTAGCTGTGAATTTGTTTGTAAATGTGTCTGTGATTTGCACCAGGAGGAAAAATGAAGGGAACGTGAAACCACATTTTAGGACTGCATGTGATGGTGGAAAAATAAGCAGGCTATATTTTATTGTTGGTGTTATTTTCTAACTTTGTGGATCTTTCAGATTTCCATCCCCCTACCTCCATTCATGCTTCTACGTATGTTCCTGTTAATGTCAACCCCACTACTAAAAACAAAACAAACACAACCTAGTTACTCTGAGTCAGAAGGTTTTCACATCCATTTTCATTGTGGGCTTCCCAAATCAGGGCAGGTTAGCAGTGTGGTTAAAAGTACCAATTCTGGAGGCAGATCGGCTGAATATGAATCTTAGCTCTGCCGTTACTCTTCCTGTAAACTTGGACAAGTTATTTGAATTTACTTTGTCACAATTTCCACATCTATTTAAAAAATAATGCTGCAAATGATAATGGTATGTATTTCACAAGGTTACAGAGTAGCATAGGTACTCAATTGTGCAGCTGTAGCATGAAAGCAGGCATAAACAATACCTAAACTAATCAGCAGCATTGTGTTTCAATGCAACTTTATTTATATAATCGGAGGCAGGGCTAGATTTGGCCAGCGGTCTATAATTTGCCAACCCCTTGGTTTATATCACAGAATTTTTCCATCTGGAAGGAGCTTTAGATATTACCTAATTTGACATCCTCATTTTACATTTGAGACAACTGAAAGTCAGGAAGAGGATGTAACTTGTCCACTGCCCCTCCACCAAAACAAAAAACAAAACAAAACAAAAAAAGCAATCATATGGCTAGCATTAAACAACAACAACAAAAACACAACTATGTTTTTTTTTGCTTTTTTTTGAGACAGAGTCTAACTCTGTCACCCGGGCTAGAGTGCTGTGGTGTCAGCCTAGCTCACAGCAACGTCAAACTTCTGGGCTCAAGCAATCCTTCTGCCTCAGCCTCCCGAGTAGCTAGGACTACAGGCGCATCCACCACACCTGGCTAATTTTTTTCTACATTTTTAATAGAGATGGGGTCTCAATCTTGCTTAGGCTGGTCTTAAACTCCTGACCTCAAGCGATCCTCCTGCCTCGGTCTCCCAGAGTGCTAGGATTATAGGTGTGAGCCACCGCACCTGGCCACAACTATTGTTCTTATACAACTCATGGTATCATTCTTATCTGCAGAGCTCCAGGAATGATGTCTTATTTTCCAAAAATAAAGGTTTCCCCTATAAAGTACCTCAGACTTTCCATTGGTGGTGTTAGGTTCAATTCCCAGAAGCAGACCTTGAGAGAAAGACTCCTGTGCAAATGAGCAAGAGAAGAAAAGACAGGGAAAGGAGGAAACTAAGAAAGGGGAGATTTCAAGAAAAAGCCATGCAGAGGGGAGGTCTGAGTCTGATCCTGCAACTGAACTCTGGAGCGAAAGTTTCCTAAGAATCGTGCTATTCTTCATCTCATAATTATTAGTTATGGGCATCCTGAGAGGCTGTACTAACAGTCTTCTGCATTCCCTTAATAACAGAGAACATTACGTAGCTTAACCTGTTTAAAAGTATAGATCAGAGACTCCTGCTGCAAGCTAGATTTCTATTTGAAGTTTCTTGTTTTAGCTATAAAAGTTCATACAAATTTTGTTTTTACCTTAATATATCAATGATTGCTTGAGAGTTTTTCCAAATCTATGAATTTGATTTGCTGTCTTCAAAAGTTGTTTTATTTTGATACATGATTTATTTAAATCTTTAAATCTTAGCTTTTATTTTTTTACCATTCCTCTCCCAGGAACTAGTAGAAATTCAGTTTTACTTGAAATAACATCTGAATAGTTTTCTTTTCTCCTTTCCCGTTTATACTTTCCTCTTCATATAGAAGAGTGGAAGGGGGCAGGCAGCTTTCTCTATGGGTACCACATACCCCCAGCTCTCAAGAGAAGAAAAAAAAAAACAAGTGGATAAGCAATCATTTTACTATTCAGGTTCCTTACTGTAAATTCTTAAGTGCTTTTCCAGTTTAATTTTAGAAGAATCTGAGATCTAAGTTTCTTCCTCCAGTCACTTCAACTTCACAAGAAGATTAAAATGATCTGTGATGCACCACCATTCCTTCCAAATACTGTCATGTCCCTTTTATTATGGAGATGACTTAAAAGACCCTCTCAATCACTAGTGCTTATTTACATGATATGAGAAGTGTTTTGCTTGTTTTGTCTTCTTTCTTGGTAAAATCCTACTATGTTTTTCTAATAGTGTTTTTTTTTTTTTCCTTCTCTATTGTTCCTTAAAACAGGACTCACTTTTATGGTTTAGGTTTGTCTATGGCTGCTTTCAAACAACTACCGCACAGTTGAGTATCCTGCAAGGCCTAAAATATTCATTATCATAAAATTCTGCTGATCCCTGATTAAAATGATGTAGCAATTACAACATAGCTGATAAATGTTGGAAGGAAGGCTGGATCCCAGGGCACCCTGCATCTATTTACATAATTTGAAATCCTCCTGCTGATATCAAAGATCTCCACAAGTTGGCCAACTTTGTAGCTGCTTATCTTTTTTACTTTAGGCAGATGTTACATTTGTGCAGAAACTTATCTCAAACTTTCCCGTCACCCACTAATAACTGCAATAATATCTTGCCCATCCTTTGAAGTCCATTTCAAATAGCATGTTTTCAGTAATGGCTTTCCTGTTTACTCCCAACCAGCTCTAATCTTTTCCCTGTAATCCCTTTGGATTATGCTCTTATTAGTATATGCTTTTCTTGTGTCACTAATATTCTGTTACTTAAAGTAATCATTTTTGTTATCTTCTTCTCCATACTATAATTAAGCTCCTTGAAGGGAAAAATATTATCGAATTCATCTTTTGGCTCCCTGCACAACATTTCCACATACATTGAGGTCAGTACATTCACTGAATCACTGAATTAGATTTGATACCCATGTCAGAAAGATGGCCTTGTTGTCTGATGATGTCCAGGTCTGATGATGTTCACGTTATGTCTCATGACTGTTGATCACCCACACTAGTGACTTGCAGTGATCACAGGTGTTTAAGAGTTAGAAGGCCCTCATTTCAGTTTAAACTATGTGAATTTCCCGTATAGAACTTTGGCCAATAGTTCCTGCCTAAATTGTTTAGTCCAAGACTCCCAAGTGTTTGCACACCACCTAAATTATTTTGTCAAACCCAAGTACCACATTTTTTGCTACTTTATCTATTTTCTTTAAATTTATAACACATATCCATGTAATATTCAAAATCATCTCTTGAACCATCAGTGGTCCACATGCCCAATTCTGGATTAAAATGCATGGTTGGAACATACCAAAGCTCCAAAGCACTCATTGTTTCCTGTTGATGTATCAATGGCTCCAACAGCTTATCACTTAATTCTTAACTCCCATTAATACAAATTACATTAAAAAAATAAACACTGGTAAAACTTGCTTGTTGGGTTGGCTTGCCTGAAAGAGACTTTATCTCATTGACCAATGACTTTGCTCTATGCCAGTACATACCACACCCACAAGAGGAACACTTGTACTTACAGCTCTTAATCATTTATTTGAAGCTAAAGCCAAATTCATCTTCTCAGGAACTAGGAACACAATATGTCTTCATGCAGTTTCTATTATGGGAGAATGATGCTAAAACAAATGAAAGAAAATAGTGGTTATTATCACCTACTCATTAGGTTTCCAATTAAAGAAAATTTTCACTCTGACAGATTTTGACTAGTTATTCTCCATTCTTCCTTTTCTGAAGTGAAGCTTTTCTTAATCACAAAATCTTTAACACTTTTAGAATATTATGAAATGCAAGTAATATTAGAACTTACCTCATAGTATTTTATGAGAATTAAATGAAGTGTAGCAAGGTTAGAGCATTAAGTATCAGAAAAGGTCATTTCATATCAGCAATGACTTACATGTTAAATATTATATACAATGGTATTTTTTTATTAAGGAAAAATTATATGCTAAAAATTTAGAAACTATCCTATGATTTTTAATATAAGACATATTTTACTTAAATGCTTAGAGAGTAAAAAAGATTTTTTGTGAATTCATTCATTCAAAAGTTCACTTATTCAACAAATATTTTAAAAAGTCTTATATAAGAAGTTCAGATAATGCAATTATTTATTAATAACATTAACATTACAATATTTTACTAATAGTTCTCAGTTATTTGAATATTCAATTATTGGGCATTCTATCCCTAGTCATTCTTGCAAATAATATTATTAAATTTTTCTAGGAATTCCTGCATGTATTTACTTATATTTATTCAGTTATACCATGACTATTTTCAAACAGACTTCAGAGTGATTGTTTCACACATGACTATGTGAATTGCTAAAATGTAAGTAGCAATCATCCACAGTTGACATGAATATGAGATCTCAGATGTCCTAGATTGGTGTATTCATTCATTCATCCATTCATTCTTTTTGGCCAGTTACAATGACATTCTTAGAAGATGGATATGATGAGTTTGAGTGTTTCTTTGAGCTATATTCAAGTCCCTATATCACAATTTTTTTGATCAAAAAGATGTGGTTAATAATGACACCTATTTTACCCATAGTAGACATCTGTGACTTTTGCCATTCAGCATCCACTCCTCCTCTTTCTGGTAACAGCATGTTAATGATCTTTCTTTGGGTAATCACAGCCCAACCGCTCTCAGTCCACATAGTCTGGGCATGGTTTACTCCAGTGTCAGGACCAGGGGTGGGCACAAGTCCACCAACCAGAGCACGTGATGGTTGAAGACAGGACTATGATCCAACCCCCACAGAAGATCATATGTTGTAATTTTGGAGTTACTAAATCGTTTATTCTCTCAGAGTTGCTAAAGGGGAGCAGCTGGTCATCTTTGAAGAGACTCTGTCTGAGATTGAAGCCTTCTTTCATAAAACAGAATTAAGAAACAAAATAGTTTAAGCTTCTGAATCCACCCATAAGGAAAGCTGGGACATCTCTGGCTTTTCAGTTACTTGACCTAATGCTCACTTGCCTGAGGAAGTTTGAGTTTGATTTCTGTCACTGACAACAACCCCAAGAGCACTGAATACTGCACTATACATAAGCTTTGAAGAATTAAATGAGTAATGAGTTGTTGGTGTTCATCACAGAGCAAGCAAGCACTCGGTATTTACTATAAATAATAATTATAACTGTAATATGTCAATTAGAGAACTTAATACAAGTTAGGTAAATGGACTGCATATACTACATTGAATAATAAAAACAAGAGTAAAACAGTCATCTTTCTTGTAGAATTAGCAAAGGACATACCTCCAAAGAGGACTTAAAAAAAAAAAAAAAAAAGAACAGCACTGCAATTGGCTTTAGATGCACAAAAGTCAGAAGAGATTAACTTTGCCTGAGGCTGTAGAAACCTGGGCCTTTTTGAAACAAACCATCACATATCCACATCCTCTAACTTTTGGAGGCCCCTTGACACACAATATAAAACATATTAAAATATGTCTTTCCTGTGTTAAATTTAATTATAGACATAGAATTACATTTTATGGACAATTAATTTCAAGACTACAGTTTGTTTTTTTTTAATTTAGAGTCAATACATACATTTTTGGCATTTCAATTTTTGTAGACCCTAAAAAGGCTTATAAACCCTAGGCTTTCTAACTATGGTATCTAAATAGACAAATATTAATAATTCTGGTAAAGGAGCATTGGGAAAGGCCTGGGAGAAGTGTAACCCACATTCTGGAAAACTCTATTTTACACATTGGATGACTTATCTTTGGCCATCTCAATGGCCATCTCTAAGAAACCAACCTCAAAGAGAATTTAAGAAATTCTTCCTTAGGGTTTTCCACGTGCCTACTCATACATTGGTTCTGCTCATTTCCTTGCATTGATAAGGCTCACCTCTTCTCCCCCATTCAGGTTGGGAGAAGTAGTTGGTAAAGAGGGCTTTCTTCCCATTTCATCCTTTTGTAGCGCGGGGGATATAGTGTTTTATTACTGCCGAGACTGTGTGCGAATATAATTAGTATCCCCATGGTGTCAGAGCTCAGGTCATTTCCTCATATAATAATTTTACCTCCATCTGAAGCATCTATAATTTCATTTTGTACTCTAAGATGCATTTTTTTCTTTCTAAACTCTTGAAGATCGATTAATCTGAGGTAGTGCTCCTTCAAAAGACGTCCAGTAACTCCAGTCTCAAAATTTCCTATTAGTCATTTGATTGTTAAAGTGCAGAGATACTTTGCCTGGGCAGAGATTTTATTTCTATGATATTAACTCCATAAGTGAGACAAGCTGAGAATGTAGAGTAGACAAATCTACAAGAGTTTCATTTACAAAGTCACATAGTTATCAGGAAAGGCCTGAGCCGTTTAACATTTTTCAGTAAACTATGTGATCTTGGAGCTACTTAATTTCCGCTTCTATTTTCTCATACATAAAGTGGGGATAAAATGATGAACATTATTACAAGTATATTGTGAGAATTAAAATACTATATATAAAGCACTTGAAACAGTGTCTGACATATTGATCTTATTTTATTATTAATGTTATTACTAATATTTATTTTTGGTTAAATAATTTAAATTGATTTATATGTTATAATGTTTACTGTGGCCAAAAATTTTACAGAAACTCTGGTTTATTATGAGTTTTACATACTGAAGGAGAAACAGGATTCAGTGGGCATGGAATTCACATGTCTAATTCTGCACAGTAAAATCTCATTAACCTGTAAGCCCATACATGAAGTTTACAGTAATTAAGGAGAATCTTCTTTTCTAGTGTCTGTAAAGGCGAGGTTTGCCAGACAAATAAATAAAGGGTATTGTTAACCAGCATAAGGGACAATATTTAATAAAATTTAAACCATTCCAGGCATATCATTTTATATAAAAAGGATATAAAAATAAAGATACATTTATATGTAAGATATATGACACGGTTATTTAAAAGAGCTATTTGTATATTATAGTAGGTCTAGGATGCCATATACTTGACAGCATTAGTAATTGGCAAGTTTGTGCTATTGTATGTATTGAAAGTAATAAACATATATTTTCTTTCTACATGTTATTTCTGACTTTCTCCCTACTTATCAATATTACTGCAATTTCTGCACACTATTTCCAAAGACCACCATCAATATTCAAAGCTAAGAGATCCTTTATTCGTTTTTTTAAAAAATTCAAAAATTTAAACAATTTGGCAAAACAGGTAACCCACCTTCCATGAGAACCTCCTCCAAAATCATCATCACTGATGCTCAGTAGCAGGAGGACAGAGAGGTCTTTCTGGCACCTGTGAACATATTTCATACTTGTTCATCAACACAGGAAAGGCTTTGGCATAGAATACCTCATTACTCTCTGCTCCCAGCAAAAAAAAAAAAAAAAAAAATTGTGTAAGTTTCTAGGGAGAGAATCATGAATGCAGAGGGACAGAGTGACTTACTGTTTGAATTTCACACCATAAACATGTAATACCTATTCAAAAATTTAAAAACTTTTGAAAGAATTTAATAGAGTTGACTAGTCCTTCCATTATCAGAATATTCTCTTTCCTTAGCTTTGATCACACCACACTAGTTTGCCTCCAATCACTGAGGCCAATCCTGAGTTGAGTCTTCCAGTGACTGTAACTGTACTTTACTAGAAGTTTCTCATCTAGATCTTCCAGTCTTCTCACTTTTTTCATCCTCCAGGGACTAGTCTCATATACTCCCATGATTTAAGTTGCTTGCACCATCAGGATCATCAAATATATACTCATTCATTCAAAGCATATGTATTAGGTATCTGCTGTGACCACCATGCACTGGAATACAGCAATGAGCACAGCAGACAAAACTCAATTTTTTTGAACTGTTTTCCATGAAGGGAGATGAAAATAAAATCGGTAAAATATGGTTATGATTACATAGTTATAAGCTCTAAAGAGAAAAATTAAATTAGGAAAGGGAAATGCAGTGTCAGGATGGAACATAGAGATTTTGCATTGGCCCCAGCCCAGTTCTCAGTTCTGAGTTTCAGGTGTGTATATGAAAACATCCAGTGTACCCTGGATGGCTAGCAGGTACCTTAAACTCAACAGGACCCAAACTGGACGTATCATCCCCATTAACCTTCTTTTACCACCTCCCTGAGTTGCTCAAACCAGAAATATATGAGTTATCCTTAAATCCTTCTTCTCTCTCATTGTCTGTATCACATCTGTCACAAAGTTTAGCCAGTTGTTACACATGATTGTGGTCATTTCTGTTCATCTTCACTGTTCTCACTATCTTCATTCAGACTAACATCATCTCTAACCTGGATTCATGCAATAGCTTCCTACCAGGTCCCTGACAGCCATTCCTGTCTTCCTCCAGTGTGATCAAAACTCAACCTGATGCTCTCCTGCTTCAACCCATCAATGGTCCCCAATTGCTCCAGTCCAGCTCTTCAACTGTGGCAATAGTCATGCTTGCCCGCTTCTAGTCTAGTCTGACTGTACTTCCTTCATTCTTCATTTATGCCATTCTTTCTTGGCCCAGTATATTTGCACATAATATTTCCTCTGCCTGCACCATTCTTCCCCCAACTCTTCAAGCTATCTTATTTTTTAAAATCTCAACTGAAGCATCACTTCATCCAAATCCTCAAATTGAGTTATCTACAGCATGTATGGATTCCATAAACTCCTATCTTTCCCACTTTGCTTGCTACACATGTAATTACTTCTGTGATGGCTCTTTCCCACACTAGAGTGTAAATTCCAAGAGGATAAGGACCACATTTCTGCCATTTCAGCATATCATCCCCAGTGCTTATCCAATAATGTTTGACAAAGAGTAGGGGCCCATTATCATATTTACAGAATGATAAATAAATATTATTGTAATGACTAAGAGAAGATAGTTGGTGACTTTTTACTTTGTATTTATATGTTTCATATCAAGAGATAACTTTGAAATATGATCTCTTCAGAGTACTTACATTTAATTTTCTCATTCTACATTTGGGATCTTTAGGATGCTTTCCAGAAACGGACATAACTCCGGATTCCACATTATTGTTTTGATTTTGCATCTTCCTAGGCAACCTGATCTGCAAATTCTTCCAGAGTGATGCCCAGTGTTGATTCCGCTATACAATAAAGACCCACTTTAAGCATAAATTGATCTTGGGTTTTGTAACTAGAAAAAATACATTTTTAATTATGTAAGTTACTGTTATTGGTAAGAGATATTTCTGAGATGTTACTGCATGGAGAAAACAAATATTCTTTCATCTTTTCTCATTTTGATTGCTGTTTTGGTCTTTTGATAAAGCTCCTTCTGAACCTTACCTTAATTCCCTTGAAATGTCTGTTCTTTTCTTATTAGGCTAATCTATAATAATTGCACCAAATTTACATTTACTCAGTCTTCATAATTGAATGCCACTACACCTTGTTTCCTTCCCTGTCCATTCATTGTGGCTTATTCATTAAAAGATTGCTACTATGTATTAATCACATGTCAAATGCTACACATATATTTACTTCATTCTACAACAATCCCGTGGAGAAGGTACTATTTTTCTTCTCCTTTTTCCAGAAGAGGAAATTGAGGCTTAAAAAGGTTAAATGGTTTATCCAAGTTACAAAGTTACTAAGTACTTGAGGTGGACTTTGAACTCAAAGGATTACCTCCCTTCCTCTGTGCACTCAGTTTGCACTATGCTGTTTTACTTGCTGAGATGGATGCTACTTTTATTTTAAAACTTTGCCCTTCTCTCCCTTAATTTCCAGTATTTAATAGGCCTTTAATAAATCATTGTTTAATCATTCACCAGGCCATTATTATTATTATTCTAGATGGGTGACAGTATTTGTGGTCTGTCCTTTTTACTGCATTTTGTTCTCTCAACTCAAACTGAAGTGGGCCTAAGTAGAAGAGGCTGGCAGTTCAGAAAGTACAACATGGGCAACTAGGTCAGAAGGAAAACCCTGTTTTGAGATGTTTTCCAGTGTGAGAAGAGCTTTCTAGGGCTTCATCATTTAGTTACTAGTGCCTCAAACTGCTTTGGGAATCCTTTGAGGACAATGGCTATAATCTAAACTTTTTTCCGTTTTTTTTTTTTTCCTGCTAGTGCAAAAGATTCCCATTGTGTGTAATAGTAAAGAGAAAGATAACAAAATGAGCAGTTTTCCGTGGTCATAGGTCTATATTCCACTGCCTGTAACTCGATCCGAGTAACCACAGATGGGAGACTTTATAGATCTTTCCCTCCCGACCACCGTGTGTGTGTGTGTGTGTGTGTGTGTGTGTACGCGCGCGCGCGCGTCTTTGGATGGGCTCTTATGAGCCTCGGAGTCCGGTAAGACGCCACGCTGTAGCTGTGCACTGTGTTTATGGTGCTGTGTTTTACCTGCCTCTAACCCAGAAACTCCCCTGGTCGGAGAAGGCACATAGCTTTCCCTTCCCGTTTGTCATCCGTCCCAGGGGAGCTGTCGGATTCTCCCCCATGGCCTTCCCGCCTTCACACTCCCCACGGAATCACGCCCCCGCCCCTCAAGGTGCCCCAGAATGATCCTCTGATCGGGGCGGGAGAGGGGAAAGGTTACTGGCAGGTAAGTGGGTCAACAGTGCAGCCAGGACGGGGACCCCAGGAGTCCCGGCTACTACGGAGCCCGCCGAGCGACGCCCGCGCCTGCCGCAGACCCTGCCGGCCGGCTGTCCCTCCTCTCCGTAGACACCGGCCGGGACAAGCCTCGTCCAGTCTGCGCGCCCGCTCCTCCCGCACCTGCCGCGGGCTCCGCAGGCTCCGCGGGCTCGGGGAGCTCGGCCGGCCGCAGCGAGAAGCTAAAGCGGGCGAGGTCGGGGACTCGATGGTGTCCGGAGTGGAGATTGTCTCCTCCGGTGGTTAGGCACGCTGGCTTTCAAGTGCAATCCTCGTTTCACCTCTTGCCACCTGAGTGACCTTGGGCAAGTTCTTTAGAGTCAGTGCACCAATTTCTAAATCCATAAAAGGGGACACTGAAGTGCTAGCTAAACGCTGCTATTGTTGTAAGAATAAATTAATGCGGCACCCCGGCACATAGTAGGCGCTCAGTTAATGGTGACAATGATTAGCAGTAGTAGAGTAGTTAGAGGCTAAGCATGGGTGCCTTAGAATAAAGATTTGAGCTCCGGCCTTCCCAGTTCTTCACCGAGGGTGGAGGGGGTGTTTGGGGTTGGGATGGCGGGAGTACCTGCCCTACTCCCGCCTTCCCGCGTACCGAGATAAACTCGGTAGGACCCGGAGATTCTCCCGGGATCCGGCGCCTAGGGACGGCCCGGATGCCCCCAGGCTCGTAGCACCTCCCAGCGCCAGTGGCACTTCTTTTTCCCTCCAGCGGAGGAAAGATTTCTTTTGTGAATTGAGTTTCTCCCCCGCCTCCCCCCCCCAGCCGCCCTCCAGCCCAAGCTTGCAGCCTCCTCCGGGTTCCGGTCCGGGAGAGCCGGCCCGAGCCTCGAGCGGGAGGGGAAAAGGAAGCCTCTGGGTGTGCGAGTCCCCCCGGGCCAGGGGAAAAGGAAGAGAGGACGAGGTGGCGCGGCGATCGCGGGAGAACACGGTGCCCTGCCGGTCTCGGGGGGCCCCCTCCTCATTTCCCCTGCCTTCTAGGGGCCGCTCGGGCTCGTATCCAGAGGCGCAACCCCGGAACGGCCGCGCGTCCGCCTCCCCTGCCCTGGCCGGGGGCTGGGGGGCCACCTCGGCGCGCCGCGGGAGTGGGCGGCGAGCGCGGGCCCGCGAGGTAAGGAGGGGCGGGAGGGTGCCTTGCACGTGTGTGCGCGCGCGGGGGCGCGTGCGGCCGAGGGGGCGTGGGGGGGGCCCGGCCGGGGCGCGTCCCACCTGGCCGCCTGCCCTCCCCGCGCGGTGCCGCCGCCCACGCCCTCTTGTCCCCTGCACCTGTGCTAGGGCGCTTGTCACTCGCATCTCTCGCGCCTCCACGTCCCATCTCCCCTTCATGCAAA
>CM052447.1:12845994-12887754 GCA_028533085.1 Varecia variegata
AAGTCCCCTCCCCCGCGCCTCGCCGCACCACCCCTACCCCGCACCCCTACCACCCCCGCCCCCGTCTTGCCCCAGGCAGGGGTGCTGTTGGCCAAGGAGATAAAGTTCAAACTCCTTGCCCTGTCTCCTGCTGACACCAGAAGTGGGCTTCCCGGCACCGATCTTCCGATCGCACCCCACACCTGCTCTCCTTAAAATCCTAATCTGGTTTTGCATATTTAAGAGGACATCACACACACACAGACACACACACACACACACACACCCAAAAACCCACAACCCGCGAGGTGCAAAACTGCGTCCTGCAACTACCGAAACTTACCAGACGCTGTAGTTGTTTTTGTCTTAACGAAAGGACAACAAAGAATTTACTCTGGATGCTCCTATGGGGTGACTTTGCTCTGTGACTCAAATATGTCTATATTATACATGTATATGCCTTTCCTTTTTCCCCTTTAATTTTTTTTTTTTTTTAAACAAGGATATCTGCTCGGTCTCTGGCAGCCGCGCTTCCCCTTTGATGTTTTGGTACGCCGTGCGCATGCGCCTCACATTAGAATTACTGCACTGGGCAGACTAAGTTGGATCTCCTCTCTTCAGTGAAACCCTCAATCCCATCAAAAACTAAAGGGATGTGGAGAGTCCGGAAAAGAGGCTACTTTGGGATTTGGTCATTCCCCTTAATAATCGCCGCTGTCTGTGCGCAGAGGTAAGTGCTGTTCAGCGTGTTTCTCTTTTTTCCTTTCTCACTTTGAAGGGCTCTGCATGCATACCTCTGTGAGCAGGGAAATGTAGTAAGGATTAGATGCTGAAGACGCTGTGCCTGCTTTCGTATTGATGCCTGTTTATTGTCATTTCTTTCTTTAGTGTCAATGACCCTAGTAATATGTCGCTGGTTAAAGAGACGGTGGATAGACTCCTGAAAGGCTATGACATTCGTCTGAGACCAGATTTTGGAGGTAATGGGATTGCCTTGTAAATAAGAAACGGTCCAGCTACAGCCGAAGCTGTCTTTTGAGCTTTGTGCGCGCTCTCCTCCCTCTCCCTAGTTGTGGGTGCATGTGGTGAACTGAATGTGTCTCTGTTTTACCATATGGAGAAACTGATCCAAACTTAAGCTGGTTCGTTACTCTCCAGCACTTGGGTGGTCTTTCAATGCACCCCTCTTAGTGTGTACTCAAATTTGGTGACTGTTGTCTTTTAGCTGCACTGTTATAAATCCTTCGCTTCACTGTTTTTTGCTTCCTCGAGATATACACTTCTTAAGTTTAGTTAACGTTGTGCAGAGAGAACCTGCCTTACAGAAGGCCATCCTGAACATTTTTGAGGACAAGATGTGCAGGCAATTGGTTGAGAGGTGGCATTAACCCCCTGTGCCCGCCTACTTTGGAAGAGGACTTCTGTCCATGGTTTAAAGTGGCTCATGTCTGGATGTCATCCAGTTCTCCAAGCCTCACAGCAGAGGGGAGGATTGGGGAATGGGAGAGCAGGGGGGGAAATGGGAGGGGAGAGAGGGGAGTGGGGGAGAGAAGGACCTCTTGCTGCAGCCCTAAGTAAGCTGACAGACCAGTTTAATTTTGCTTCATTCTCTTCTGAAGCTCAAGGAGTTAAAACCTGCACACAGAAGGCGGGTGGGAAAGAATGAGGAGGAGGGGGTTGCAGAGCAACATATAAACAATGTATAAAAGTCCCTTGGGTTAGAAAGATCCTTGTGCTTCTGTGTGTTGTATGTATTCACATGCTGAGACATATACATAATGGAGACAGAGCTGGAATCCCTTTTCCATCAGCACACGTGTGTGCATATTCAATAGAGCATTTCCTAGAGGAGTGAGTGCCTGCCACCTTTTGTACAAACGATCAGGAAATTGAAGTGCAGAGGGGTTTTGGACAGAGTGTCCTATGCCCAGGGACAACTCTGGCAAAGAATGAATGAAGTTCGGAGAAATCACATGGCTGACTATCTTGGTTTGCAGGTCCTCCCGTGGCTGTGGGAATGAATATAGACATTGCTAGCATCGATATGGTTTCTGAAGTGAATATGGTGAGTATTGAGGTTTATGCCTATTTTTTGCAGACCTTCATTTGGGGACAGGGAAGAGGAAGGAGCCAGCTGTTGGGGTGGGGTATGTGTGAGTATGTATGTGTATGAGGTGGGGGTTAGAGGCAGGGGATTTTGCCTTGGAATCCCCTGGAAAAATTTTTCTTTTTGTTTGAGGTCACAGAGAAGGCTCTTTCTTGTTCCTAATGATTTTTTTTTTTTCAACCTGGTTCACATACTTGGGACTTGGCATAGAGGGAGTAAATACATCACACATTCACGTGTAAAATGCAGCCACGTGCAGGAGACCCTGGCAGAAGCCACATTCCCTAAGGCATAATGGGAAACCCAGTTCGTCATGTGATTTTCTGGGTTTGGGGTGAGGTCAGGGGAAGAGGAAAGGGTTTTGATTTGATATTTAAGAGAATATAACCTACAAACTAAACTGTAACAGACCCTGGAATACTGATGCTGACTTGTTGCTTTGGGAGATCACCTCTTTACAGTTTATGACACTCTTCCCCTCCATGTCCCAGCCCCATTGCTTACTGCCTCCTTTAACCCTCTTGCCACCAAAATAAAATAAAAATTGACTACCCGGTTTCCAAAAGGTAGGCTCAGACCCATGTCTTATCTCTGGTCACTTCAGCAGTAGTATTCACCTCACATCCTAAGCTTGTACAATTTATTGACAGCAGCACTCACTCCTTAGTGGCTACCTCCTTGGACTTGGGGCAAGGGCTAAGAGAAAAAGCTTGTGTGTTCCCAACCAGGAAACACGTGTAGGGGGTTTGCTTCGTGCAGGAGCGACCCCTGCTGCCCATATTGGGGCACTGCAGAGATGCAAGACAATGACAAGTGTTCCAGATACCCCCACTTACTTGGGACATTTCTCCAGTGACTATCTTACTCTGTATTTTTAAAATTTTCCCCCTTTGGAAAATTCCCTGTAGATAGGCTACATTTGAATGTAAAATTCCAGTGCTACTTTCCATCCTGATAGCACACAGTACATTTTAGAATACTGTGTTATGGTATAGTTCTGTCTAGAAATTGGATGAATTATTAATGAAGGGGGTATAGTGTGTAAGCTTTTATGCAAAGCACTTCTAAGCCAGCCAGCAGGGCAGGAAAGTTAGCTGTCAACATTCCACAAATTTCCATATTTCCAGAATTCAAACCAAAAAAAAAGCTCAATAATTAGCACAATCCTTATACTCTGTCCAAAGATAAGTGATAATCCTGAGGTATCAGAAGATTCTAAAGCATATGAATACTTATGCTTATACCTTATGAATACTCAAGGTAATATGCAACAATTTCAGTAATGTTTGAATGATGTGAATCTTCTTGTATTCTAATTTTGGGAAAGTTTCTGTCATACAGGACAAAACTACAGTCTAAAGACAATATTGGATGTTTCAGAACTATAGATTTCCCTCACATTATGAAAATCCCCTGTGTGGATTGAGAATGTTTCTTGGGAGATTATTTAATTCCTCCCATAGACAAATGTTCACTTTTGTGGAATTTTAGAGGCCTTTCATGAGTTTATATTTTGAATTTCAGCATAAAATTAAAAAATGCTCCAATGTGGGTGACTCCTAAGTCCTAGGAACTTGAATCTAAATTCTGTTGTTGAAAACAAAGTAATGCAGTAATCAGGGGTGATTCTGTGTGTCCTACATGTGATCGAATCAGACTCCTCTCTTTTGCATTTTGCTTTATTTATGCTCTTCTCCTCGTCCCAAGCTTTATTTTACCACCTCCTTCTTTAGAGCGTCACAAAAATGGGATTTTGTGGGGAAAAAAAGTCAAGAAAAATTAGAATCCTAAGAGACAATCATGAGATGACTCGAGGTTGCTACAATAGGTTAGCTAAGAACTTAGGTGTATTATATACTAAAGTTGTTTAGAGTGGTAGAGTTTTTGTTTTCTTTTCCTTTAAGTCTTGTTCATTTTTGCCCACATGCAACATTTTTGAGAGGTGTCTGAGGTGGACACAACGCCAAGACCTGCTAGTCAAAATATAGATACAGCTAAGGCAAGGTGTCATCACTTAAAGCTATTTACTGTTGCTGAAAAATCATGGGATGTTGAAAGTGCAAAAATAAATGTCAGGTTGTAAATGGGACAGCATTGCAGCATTAGTGATTAGAAGAATCAAGTGTTGAAAATTCCAAGCCAGATTCCTTTCTTAGCCTAATGCTACCACCCGTGGATTTGCCAAGCCACATTTTGACTTGTTGAAAAAAATGAACATTTATTTCAGCTAGCAATCTTAATGACCTAAAATTAATCCTTCAAAGAAACTTTTTCATGATGTATGTTGTTGTTGTGTTTTTGAAAAGATGGTTACTTGTTTTGGAGCAACAGATGGGAAATTCCATCGCTGGTACCTAAATAAAAGAAGAAAATGTTTATGATACGTTATCCCAGGTATACAGGTCTAAAAGTGTTAAGATCTTTTGATTAGATTCAGTCCTGAAAGAATGGTTGATTGATTATTTAAGTGAAACTTCTAAATTGATTAGCAGACACGTCTTTCCCTCATTTCCCTCTGTGGACTGCAACCTTGGGTAATTGTTACTTTTATTATAGCACACCTTGCTTTGAAGAGTGGTAGGCGCCAGACCATTTAAATTGTCATTGACTCATTTGTACTGAATGCATAAATATCCACCTCAATGCGATGCTCCTGGTAAAAGACAACAATAGAAAGACCTTGAACTGAATCAAGAGTCTTAGAAGCTAGTTCTACTTCTGATACTTAGTTCATTCTGAGGGTATTTACAGCTAGACGGGGCTCAATAATATTCTCACTTGTTAAAGGGGATTAAGAGTCTCATTTTACCTGTCTCAGGTGACTACCAAAGTTTTTAAAATGATAGTAGGCATATCTCATTTTATTGCACTCTGCTTTATTTTGCTTTGGAGATATTGCATTATATTTTACAAGTTGAAGATTTGTGGCAGCTCTTCATTGAGCAAGTCTATAAGTGCCATTTTCCCAACAGTATGTGCTCACTTCATATCTCTGTGACACATTTTGATAATTCTTGCAGTATCTCAAACTTTTTCATTATTATTATATCTGTTATGGTGATCTGTGATCATTGATCTTTGATATTACTATGTAACATAAGCCATGAACTGTGTTTATACGAGATAGCAAATTTAATTGATAAATATCGTTTGTGTTCTGACCGATCAACTGATTGGCTGTTTCCTGGTCTCTCTACCTCTCATTAGGCCTTCTTATTCCCTGAGACACAACAATATTGAAATTAGGCCAATTCATAACCCTACATTGGCCTCTAGAGTGTTCAAATGAAAGGAAGAGTCACATGTCTCTCACTTTAAATCAAAAGCTAGGAATGATTAAGCTTAGTGTGGAAGGCATGTCAAAAGCTGAGATAGGTTGAAAGCCAGGCCTCTTGCATCAAATAGTTAGCCAGGTTGTGAATGCAAAGGAAAAGGTCTTGAAGGTAATTAAAGTGCTACTCCAGTGAACACATGGAAGACAAGAAAGCAAAACAGTCTTACTGCTGATATGGGGAAAGTTTGAGTGGTCTGAATAGGAGATCAAACCAGCCACAACATTCCCTTAAGCCAAAACCAGATTGCCAGAGCAAGGTCCTAACTATTCAATTCTAAGAAGGCCGAGAGAGATGAGGAAGTTGCAGAAGAAAAATTTGAAGCTAGCAGATAGGTTGTTTCATGAGGGTTAAGGAAAGAAGCATCTCTAGAACATAAAAGTGCAAGGTGAAGCAGTAAGTGCTGCTATAGAAGCTGTGAAATTTATCCAGAAGATCTAGCTAAGATAATTGATGAAGGTGGCTACACTAAATAACGTATTTACAATGTGGACAAAACAACCCTATGTATTGGAAGAAGATGCTATTGAGGACTTTCATAGATAGAGAGGAAAAGTCAATGTCTGGCTTCAAAGCTTCAAAGCAGAGGCTCACGCTCTTGCTGGGAGCTAGTGCAACTAATTCAGTTGGTGACTTTATGTTGAAGCCAATGCTCGTTTATCATACCAAAATTCTAGGGCCCTTAAGATTATGCTAAATCTACTCTGCCTATGTTCTATAAATGGAACAACAAAGTCTGGAGGACAGTACATCCTTTTATAGCACAGTTTACTGACTATATTAAGCCCATCGTTGAGACCTACTGCTCAGAAAAGAAAGAGTCCTTTCAAAGTATTATGGCTTGTTGACAATGCATGTGGACACCCAAGAGTTCTGATGGATATGAGAAGGAGATTAATATTTTTGTGTTGCTAACACAGCATTCTTCAGCCCATGGTTCAAGAAGTAACTTTGACTTTCAATTCTTATTATGTAAGAAATATATTTTGTAAGGCTGTGGCTACCATAGAGAGTGATTCCTCTGATGGATCTAGGCAAAGCCAATTGAAAACCTCTGGAAAGGATTCGCCATTCTAGATGCCATTAAGAATATTCGTGATTCATAGGAGGAGGTTAAAATATCAACATTTACAGGAGTTTGGAAGAAGTTGATTTCAACCCTCATGCATGACAGTAGAGTTGAAGAATTCAGGAGAGGAAGTCACTGCAGATGTCGTATAAATAGTAAAAGAACTAAAATTAGAAGTGGAGCCTGAAGATATGACTGACTTGCTGCAATCTCATACAACTTGAATGCTTGAGACGTTGCTGCTTGTAAATAGTTTCTTGAGATGGAATCTACAACTGGTGAAGATGCTGTGGACATTGTAGAAACGACAGCAAAGGATTCAGAGTATTGCATAAACTTAGTTGGTAAAGCAGTGGTTTGAGAGGGTTGACTTCAATTTTGAAAGTAGTTTTACTGTTGATAAAATGCTATCCAGCAGCATCATATGCTATAGAGAAATCTTTCATGAAAGGAATAGTCAATCGATTGGGCAGATCTCATTGTTGTCTTATTTAAGAAATTGCCATAGCTACCCCAGACTTCAGCAACCACAATTTGATTAGTCAGCAACTATCAACATTGAGGCAACACCCTCTGCTCACAAAAAGATTATAATTCACTGAAGCCTCCAACAATGGTTAGCATTTTTTAGCAATAAAGTATTTTTAAATCAAAGTATGTACATTTTTATCATAAGGCTATTGCACACTTAATAGATACAGTATAGTGTAAACATAACTTTTATATGCACTTGGAAACCCCAAAATTTGTGTGACTTGCTTGGTTACAATATTTGCTTTATTGTGGTGGTCTTTAACTGAACCAGCTGTATCTCTGAGATATACCTGTATGTGGATGTGTGCATGTTCTATGAACATATTTAATGAAGACTGAATACCAACCAGGCTAGCACTCAAGCACCCAGTGTGGACTCCTGCTGCTTTCCTGAGTGTGCTTGTGTTGGTAATTTAAATTGCTAGGTCTCAGTTTCAATATGTTTGAAATGAGAAGGGACATGTTTAGTTGGCTTCCAACTCAAAGGTTCATATGTCTCTGGCTTGGTTTGTTATAGTAGCTCTGTTTTGTAAAAAGAATATCCAGGAAAACTTGAAAATCTAAAAAACCATGAGGAAAATGCGTAATTCCTAAATGACATACAGTCAGGAGTTCTTTCGAAGGTAATGATGGTATCCGTGCCATGCACTCAGGTGACTATCAGCCCAATAGACGATCATTGGAAGAATGTGATCGCAATAAAAATGCTCCTGAGCAGAAATCTTGGCTTCGGAATGAAATATTTTTAGATGTCGTGGTTAAATTGGCAGGAATCTTTTTGTTAAGATTCTTTGATGAAAAGTGCATTTTAAGATTCAAATTTGGCTCTGAGGATTATGGACTGAAATAGCTTTCGCTTCATTTAAAGCAGATTCTTCTCCATCATAAAACAACACATTTGCCAACCAAAGAGTGAAGCAATATTTCACTTTTGAGGAAAGAGTTCTAGTAAACACATACACAAATTACCTTTTTGTGGAATGGCAAATGGAGAAAAGTGCGTTTTTTAAAAAAAAAAAAAAAACAGATGTTTTCTTGCATCACCAGCTGCACAGTTTAAAATTCCATTCAACAAATACTTATTTAGCAGCTACTATGATCCAGGCATGTGTTGGGCTTTAAAGACATAGCAGTGAACAAGACCACCTTGTCTCCTGACTTCATGAAACTTAATACCTAGCTGTTCACTATTCTTAAATTCTATGTCAGGTTCTTGCTGCACTCATGCCTAGCTTATGCCTTATCTTTTCTTTAAGACCTTGCCTTGTGGTCTCTGTCTCCTCTAAGTTCCTTTGTCCACTTGCTGATTTCATTATTCATTTGGTATTTCCAGTTGTCTTATATTTTACATATTTATTCTGTCTTCCTCTATCATGTTTATAAATTATATCTAGACAAGGTCATAGTGTCTCTCCCCGCATGGTTTTGCTCCATATACAAATGGTTGTATGAATATTTGACTCTTGATGAATGCCATATGTGAAGAATTCATTTCCATAGCAGTAATTTATTATTATTCACTACACACTGTATGATATATGCAGGGAAATAGAGCCTAGAATCATAGTCCACAACTTTAAGGCACTCGCCATTTAAACCAACAAATGTAGAAAGAATCACAATGTTGGGTTCTAAGTGCTTTGAAGGAGGAAATACACAAGGCATAGTGGGAATACAGAATACTGATGTATTTACGTAGAGATTAGCCAAGTAAAGAAGGGGGTTAAAGGTGTGTAGATAGATGTTCCAAGTAGAAAAAATGGCATATAGGAGGGTGCTATACCAGGCAAAATAAATAGTGTTAGGGATTTGCAAGTAGCTTAAAAAGGTTGGAGTGGGAGTGAGGAAGGTCTAATGTTGGTGTTGATGCCAAAAGTGGTGATTGAATCATGAAGACCATTTTTATGTCTTGCTCAAGAGCTTCATTTTTGTCCCAAAAGCCGTAGGGACCCATAAAAGGATGTCAATAGAAGAATTGCCTGAATAGATTCACACCTCTGGAAGATGATTCTGAAAGTGTGTGGGGTGGATTGAAGTGGAGCAAAACCAAAGCTTGGGAGATGAGATAAAAACCAGCTGCAAAATTGCAGGAAGAATTTACAAAATCAGTCAGGGATGTAAAAGAGAAGATATAAAATCAGGGTATTTACAAAGTGAAAGTAACAAGACTTAGTGAACCCTAAGTTTCTGATAGTGCCATTTACTGATAGGGAAGAGAGGAAGGGCAGTGGGGCGGTGGGAGGGGAGGCAAGTGGGCAGACAGGGAGTTCAGTTTGGAAAACGTTGATTTTTCTGTACACATGGAATCTCCTCATGGAGATCAACAGTAGGTTATTGGAAAGTACAGGTGTACAGCTGAGGAAGAAGTCAGGACTAGAGATGGACTTGAACGTTGTCAGTATATACGTGGTGCTTATAATTGTATGAACAGATACAGTGAAAAAGGAAAAATGGGAAGACAGCTAAAAATAGAGATCTGGTGAGGACTGGAATTTAATTGCTGGAAAACAGAAAAGGAGGCCATGGAAGAGATGTGTAAGCAGCAGTCGGAGAGTTAGTGTGAGACCCCTGGGTAGAAGCTGAGGCACAGGAGGGTTTAAAAGAGAAGCAAATGGTCAGCTGTGTTGAATGCCAGAATGTTCAACTGAAGTAAGATGTGAGCGGGACTCGTCTCCCAAAGACAGTAATAGCAGCTCGTTGGTAATAAGGCAGCAAGAGGAGTTTTTTAGTGGTTGAAGACTATGCTTTTGAAACGTTTGGATCCGAAGGGAACTAGGGAGAAGGAAATTGCAAAATAAAAAAGGGGGGGATTTTTAGTTTGGAGGAGAAATAACATTTAGAAGGGAGTAGGTTGAAGATACAAAGGGTCAGGATGGCATGACGGAAGCCAAAGGCTTTCTTGCCTGAATACCTGTGCCCTCTCTGTGATGTAGAAGACACATCCTATTGAGATTAGAGGATAAAATTGGTTACTGTGGAGAACAGGTAAGTGAGGTCACTCAGGAAGCATGAAGCAGGGTGAAGGGGGTGTGAACGCTCAGTGTCCATAGGCAGGTTTAATTCTAAATAAATTATACTTAGAAGCTCTCCTACTCAATTTTAGCAAGCTGTTGTTTCCTCCTTCTCCTTTTCCTCTTTGTCCTTCTCCTCTCTGTCTCCTCCTCCTCCTCCTCTTCTCGTGCCGTGTTCAACATTCTCCATCATCATCACCATGAACTAATAAAATAATTCTAGCTACTTGTCATAGTCCGTTTCATGTTGGTACAGCAGAATACCTGAGATTGGGTGGTTTATGACGAAATGAGGTTTATTCGGGTGGCTGGAAAGTTCAAGATTGGGCATCTACATCAGGCGAGGGCCTCAGGCTGCTTCAACTTAGTGCACAAAGTGGAAAGAGAAACTGCAGCACGTGAAAACAGATCATTTGGCAAGAGGGGAGGCTAGAGGGGAAGGCGCCAGGTTCTTTTTAACAACCAGCTCTCACTGGAACTAATGGAGTGAGAACGTACACCCCCCCAAGGAAGGGCATTTATTTATGAAGGAGCTGTCCCCGTGACCCAAACACCTCCCACCAGGCCCTACCTCCCAACATTGCCACATTGGGAATCAGTTTTCAACATGAGGTTTGGAGGGGACAAACATCCAAATCATAGCAGTACTGTTTATTGAGTACTTAACTTGTGTAGGTGTTGTGTTAATGTGCATTGTGTCAGCCAATCCTCCTATACAAACTGAGGTGGCCACTATCCATCTATTTACTAAAGGGGAACCCGAGGCCCAGAGAGGTTAAGTCACTTGTTCAAGGTTACACAGCTAGCAAATGACTGCCGTCACATCTCTCAATCTTAGAGCCATCTGGTTATACTGCACTTTTAAATGTAGCAAAGTCACATTTTTGAATCATTTCCATCCCATGTGTACCCTGGTTTGTTGTTTTCATGCTTATTTTTTTGGAAACAGTGAGTAGATCAAATAAACGAATCCTTCATGAGTTATTACAGTTTTTCCTCTCTACTCCACTTGGGAAAAAAAATCTTAATTTTATTAAAATGAATTTTTCAAGTAGATACTTTATTCAGTGTGTATTAAATATATGTTTCCTGTCCTTGAGAAACTTATATTTTATAATACATCTATGAGCACAATTTAAACCAAGCAATAAAGAAAGATTTATATAAGCTCTTGAGGAGCTGAAGATGTTGCTTCTGTCATGATTTCTTTCATTGTGAACGGATGCCATTTGTTAGCTTGTCTAATAATTTTCCATTGCTTCAACAAAATCTGTCAGGGAACCGTTAAGACCAGTAATTTATAATAGGCAGTTATTAGGCAGGGTTGCCTGGTTTATGTCAAGAACTGTGAACTGTCTCAGTGGTTTTAGGCTGTGGGCAGGCACTATGTGAAAAGACCACACCTTTTGCCCTCCTTCCTTTTTGTCCTTTTATTATCAAGACCTTATTCTCAATTGAACTTTTTTTTATAGGATGAATATTTATGTTTCCTGATAAATTGCTTTTGCAAATAATCCTCTTAAAGGTGGTTGAGTTTCTTTTCTTTTCTGAATTTCTTTTTTTCTTCCCCAATCTTTCCTACCTCCACCCCACATAATCTAAATGCGGTTCATTATAAAGATTACATCTCTAGAAGAATTACTTCATCTATTTTTAAACCATACCCACTTGATAGTGCCAGTTTCTCAGTCTGTTTCTCTTGGTTAATTCTTAGAGAAAATTCCTTAGTGTTGCTTTTTTCCTTCAACAATGTTCTTGCTCAGCTGTGACATGAAGTGATGATCTATGTGCTTACCTTGCAAGAGTTAAAGTGAATGAGGTTGGTAAGTTTCATATTTTAGAAACAAAACATATCCTGTGTATTTTAGCTTCATATTTGAGAAACAAAATGAATCTTGTGTATTTTGGCTCTCTTCCCTGGAAGTGATTAAATATTCGTGGGAATTCCTACAAGAATCTAAGTCAGAGAAAGCATTTTTCTTGGGGAGGATGGCTTAATTTTGGTGAGAGAGGCACTGACTTGTTTTGTGGTCATTCTGTAGCAGGGTTTCTTAACCTTGAAACTATTGGCATTTGGGGCCAGATGATTCTCTCTTGTGGGGCACTGTCTTGTGCATTGTAAGATGTTTAACAGCATCCCTTACTTCTACCTACTAGATGTCGGTGGCACCCATAGAGTGGTAAAAACTAAGAATGTCTCCAGAAATTGCCAAATGTGCCCTGGAGGCAAAATCGTCCCAGGTTGAGAATCACTGGTATAAAGAATTGTGTTATGCTTTTGTCTCCAAGTAAGTAGGGAAAAGGAGATTTTCTTATTGGGTAATGGTTTTTGTGCTTAATTGCCATTTTCATTTGTTTAGTGGCACACTGTGGGAAAAACAGTTTTAAAATACCAACAAACATCAAAGGCAGATATTATTCATTTCCCTATCACATCATTAAAACTGTTTTAATTTCCCTATATTACCTTCTAATTCCTGTCTATTTCCTTATTCATATTTCGCACAATGCTTGAGTTATTTTGTAGGCAGAATGTTATGGTCTACATTTTCACTTAACAGGCCATGAATATTTTTATAGTTTTATTTCAAAAAAATGCTTAGTGGGACCATCACCAATGTAAAGTGTGTGTTTCCATGCCCTTTCTATGATCTTACAAACATATGCAGACATATGAGCATATTGAAAATTTCTTTTTTATTCATTATCTTTCTTTTTAAAAAAGGAATCATATTAAATACAGTTTGTAAATTATTAGCCAATATTTTAGCTATAGATTAATTAAAAATAAAGGAACACATTATTTACTTTTACTTATGCACCACTAACAATAATATGCAAATCATGTGCAAAATAGCAAACTGAATCTAAACAGCATATACGTCAATGTCTATGTTTAAGTTTTATGTATTAATTTCACTCATATTTACACAGCTACTCTTTACTCTGTTTCTATCCTGATATTACTTAGTTTTTCAAAAATCGCTTTACATTTTTGGGATGACATAAAAATACTGTGAAGGAGACTCTTAAAAGAGGAAGAAGAAATAAGATAGTTATGAGTTTTAAAAGATGCAAACACAAGATTTATATGTTCCTTCCAGTAGTGCATTTTATTTGCAAAATATATATTTTATTAAACAAGGAGAGAAATGGGTTTGTAAGATCCTGTTGTGATTTATATGGAAAAACATGAGGGATATGTTTAGCTCATTGGCTTTTACTGGTGTTCTTTTTGTTAACATTCTATCAGTGCATGTATTGCCAAGTTTGATTTCCTTGCTCTATGACTTGGCACCTACTGCCTATTTACCTGCCAAGAAGTCTTAACTTAGAAGTAATTGCTTGGGCAATTGAAGATGAAATAAATTCTTTCTTAACGTAATAGCAACCATTAAATTAATGAAGTTTTTTAGGGTGAATCTGCATGTATCTTAGTAAAGCAATATAAGAGTAAGCCATAGGGGAAGAGCGGAGATTTTTGAGGTGCACAAATGTGTAGACAGTGCTTGCATGCATCCCCAGTACCTAGCACATGCCTGACAATTAGTAGATGCTCAATAAATATGGAATGAATTTGTTGGAGGAGTTGAAGGACTGTCAGATATTAGTCTACCAGGAAATATTTATCAAGTGCTAAATTAACTGTCACTATAACAATTAGACCATATAGTAGAAAGATATGAAATATCTTACTATCTTACACAGGGGTTAAGGCTTTCTTTAGAATCCAGAAGGATTAATTTTAATTGCCTGAGGGGAGAAGTGAAAGGTTGATGGTGAGAAGAAGAGAGAGTGGTGTATCCCTTAGCAGAAGACTTGAAATAAAAGGTTAAGAATTATATTTTTACGGTGATTCTCAAAACTTTTCATTAATCATCTGAGTCTAGTGTTAATATTCATATTTCTAAGTTTAGGTATTCTCAGAATCTCATTCATTAGGTCTGGGTGAGATTCAGGACTCTGCATGTCTAAAAGCTCTGACACAGGTACTTTCTGAGAGGTAACTGTTTTAGGGACACTAGTTTCATAGTGAAGTTTAACTTCATAGTGAAGTTAAAAAAGCTAATATTATCACTGATAAAGAAATTGGACAACAATTGACCAATCTGTAGTTACAATATGAGCTTTTGCAACAATGTAGATCCAAGTGGACTGAGGGGGTAGGATTTGTGGAAGATTTGATGGAAGAGGAGGCCAGATACTTCTTGAACTAGGCAAGAAGTATCAGTACAATTTGAATAGTTGGAAAATAAGAACAGTCCTGTGGGAGAGTGCAGTGGGGCATGGACAGTATGAAAAAAGCCATTACATGTTAGCAATAATAATGTTGGAAAGATGAAAATTTAGGATGTGTATGACTATCTCACTTCATGCTCACAAAAATCCTATGAGCTAGGTAACAGTATTGCCTTTTACAAATCTAGAAGCTAAGGACTAGAGAGGTTATATAATTCCCAAGATTGCACAGCTAATAAGTGGACAGAAATGGTGAGATGCATATGTAGGGCGAAGCTTAATTGTCTAGTACCTTGAGAGCTGTGCAGAGGAGACATTGACAGATCGTGGATGTTATGACGTGGTGAAAGTGTCTTAAGCATCTTCACAAGGAATAAAGTAGGAGGCAGGGGACACTTACTAATGGTAAGCATGAGAAGGAGGAAAAACATTTTCCAGCTCCGATTTTATTTTTAAAAAGTGCCATTTAGAACATCCACACTAATTTTTTGACACAGACGTTGAAAATACTCATAATTCTAAATTTAGAAAGGTTCAATAAAACTGGTGAAATAGGAGGAGGAATGAACACATGGCAAAGTGTTTGGGACTATGAATGAATAAATAAGATCTGCCATCAGTTATTTAGTTTAAGATGTCTGAAAAATATCAGGAAATACTGACATTTTAGTATGCACATTAGGATAATATGATTTAGCTAACCATTTTAATTAGGTAGTCTCTAAACGTCAATTTTCACTCTGCTATTTTATTTTTAAATTTAGATAAAAATGATTTTTTTCTATCTAGATCCTGTTATTTTAACTTTTTGTTGACTGAAGCCCCTCAGAGAGAAAAATCTATAAATTATATATTTGTTATATGCTATAATATACTAACATATTGATGCATATATTAATGACATATATTGATCCATAATGATATATTATAAAGTTTATATAATTATAAATCTATTTAATACATCCTATTATTTTGACCCAATCACTTTAGATATATAGGAAGATTTGACCCTAGATATTTATTTGAGCTTTGAAACTTATGTAATAACTTAAAAATTTTTTTAAATTCATTTTACAATGCAAGTGTCATGGAAATGTGCTTCATGTAAAAATTACAGCTAATATTTGTCTTTTAGTAGAATGTAACAGTTTTATAAGTAAGCTGCCTCATTTTATAAGTAACTCATCTATGTGTGCATATATGTATATATATGTATATACACATATTATGTGTGTTTACATGTATACATACAAATATACACATACACATAAATAGATGTGTTACATATATACACAGGTATACACATATATGCACATATAATACATATATGCACATGTGTACAAATGCTTATGTACCTAGAGTGTGTTACATATACGTTTCTGATTTGTGAACCAAAAGTGTGGAAAATAAATAATTTTGACCTCTCAGACATCCATCCCTGTATGTGTCTCTAGGAATAGCTAATTGCTGTTGATCTGTCACCTTGTGTCAAGATGTATATCACATTTTAGGTAAACTTAAACCTCACATTAACTCTATAACTTAACGACTCTTACTGTTCTCATTTTAGACATGAACAAACTAGGGTTTTAGTAGTTAACTTGTTCAAGGTCACATACTGGTAAATTGAGCCTCAGTCTACTTGACTTGCTCCATAAATGTATGTTTATTTATTTATCTATGTACTTATATGTAATGTACATTATCAAATATAACCAAAATAGAAATTTACAGAGAATTTAATAAAAAGAAAACACATTGTAATATTTTCATCTTGTATTCATTTTTACACTGGTTTAGAGTTTTCCATTTTATATTAAAACAAGAATATAGTGAATAATAATGGAAAATTAAAGTCTGTTTTATTCTTTATATTATTCTGCTAATCAGAAAGATTGGATCATAGGGCTTTTAATATAAATGACTCAGAGGTGATTGCGTTTTCTATGAATATAGTCACATTTATTCTTACCTTAAAACCTCTAAAGCATCAGCATGGAAAAAACATTCTCAAGAGGGAATGTTTGTTTTAAGATAAGTATTGAATTCTCCTGCTTCTTGGGACAGCATGTAAACCGAATTGACCAAAGGACTATGTAATTGGACAACTGACTTTTAAACAAATATACAAAGATCATCTTTTAAAATTGTCAGTTTTTGTGAGAGTGTTGATTTTTCATCATCGGTAGTTTTTTCAAGTAACGTTTTTTAACATTAATCTTGAATGAAATTATTTATGCATCATTTTAAAGAATACCATAAAATAAGAAATAGAGGGTTGTCAAAGAGTTTTAGATATAAGTGAGCAGGTGCCAATTATGAGGTAGTAAAATCTAATCACCATTTCTGTGTGCCTATGGTTGTTGAACCCACCCTGCTCCAAAAGATGAAATGCAATTGTTTTTTTTTTCTTTTCTTTTTGTTTTCCTTGTCTTACAGACAAAGAAACCTCAGTACTTGTTTTGTCAATACATATTTCTGTTTCTTTTGCCAGATAAATATTTGAGTTAACTGACCAAAGATCTCTTGAAGTGTTCTGTGATGGGTTGGGTGGATAGTCCTCCTTTAAGCACTGTTTAAGCCAGCTCGCTTTGGTGCTGGTGGGGCTGATCTGGGAGGCTGTGTGCATTTGCATCTGGGGTACATGTTGGCAGAATGCTCATAGGTGTTTACTTGAATTCCATGAATATACCCGTGTGCCAAGCCATTTTTTTAACAGAATTGACTGAAGAATGACACCTTTGTCATTTTAAAAGTCATAATATTTTAAGTCTTCACTAAGTTTACAGATGAAAGAGGTATAAGATTATGGACCACAAGGAAAAAAAACAAAGAGTTTATTTCCTTCATATTTTGGGGGATGCTTTATCTCAGATTAGAGGCTTTGGAGTTCAAGATTTATTCTAGAAGAAATCAGAATAAAAATGATATGCCAATTGCTTTTTAACACTATAGAGTAATATTTTCTGGTGAATATATTAATTAATATCACTCTCTGGTTATTTGGAAAGATCAACTGTTGTTTTAATATCTTAATTGCACATTTCCTAAGAGACCAGAAATCTCTTCCTTTCTAGTTAATGGTCCTGTTTTGAGAACCATGTGCTTAAATGACTCTATCTTGTTATTTTGTCACCAGCTCTTATCATCATCCCCAGGTAGTCCAGTTTGGTAGAAATTTGTTGTTTAATGGAACTTCTTTAATGAAGTTGCCGTAGTCAGAGTGGTAAATGTTATAAATATATCCTGGTTTTAAAATTCCCAGATTTGGACAAAATACCTCTTAATTGTTCATGTTCTCATTTTAAAAAATGGCCACAATCCTGGAGCTTTGGGTTTCCTGTTTTGTTGTTGTTTTAGTGCATAGTATACTCAAGGTAAGAATAAACCAGATTAAATCAAACACTGCTTATACTGTTGGACTTTAAAGAGAGACAGAGACAGAGAGGCACAGAGAGGAAGATGGAGAGAGGGATGGACATATGTGCTTGAGGAGTGTGTAATGTGTCTTCAATATTTGAGAAATAGCAGAAGGTCTATTTTACGTTGTACTGGGTTTTGTTTAGTATAAACGAATATTAAAAGTAAATAATAAGCATTTATCATGTGAAAATACGTATGTAATCAAGGATCATTCATTTGAATTTAGATGATATGGAATCAAAAATATCAAAGTACATGTGAATTCTCTCTGTTCTTTTAAGCATTTAATAGTTTATAAACAAACATTTTAATTTAAAAGGATCAATGAAAAACAGGATTTGAAAAATTGCATCATAACTTTGAACAAACATGTAACTGGGATATATTTGATTATAAATACTAACACTACTGGAAATTACTACCATTTATTGAGAAACTTCTATGAAATGAAGTGCAATTTTTAAATCATTTCACATTTTATTCTCAAAAACTCCATGAAATAAGAAGCATTATCACATATTACAAATGGGTAAACTGAAGGTTAGAAGATATCTGTGAAGCTATAACCTATTAGAACCAAGACAATCAGAATTCCTTATGCCACTGCCAGAAAGTGCTAAAACTGGGATTTGAGCCCCCATTTTTCCCCTATCCCATTTATTTTGCATTCTTCTGAAGTTAAAGAAAGGAGAATTTGAAAAGTCGAGCAGACCTGCCTTGATTGGAATCTCCCCAGTGTTAATAGTCCACATTGGAGCTTTCCAGTTAACTTGGGAAATCCAAAATAACCAAACAAATAGAACATAAATAATAAAATCTGTAACATTGGAAAAGTAGACAGTCTAAGTAATTTAGAGATCAGTTTAACTAGTAATTATCAGTGTTTCAGCATTATTAGGATTTGTGGATAGACTGAAAATTATGATCTACTCTTCTCTTGCTTGTTGTAAGTCATCTTTTATTACCAGGGAATGAATTCAATTCTTGCTCAAAATAAAAATCTGCTCTGAAAAAAGTTTATGCTAATCCTGAGAATTAAGAGCAAAATTATATTTTGATTAAATGTTATAAGAGACTTTTATAACCAAGAAAATATCAGCCCTTCATGTGATACTTGCTGTTTTAATGAGGTGGTACCTATCTCAGAATACTCAGTAAACTGATGATTAACATTTGTGTGAAATAATAATTGTGGTGTGTTTCAAGATGAATTCAAAATACTTTAGTTTGAATACACTTATGTTCTTCAAATTTGGGAAAAATTTCTTCAAACAAAATGCCTCTAATCTCTTTTTTAACTTTATCAGATATTCAATTGAGTTAATAAAAATTAAGAATGAAATTATGCTAGATGTATCATATATAATACTATATATGTACAGTATTTTAAAATAATTACCAAGTTCTGTATTTCTGCTAAAAGGAAACAATCCTTAGGATAAATGATGTTATTCCACTTTCAATGGATTATTTCTATAATTATTGTTAAAGGATCAATATTCATATCAAAAGCAGGAGAGTGGGCAGCCCTGACTTTGTCCTGGATCTGTCACTAATAATATTTAAGCCTTATACAAATTTCTTAAGTTCTGGAAAGGAGTTTCTATATTTAGAAATTAAGGAAATTAAATGCAAGATATAAGGTAACTTCCAGCTGTTAGTTATATTTGCTTTGTAAAGCAGGTGAATTTCTGTGTCATACAGTTTTATTAATATTCTGGGATGTTTTTGACAGAATTATTACTTATTTCTGTCCGTTATAGAAAAATCAGTAAATATAATAAACTATAATGAAAATTTGAGATCTCTATTAATGTCATCACTCAGACATTAGTGCTATTAGCAAAGTGAACACAAAACCTTCAGACTGCGTGGTAATTCACATGCATACACATGAAATTAAATAGGGTAGTACCATGCATCATGTTTTGAAATATGATTCTTGCACTTAATATTTTGTGAACATCTTTTAATGGGTCTATAATTCTTCTAATGGTTGCATAGACTTTCATTGTATGAATGCACCATGTTTATTAAGTCAGTCCTCTGTTGATGGACATTGTAATCATTTGGGGAATATTTGCTATTATAAATTTAAAATATATTAAATACTCCTGTATGTTAATAATTTGATGCACTTATGAAATTATTTCCCCTTATAAATTCTTAGGAGTTGGATTACTGGACCCCAAAGCATATACATTTTAGATATTGATACTTATTACAAAGCTGTGCATCCTTAAAGATGTGCTAATTTATAATCACAGCACCAGTGTATGAGAGTTCCATTTGCACACATACCAACCAGTCCTGGGTATCTTTCTCAGTACATACCTTCTTTCCACCTTTACTAATCTGATAGGTAAAATTGATTATTTCCATGACTTAATTAACTTGTATTGCCAGTTAACCATCTCAAACACCTTTTTGTGTTTATAGGCCATTTGTATTCTTTCTCTCTGAGTTGCCTTTTCATGTCATTTACTGATTTTTTTTCTATTGGAAGATTCATTTGTTTCTTACTTATTTGTTAGAAATCCTTACATATTAAGGCTATTTAGCCTTTGTTACATATTGCACACATAGTTCCTTATGTGATAACTTTGTGAATAGTATCTTTTATTGTCCAGAATCATTGTTTGTATATACTAAAATATGTTCATCTTTTACTTCATAGCTTTTTGATCTTGCTTTTCAGACTTTGAAAAGTCTTATGCAGAAGATTTTTTAAAAATAAATATTCCAGTGTTCTTACAGTATTGTATGGGGTTTTTCAACATAAAAATTGAATCCATTTGAAATGTATTTTGTGGTAATTTCTAAACCAGAAACATTGATAGGTAGGTAGGTAGATTGACTGACAGATAATTTTCACAATAAAATTTAGTGAAAATGATCCATCCTTCTTGCTAATGATTTGAAAAGTTCTTTGCCATATAGGAAATCTCATATGCCCTTAGATCTGTGTTTTTACTCTGTAATTTGCTTCATTAATATATTGCTATATTTTTTGTGCCAGCACCATGTGGTTTTAATTATTCTAATGTTAAATATAAGACAAATCTCTTCTGATTATGTTTCTACTTAATTATACTTGACCATTTTGAAATAGTTATACTTTCATGCAATCTTTCAATTTTGGCAAGTAAAAAATGTGCTTCTACTATTTTTGTTGTAATTGCTTTGAAATTTATCGAAGAATGTAGAAGGAAACTTACTTCTCAACAAGATTAGTTCTTTCTATTAAAGGACATGATATGTTTCCCCATTTATACATATTATTTTATGTTCTTCAGTAAAATTTTACAGTTTTCTCCATGTAGGTCTTGCACATTTCTTATTAAATTTTTTCCCATAGGTCTTACATAATTCTTGTTAAACTTGTTCTTCAGTACTTTACAGTTTTTATGGTTATTGTGAATGAGATTTTTATATTCAATGATTATTTTTGATTCTTGGCCAAATGAACAAATGTTATATAACCATCTGAATATGGTTGTCTTTTAACTTCACAGGTTAGGCTACCATTTCTGTTTCAATATATGCATGAGGTGTTTTCGCTATCACTAACATAAAATACATAGAAACATTGTATAATGTTTTTGCTGGTTTTTTTTTTTATATTTCTGATCACTTTAAACATGTAAAAAGTGGTTGTTTTATTTCAATTTCAATCTTTTCCTACATGAGATTTACTTACTTGGCCCCAAAGAACCAACATGAATTACCACTGAAGGCATAGTTTTGAGGCTCCCTTCTATTCCTTTAACTTTATCCAGTAAAATTTAGATTTAAAGCAGTAGTCCCTGCTTCAGTTATTCCATTTTTATCTTGCCCATTATAAACCTTATGAAAATGGGAAAACTTTTCAAATGTAGTAAGCCAAATTATCATCACATGCTGTGTCTAAACTCTGTTGTCCATTACTTGAAATGAAATATTTAACTCCCAATAATAAAGAAGAGGTATTTATTGTTGAGAGCAGTTATAGCCAGAGAATAAAACAGTGTAACTGACATACTGTATGTGGATATTGCCTCATATACCCATTTCAGAGTGACACTCGGCTGGATTCCATACTAAATCAGAACGTGACTTATATCCAGAGACTTGATCACCTAAAGATTGAGGACCATCAAGGCTCTCCCGTTTATAATAGCCTCAGTTCATAAATGGTTTGACAGTTTTGAATATATCGATTTGTCCATCAGTTCTACTGAACAGTTTTAATTATGTGCATTCATTCAGCAAAGAATGGTTCCATTGTGCATGAAGTTTAAGATTTCTAGAAAATATCTCAAAATATGTTACTGAAGTTTAGAGAAAATCTATCATATACATTTTAGGGGATTTAGAAACTCTTTAGTTGAACTGTAGCTTTTGTGTTAGTTAAGACAAATGTGCCTTTGAGAAAAAAGACAAAAGCTTAGACATTGTAGAAGGAAAGAATTTGTATAAACTAGGGCAGCATTGTCAACAGCATGCAATTACATAGACATGCTTGTATGCATGCACACACACATACATAATTGAGTATGAAATGATTATTTTTTCTGCTTAAATAAGAACTTACTACCCTCAGGTTGCATTAATACTGGTACACTTAAGTTAGACTTGTTAGTAGAATGAGACAGAATGTGAAATAACAATGCCACATGTGTCAGCTTAAAAAGACTATGTCCTTGGACAGGAAAATGTGTTATCTGTAATTCAATCTAGGCCAATTAGAATGAGGCTGGTATTCTATGCTATTATGCATGACTTTACCGAATATACATTTTTTTCGTGTAAAGTGAAATATCTATGATGGATGATTTTGTGTTAAAGAATTGATTCACTGTACTTGAATGATTTTAAGTTTCTGACTTGATGTATCTAGAGAAGCTTGGTCTTTTGACAATTGTATCTTAGTTCCATATATTTTCATAAAAAATATAGATATAATACTCATAAATAGCATACTTACTAAATCACAATTTAAAGACTATTTGATTCTTAGTGGTCTATAGGTTTATTTCTCCTTCTAAAAGATAATTATGGAATTTTATCTTCAAAGACATAATAATACATTAGGATATTTTATTTTTTAAACTGGATTTCAGCGAGACATGATTTTGATGATCATGCTCATCTCTACTTGGGTAATGCTGGCCAAAAAGTTATTGATGTTTTAGAGCAGAGGTCAGCCAAATCTGACCAGGTGCCTGTTTTGATGAATAAACTTTTGTTGGAACAGATTCATTGCCCATTTGGTTATATATTGTCTATATCTGCTCTTTGCATTGTCAAGGCAGAATTGAGTAGCTAAAGAGAGACCATAGGGCCTGCAAAGACCAAAATATTTACTTCCTGGTCATTACAGAAAACAGTTTTCTAGTCCTTTTTTTAGAGAAATAAGTACTGAATAAAAGATGAAGTACTCTGTATGTAAATGAGAAATAGAAAATGTAGCATATTAAATTTGCATATTACTACTTGGTTTTCTTATATATCTGCTATGACTTTATATGAATAAGAAATTGTTTACATTAAATAAGAATTGTATTGGAAGTATGTGATTTCATAGTGAAATACATTTTATTAATGTTACAGAAAGTATAAGAAGAAGCAAAACATCATTAGTATTAAAAGTGGAAGAATTATAGAAAATAACATGAGGCTCTTTGCTTCATATTAATCAGTCTGAGATTTTCAATAAAAACAGATTGCATTGCATTCTGTGGTGTAATATAAATACATTTCAACCAATTTCAAAGACATTCTGTATTAATAAAGATATTCAAAGATTGCAGATAAAACTTGACTTTATTTATCCGATAGGCTGAATTAGTTCCTTCCTAACTTTTCTGCTTTGCTTACATTTACATCTGAGACATTGTACATTTACTAACTTAAGTCTCAACATTTAGACCTCATTTTATGTACAAACTGTTCTCCTGCTTAGCTTTCCCCTTTCGGTTAGCCAAAATTTCTGTGTATGAACTTCAGAAATGAATGTTGTCTATTTAAAGATGTCAAGTTGCATCTGCTGGCCAACAATTAAGAATCATTCTTTGAAGAGTCTTGCATGTTCTGTGGTCACCATTCTGCTGTACAGAATGATTGTACGTTGTGTTCCCATTTGCTTTGTAGTAAACTATGAAGTTCTATGACCTAGTAATGCTTTGGGAAGATTAATATTTTGAATTAATAAAATTTTTTCTACTCTTGTTCCTTAGAAGTTTTGTTCTACAGAAGAAATAATCTCATAGCCCATTAGACTATGTTTCATAAGGTCAGGACCATGTCTGTTTTCTTGACTATTTTCAACCACAGGCAGGTATAGCTCAAAAATGGTCTGACTTATAGTAGTTACATAGGAAAAGAATTAAATTAACATTAGAATAACCTATAATTTCTATTATTAGTACTTCTTCCTTTTAAGAAGTTACAGTGCAACAAAATCATAGTTGTGTTCCTAAGTTTATATCATTGCTTCCGTTCAACCTGCAGTTTTTACTCAAGGATGTTTCAGTTGATTTTTGAAATTTTCTCTGGAAGCCTTTGTATTATCACAGTAGTGCTACAATTATGTAAGGATCTGCATATCAATAGAGGTGACAGGAGAATATGCAGGACTCCTCAAAGAATGATTTTTTTTTGTTGGCCAGCAGATGCAACTTGACCTCTGTAGGCAGACAGTATTTTGTAGACTAAAATCATGGCTATGATTAAAAACTAAACCAAAAAGCAGAGCTAAGCAGAAGTAGTACCAGATTGTACAAAAAATGAGGTTTAATTGTTGTGACTTATCAGTTAGGAAATATGCCATAATATTTCAAATACAAGAAAACCAAGGAAAGTCAGCAATGAAGTAATTTATCCTATCAGATGGAGTCAAGTTTTAACTGTAATCCTTGAACATCTTTTAACATTGAATGTCTTTGAAATTGATTGGAATGTATTTAAAAACTGGAATGCAACACAATCTAGTTTTTATTGCTTGATTAGAACTAAATGCTTTTGGTTGTTACTTCTCCAACTGGTAAAAATGAAGTTTTCTTTCTTAAAACCAATAAAGGCAGGTTTACTTGTGAAAATTTGTAGGATGCACATTTTTCCTTTGATGTTTTTATAAGCATTGTGCTTATAAAGATCTGGGCCATGGAGTCTTGGCTGTGCCACTTACTACCTGTATAATGTGGTCCAAATTATTGTTAAATCATCATTTTTCTCATCTATAGACCATGAATAACAATGGTATCAACTTCAAAAGATTATTTCTAAACATTAAATGATTTACTATATGTAGAAGGCTTATTAAAGTTCTCTGCATGTAATAAATATCAAAAAATTAATATCTATTCATAATATTACACACACACAAATTTAAGTTTGTGTGATGCCACAAAACCTCTGACACACTCATGACCTCTGTTTATATAGAATGGAAACCAAACCAAGGGTAATGATAATTTTAAAAGCACATGAAAATTTAATGGTCAGAAAAGCTGTGTGTTAAACAAGAATCCTAGATACTAGGCTAGGATTCAGGAGGCCTAAATTCTAAATCTGACACCTACTCACTAGTGTGTGACCTTGAGTAAATCTTTTTAACTTCTTTATTCCCTCCCTTCTAGCACCTAGTTCCATTTCTGTGGGGAGAAGAAAATGGGTTAATATATCCTCCCAGTTATTAAATCCTGAAAATCTTTGAGATTAAAAAAAAAAGCACAAGATTTTTATTTCTAAATCTGCAACCAAAGTTGGAAAGAACTAGGAAAAAAAAAAGATCATTGCTTATTAGGCTAGAAAAAGAGCTGACAAACAGGGGTTATGTTGTTTATCAGAAAGTGTGCTTCTTTCCTTCGAAATATTTTGCAATTGTTTTTCAGAATTTAGTACTTGGCTCACTCTGTAGAGCTTTGGGGGAATAATCCTTTCAAGGTGTTGTGCCTGCAGGAGTCTGCAGTAGCGTTTTTAGACGTTAATATTTCTATATGCTAATCTCTGTTCATATATTGGAGAAGAATTTTATTGAAAAGCTCAATGCAAAACAGGGCACTGACTACTCTTAGCTCTTTCCAGAGATAGTTTTGTTTCTGTTTCAAATGTGTCTAATCTTAAATGTGTGATACCACCTAGGAGGCTATTAAATGTACATCAGGCTATCGAGAGCTTTGTCTTCAAAAGACAAAGATCCAAAGTTCATGTACAGAAAATGACACTCTTCTTACTATAAATAGCATGGGATTTCACCTAGGGAAATGCAGATGCCCTAATACGTAGCTTTGTAGCTTCTATTTGACTTCTAATATAGAGAAAAAATAAAAGAACTGATTGTGCAGCTGAGTAATGCTAGAAAGGCAACTCAGTCTTCTCTGACTCATTTGGAAGTAGTCGTCAAGGTCAAGGTCATTCTCAGAGTGTGACAAATAGTAAAATAAAATACAAATGTTCAGAAGACATGGCCCTTTCTGCTTTCGAAGTTTGATTTACCTGTTTCATTGAGGCAGAGATTTATAACTTTGACATTGTAAAAACATTGTTCTGATCTCAACCACTATAATTTGGTTTAGATATGGTCTTTTGCCATGCTTTAAGATCCATCACTTTTTGAACTTTATTATGTTTTACCAATGCTATTTCCTGATTGAGTATAAATACTTCCAATAATGATAATACCACATTAATATTTTTACCACATTTGAGGATTTTAAAAGTATCTTGATATAATCTACCTCATTTGATCCTCCCACCATTTCTGGGAGGTGAATATAACTAGTGTTTGTGTTTCTTCCCTTCCTCCTTCCCTCCCTCCCTCCCTCCCTTCCATCCATCCATTCTGCCTTCCTTCCTTCCTTCTTCTCTTCCTTCTTCTCTTCCTTTTTCTTTTTCAAAAATAAAATCCAGAGATAAGTGCATTCCTAATACTTAAAGTTATATGGTTACTAAATAGTAGAGTTTCAACTAAAATTCAGATTTTATAAACTTAAATCCACTGCTCTACTTACTAATTCAGGAAGCAAGCTATTGGGAGTATAATCAAGGTAAAAAAAAAATTGTTTTAAAGTATTAAGTAGGAGTGCTGGAGAGTTTGATGATCATAGATAAAGTATACGGAGCAAGCTCCAAATACATTCCTTTAAAGAGCTGATAAACCTAAGTAGTAAATCCTAAACGTCCGGCTTGGACTTGCTAAGCACCATTTCATTTTAATGTCTTGGGTAAACTCAGGAAATAAGTAAAACCAATGGTCCTCCAGCTTGTCTGTCCACAGGAGATTTGTCTAGGTTTGAAGAATTGGCACACTTAGTCAAGCGTTACATAAGAAATCGTAGATGTTCTTAGTCACGGCCAAGACATAGACCTCCTGCAGATAACCCTAAAGATCAGTAAATATGTTTTTTATATCTGTTTTCTGAGGGAACGTATTGTGGCAGCTATTGATTGTTCCTCAAGCTTTATTGATCATTGAGCTCTAATGCGGCAAATTGCGATGAGGAATTTTGCTCCTTTTTCGTTCCTTTCATGAAGGCAAATATGCTTTAGCCATAGTGTTAGGGCCTCACCAAAACAACAGAACTTCTTCTCTGGAATTAGCGAGAGTACCAACTGGCATAGGTTCTATGTACTTTTGTGAACCAGTTTCACAGTATCACATGGTCTGAACCCAGATGGCCAGCTCAAGCACATGTGAATTTAGGTGAATTAATTTCCTCAACCATAAAATGAAGTAAATCTCCCTCCTGGAGCTGATGGAAGATAAAATAATGATAACATCCATAGTTTTTAGGATTTTTCCTGTGTACAGTAAGCATTCATTAAAAATAAGCTTTGATGCATATGAGTGGTATTTCATTATGTCAAAAAGGACACCATTCCCAAAGAAGTTGAAAAAAGAGATGAAATAGTGGGTAGCCAGTAACTGAATATTAAGAAGTGGAACAGACTAAAATAAGTAATGAAACCCTTTCATTTTGTAACTACATAGTTTCATGAAGATTTGTTCTTATTAAAGTCTACAAATAAATATTAGTAAAGTAAAAGGCATCTTATAGTTCACCAAGTTTGAATACCTTTATTTTATGACAAAGAACTGAGTATCAGTTAGCTAAGGGTTCAAGGTTATAGGTAACACAAAACAAGCACCCTGACATCTAGCAGTTTATTTATTAATCTATTATACAATGTATATTAATACAACTCACATAATCTCATGTCTATTTGGTATGATTTTTTTTTTAAAGTTGCTATGAACTTTTTCCTTTTACCTTTAATGTCCTTATATTTCACTTGGTATTAAATTATCTTAAAAGAAAGTAGCTATGGCCCTTTTTATACTCTATTTTAATGCAAAATCTAATACAGTATCCACATTGGCTAACGAGGGAAAACCAACATTGGAAAAGAGAACCATAAAAAGAAAAAATGATCATGGTGTTAGATGTCATTTAAAAAATCAAAATATATTTGCTATTCCACTTTGCCCTTGCTTTGCTTGTTGTAATGATTTCTTGGATTTAAATTTTATATCAAAAAATATGTAGATTAAAAAACAAACGGCAGAGTGACTTGTAAAATTTCATCTTTCCTCACCTTTGCTCAATTTAAATCCTTTTTTTAATAGTCTTAAATTGAGATGTTTTTGATTATTTTAATTCCCCATAAAAATGTCCCTGAGATTTTTTTTCTGAATTTAGTCCTGTCCATTTTATTTGCATTCCCTTTAGTAATTATGAACCATTTGTTGATAGTCTTTACATTTTATTTAAATGCCTCAATCTTTAATGAGACTTATTTGTAACAAGATTCTCCAAAAATAGCTTCTCCAATGTGAAAATCTTTTTGTTTTAAGTACCTTTGTTAAATCCTAAAGGGTTCAATATGCGGCATTGTTGATTTTCCCTTCATCAGCAGATTGTGTGGCCACCTTCAGTTGTGGAATGATTCTTAGAATGGTAAGGAGTTAGAGGAGAGCTCCACAGAGCCCTCTGCATAAATTCATGGGTGTGTTTCTGGAAGATAGTTTCTGTTCAAACAAGGGATAATGCCTTAGTGTAGGCCAAATGTAATTACTGCACTTCCAAACAAATGCAGTTTTCAACTGCAAGGTAATTGAAACGAACGTAATGAACACATGGTCATTGCGCTCCGAGAGTCTATAGGTGTGCGTGGATCGATTCCTATTCACTTTCCGATGTATTATCCACTCAGCTGTGGCTCATAGTCTCCAGCAGGGAACCTCTGACCTGCCTGTTCATCTCTTTTCTAGTATATGCTAAAGGGCACAGCGGTTTTCAAAATAGTGACAGTGAAACTTAACCTTTCTTTACAGCTTCTGAAATGGCCACTGAACATGTTCATTACCACTTCATAAACTCTGCCCTGAAGCTACTTACTGTTCTTTGTTAACCTTATAAAACTCAAAAGGTATCTGTTGTTATTTTGGTGCCACTATCGCTTTCTACAGCAGTTTGTTTCAAGAGTTAATAAATCCCACTTTGAACTAAAATTTCATATTGAAGTTTAGTTCAGTAGCTTGTGTTATAGGTATGACACAAAAAATCTGATTTTAATTTATAAATTGCAGTTGGAGATGTCTTTTTCTACATTTGAAAACAATGAGCATGCTTTAAGGTGACTTCTCAATATACTTTATCAGTGTCTCTTTTCTGTTACCCTGCATGAATCAAAACATTTCTCTGATGTGTGGGTATATGTAGAGCAGTTTTTGGAAAGCTTTCACTTATGCAGGAGGTGATATTTATCAATGTTGTGCTCTCAATAATCAAGAATAATTGTATGGTCAAGTAGCATCACCTTGATTGTTTTATGATGGGATCATAGTTAGCATAGTTAGAGATATATTTCTCGTTTTTACAGTCAGATATGCTTTTTTACTATAAACTATTATAAAAGTCAAGGACAGTCAGAGGATTTTAATTTACCATAAGAAACATTAGAAGTCAATCCAGACCACCTGTTTTTCAGTTATGTCAACAGGGAATGGTAATGTCAGTAACTGCAGAGGTTTGTATGAGGCCCTCATATGGATTAAAACTAGATCTTTATTTTCTTTATAATTCATTTTTTATAATAGATCATTGGGAACCTGCTACCTCAAGAAGAGGTAGGAGAATTCACTCAACAAGAATTCTGAAAAATGACTGCTTTTGCCTGTTCTCAAGGGGATTCTTTCTGTTTCGACTTTTTATTTTGTATAAACTGTTAAGAAAATAATAAGCTTTTCCCACACAGTGGAGAAAGAGTTGTATAAAGTTCTCTACACATGTACCTTGGTATTTTTTCAAGACCAAATCGGAAATTTTTGGTTTTATTTTGTCATCTGTAAGTTATTTTAGTTAAACTTCCTTCCTTCTCACCAGAATTTAGGTAGGTTGTGTTGGTTAGACTCAGCCTTTTAAATTGACTTTTGTGGCATTGGAGGCACAGTTCTGTGAATTACTGTGACATCTTTTTGGCATATGATGCAGTGATATAGGCAGTGTGCCACCACAGTAGGTGAGGGCCAGCTAATCTACACTGGGTACCTGGGGAGAGAGTGTACACCAATCCCCCCTCAAGTTTTCTTCCAGGCCACCATCAGGATGCACAGGCATAAAAAAATAAAAGTATATGAGGTCTGTATTACCTCAGTTGACTTCAACTGGAGTCACTAGTAAGAACAGTAGTTATTTACCATCACTTAGAAGCCAAGATGAAGTTAACCTTTATAAATCTAACTCACATTCTTTTTGAAATGACCTTACTTTTTGTTTGCTGCACAAATTTATTTTCAGAGGAAAACTCAAATCTGAGTTAACCCCAGTCCAGAGGAGCCAGTATATCCTATCAGATCGAGAGTGTTTCATGATGCCTTTGGCATGTGTGACCATTCATTTTATTTCTCCCAGAATGATGTGAGATCTTTCCTCTGGGTCACTAATGTAAACCTCAGGAGAAATATGAGAGAAGTTTTTATTAGTCCCAAAGATACCATAGTTACAATCACATACAGCTGACATTATTCATCTTGCCTCAATTTCACCTTAATCCCAGCTGTCTTTGTAAAAGATTTGGGTCCCAAACACCTAATGAATATTCCGTATAATATCCTTCATCGTGACATTACCTGTCCTGGTAATTCGTGTATTCATACCATAGGAACTCCCTGAGCCATCAAAATATAGTCAAAAAGCAGAGCAGGGTATAGGGGCCTATCTGACGAATTGGTGCTACCTTAAAGACATGAAAGTAGTGAGATGTTTACTAATTCTTGTGAGTAAAGTGTGGATTGAAGGACTGGGAACTAATAGTCATGGCTATAAATAGTTTTTAGTTTCTTGGTCCATAGCTTCGTTTCTATCTTATTTCCTGTCACCTGGGCTGTTGGTAGCAGACCATTGTACTCCTTTTGTTTGATTGTTTGAACATAGATTGAGCAAAACAATTTTTGGACAAAATAAATTCACAATTTCTCGCTGTGAACATTTGATGAAATGTGCTGGGCAGCGGCACTCAGAATAATAAAATCCATTGCCATTAAAAACTTCCCCTAAGACCAGAAACAGATCTGCACTTTCTTTGCAAGCCCTACAGCGCATGTATTCGGAGAATGTGGCATGTTAGAGACAGCATTGCTCTTGAAGTCATAAAATGTCAAGTTCAAATTTTTTTGGTGACTTATTATTTATCTTTGAGGAAGTTTCTCTGCCTTTCTTACCTTAACTTCCCTCTTCTGTAATGTGGGCATAGAAGTAATAACCTGCAGTTGCTGTAAGGAAATCAGGTGTCCTTTTCAGAAGCTTACATGCAACTTACATGGTTGGTAAGCAGTCACCTGCGAGCAAGGCCATTTCAAATAGTTTCTTCATCTGCAAAGCCAGGGTGACAATAATACCTACTTTATGGGGTTGGTAAATAAATAAATCTGAACATTAAATAAAAAAAAATCTATACAAAGCCCTTAGCACAGTTTCAGGTATATACTGAACACTCAACAAATACAGCTAAAATATTGATAGCCAATATAAATGGCCAAAGGAGCTAAGATTAATCAACAACAATAAAAAAGTCTTTATTTAAGTCTTATTATATTCAGATTTGCTAGGAGGCATTATTTTGCAGATGAAGAAAATGAAAGTGAGAGATAAGTAAAATATTTATGGAGATTCAACTAGTAAATGTCAGAGTCAAGGCTCAAAGGTTTGTGAGTGACACGCCAAAGTTCATACTCGTTTTCTATAGCAGCTGCCACTTGACAAATCTGCCTAACGTAGCTGGCAGAAAAGTGGCCATGGAGTCTGCTGACCTTTGTATGTCAGGTTAATCCTGCCTCTGACTTCTTCACACACCTTTCTAGTACTGCATGCTGCTTGTCTTTTTGTCCCACTGATAATACTGTGTCTGTTTTTGATACCTGTGTAGTTCATCGCCTGAAACTGAACATACTTTCTTACCTCTCAAATGAATATGCTAATGAATATCTTGTGAAGCTATTTGAGAATTACATTTTTAGTGTATTGGAAATAATCTTAAAGAGTTCCAGCCACACAGTAGCAATTTATAAATTATTTTTTTGTTATTAACAGGAAAGGGGGGAAATTCCTTTATCAGCTCTTCTACGTGTGCTTCTAACCTTTAACTCTAAGAAGCTTAGTTAATACATTTGCATGGTAATTAAAATTTAGTGATGTTTAAAGGAAATTAAATCTACTGTGGAATTAATGGGATATGTGAAGCATACCAGAACTTAAACATCTTTTTTTTTTTTTCTTTTTAGCTAATTAAAGTGCTTGGGAAAAATAAAAACAGAAAAATCTCCAGTAAAATTGAGTTTCTCACAGCTACAGTCGTATGCAATAATATACTCATTCATTTTCCAAATTAAAGAGATCTGTTTTGCAAATTATCCCCTGGGTAAAAGAGAACATATTTTCCAATAATAGACCCATATTGCTGAAAACAAATCAGTTTTATTTTTTAGTTTTGATTTTTTAAAAATTTTAATTCCCCTTCTATTTATATTTAGTCAAAATGTTAAATACGGTTTTAGAGAAATCTGTTGAAAATTTTAATATAAAAATGATCAGAAGGATATTTTAATTTAAAAAGGTCACTCAAAGAAGAGATTAACTTTAGAAACTGAGTCTATCTTGTATAACATGGTCCTTTTCCCTACCTATCTAAGCCATATTGCAAGTGAACTCAGTAGCAGTTGACATTAACTGACCTAAATATACTGTTGTGCATTATTATGCATGACAGCATTGACAAATATTGGTGAATGGTATTACAGCTGTTCCTTAAATGAGCACTTTCTCTGGCAAGGCCTTGGGTTTACATACATTTTCTCATTTGAAAGTCATTAAAAATTCTGAGAGGAAAGTGTATTTAATGTGAAGAAAGTAGAGATTAGAAAAAGTGAGCAATCTCCTAAACTCTTGCATATCATAAATGGAGGAGACTGGTTTGATTCAAAATTCAAGCATCGGTTTGAGATGACTGGACTTTGAAGTGATGTGTAGACATTAATCTTGGCTGAGGAATCTGGGGGACAGATTCACATTCAGGGCACTACAGTGCTGTCTAAAGGCCATGAATCTCCTGTGACTGTGGAGTCACCATGCATGTTTCCTAATTAGCACACATCATTTCACATGCACACTGGGGGCCATTTTTGGGCAATACACCTTTTAAGAGTGATTCCATTAAAATATATGTACATTTAAGGATAGAAAGGAGGCAAGTCTCATTCTTGTTTTCATTTATTTATTCAACAAATACTCATTAAGCATTTGCTCTAGGGCAGACAATATATCTAGGGATAAAAAGATGAATAAGACAGACCAGATGTTTTCTCTTATGATGCTTATTCTAGTGCAGGAGACAAACAATAATCAAGTCAACATGCAGTTAAGAAAATTACACGGTATTGTGTGCAGGAACTAAACAGGTGAATGCATGAAAGAGTAACTTAGGGGTGGAGGGACTCTTTTAGAACAAGGGGTTGGCATTTCAAAGAGGTTGCATTTGAACTGGGTTGGGAAGGATGAGAGGGAGACACCCTTGGGAAGAGGTGAGAGAATAGAGTCTGCACTCTGGTCAGATAATCAGCAAACATATTTTCTAACCATTCAGACAAAAGTCAGGTGATGAGCACATCACTGTGCTCCCTAGAGCTATGATCATGAAGTTCTGGAATGAAATCACACTTAGCTGATATTTTTGGCATGGGAAGAGTACAACTATACGAAAAACATCTGCTTTCTTGCTTCAAATGAAATGTGGCCAAAAATGCCTGACTTTGAAATAAATTTGTTTTTGAAAAAGCTACAAAATGACGAGGAAGCTAAATTTTAGTAATATTATAGCTCATCTCCAGCTTCATTGTAGTTAGCATTTCCAGCGTGGGGGGATTTCAGTGGCAATTTCTATTAATGGTCAGTTTTGTTTGAGTTCTACGGATACTTTCTTACAGGAAATCAGAGGAGCAGAGCCTTACTAAAACCCAAGCCTGTTACTATAAAATTCTGTTTTGAAATTGAAATTTGTCTTGATATTAACCATTTTTACGGGTTGAAATGTGTATGTTGCAGTCCTGACTCCCAGTACCTCTGAATGTGACCTTCTTTAGAAACAGGGACTTTACAGAGGTAATCAAATTAAAGTGAAGTTAAGAGGGAGGTCCTAATCCAGTATGACTAGTGTCCTATAGAAAGGAGACGTTTGGGCCCAGAGACACTCAAGAGAGGGAAGACAACATGAAGAGACAGGGGGAGAAGACAGCCTCTACAAGCCTAGGAGAGAGGTCTGGAACAGATCCTTCCCTCACTACCCTTAGAAGGAACCAAGCCTGCGGACACCTTGATTTTGAACTTCTTGCCTCCGGAACTGTGAGGCAATAAATCTATTTTGCCTAAGTCACCCAGTTTGTAGTACTTCGTTATGGTAGCCCCAGCAAACTAATACAACCGTCAATTTATGAAGACAAGAGATATATCATACACATGTGCTTAAAAATAGAATGTGGATGTATTCCTTATCCAAGAATATTATTATTTTGCATCTTCAATTTCAATGTTGAACAAGTTTCGTCTTGATTGTTAGCTTAATAAGAACAGCTATGTAAGGCAGAACTGGGAAATAGGGATTTAGGTATATTTAAAGTTTGTATAATTCTCCATATTCCTCAGTTTTTTTTCAAAGATTGTATATTTTACAGGCTGAAAAGAACAATTTAAGGATAAACTTTTTTTGGATATAAAAATAAAATAGTCCTATGCAATTTATTGAAAAAAATAGCAAGATTCTTTAGTTGCTTCAATCTGTCTTTTTAATCTCCCCTTTTCGTTTTGATGGAGGATAGTACTGTCACATTTGCTATCAAACTAAATCTATTCATGAGAAATACTCCTGTAATGATGTATTCGGTACATATGTGAAGTTGCTACTTTCTCGGTTCTTTGAAATTGTGCTGCAGTCAATTACCATTATGGGTACAAATAGTCAAAATACTGTTAGTGTCATGATTGTTTCCATAATTTGATCATCATTATCTTGACTATTGTATAGAAATAATATGGTTAAGAGCCTCTAGCAACTATGGATATAACTTCAAAGGATGAAAGAATAGAGTTAGAAGATGCAAAAACTTGGAGACATGCAAATCATCATGGAAAATAAATTTTTTTCTCCTTGCCTTTTTTCCATAATGTTTTTTTTAAGTGAAGTCTAAATGCCAAATTATTATGTTAGACATTTATACTCATAGATAAGCAAATTAAAAGACCCATTCATTGTTCTCAGGGCTATGATGGAAATCGAATTTTAAACAATTAAAATTCACAAATTAAGTGTAGTGAAAGAGAAGTTTTTAAAAGATGTAGTGGGAGATCTTTGTTCTTATGGTTGATTTATGCAAAAGAAGAATATTCTGAGAAGGTGCAACTCAATCCTAATCTCAGAGGAGATGTCATAGATTATGGATAGATCGTGTAGCTCACAACGTAAAGAGGAAATTTAAGGGGGTGAAACTAGAGGTGAAGAATTTTCTGAGAAGGTGTGACTCAATCCTAATCTCAGAGGAGATGTCATAGATTATGGATAGATCATGTAGCTCACAATGTAAAGAGGAAATTGAAGGGGGTGAAACTAGAGGTGAGGAGGTTTTAGGGAAGTATTTCAAGAGGCAAATCATAGATGATAGTGGCCTCCATCATCTAAGATAGTGGCAGTGGGGCGTGGAGTGAAGGGTTCATGTTCACCTGCTAGAGCTGTGCGGTTGTGTGAGGCCAGTGTTCGTTCTAATCGGTCAGTTTGCACACCATTCGTGGTGTGAAATATCTTGAGTATGACTCCTGGGAGGAGATGATGTGAAGGGAGGATTGAGAAATATTTAGGAGACAGAGTCAAAAGGATAGACATGTAAATAAATGATGCAATAGCATTCTATGAATGCAAGAATGGACATGAATATGTGTAAGGTATAGGGCTGATTCTAAGAGGCCAATGATTACCACTGAGGATGTCAGAAAAGACTTTTCAGAGAATGTAATGCCTCAGCTGGTTTTCCTCATGCAAAAAATTGGATAAGTGCTTTTCAGACAAAAGAAACAGCATGTGCCCAATGTGCAAAGTATTAAAACTGAGTGTGATTTTCAGCTTGTCTACATATTGATATTGCTGGATTATGGTGTACAAGATATGAAGAAATGGTCTTACTGGGAAAGATATTACCAGAAAGCTATTTTATCTTATACTGGGGTAAACAGTAATCATTAAAGTTTATTCAGGTAATCATATTTAGCATGTGCTTTGTATATAATTCTATATCGGTTGTTGGGGTACTTTAATCAAAGGGTGAATTTTCCATGCCACTTTTTACATCTATTATTTTGAGACTAGTTCAAAGTGAGTGGTGTAAGGCTGGTGGCAGGTACCCCTCCCTTCCCTAATGAAAAAAGAAGAGACCCCTCCTATTCCTCAATACCCTCCCCAAAGCTGAAACAAAGACATTCCTTACTCCTTGCACGGACATCTCCTGGCCAAAGAAGCTCCCATCCCCCAACCCTAAAAACATATATAAACCCACTCAGACTTCTGGGCGGGGCGGCTTCTCGAGTTCCACTCGTGGGACTGTGAGGCTCGCCCGGGTCCCTCTCTCTCTCTCTCTAGGGACTCATTACCCCCACCCGGGAATGCCCCAATGAAACCTCTTTACTTATCCCTTTCAACTCTGCTCATCTTTCTTTCTCTGGCACCGGCTACTCCAAAAAACCTTACAAGTGGAATAAGAGAGATCTGGTACTCCATTTATGTAGTGTTGCCTCATTTCTTTATATAGCTATCTATAATGGAATTTAGTATTGCTAGTTAAAAAAGGAGCCACCGAGCCTCACTAAATACAAAATAACGTATAGGAAATTGGGTTGTCCTGGCAAATTACCTCTACCTTATAGTATGCTGATTTACAGATTTTCATAACGTTGGCAGAATATGATTCTGAGGTCATGAACAAAAATAATCATCTACATGACATATGAAACCAATTAGAATACAGAGAGAGAATATTTGTCCTATGCTATTCTGAATCAATGTCTGGCAAAATGCTATGCATTCATCCTTTTATATATCCAACTCTCTACTTCAGATCTCTGCTTACTTGTCTCTTCCTCACAGAAACCATAGATGCAGTCTTTATTTTCCCTTTAGAAACCTGGACAGCTTATTTTTCTTATTAGAAATTTGATAAAAAATTGCTTATGTAAGTTTTTTTAGGCCCATCTATTAATACTTGTTAAAGTGACAGCAACTAGAGAGGAGGGATGTGGTCTTGAGAGAAAAGAAATGTGGTACTTTTTTTGGTGTGATAGTATAGCATAGTGGTCAAGGGTTCTGGGTCTTGTGTCAAAAAAACTGGATTCAAATCCCATCCTCCACCTCGCAAGCCTCATCTATACAATTGGGATAACATTTCTACCCACGTCAGTGTTGTCTTAATGCATTTGTCACCTGTCTCCCCATCCAGTCTGCAAGTTTATGAGAGAACAGGGAACTTGACATCTATTTTGCTATGTCTCCAGTGCCTAAAACATTACTTGGCACACCATAAGCTTTTAATAAATATTTGTGGAATAAATGAATTAGTATACAGCATCTGTAGTTAGATAGGGTTTTAGTGAGGGGTAAATAGGTTGATATCTGCAAAGCTCTTAGCATAGTACCAATGACAGAATAGGCACCTAGTACTATAAACATTTTGTATTTTTATTTAGTAACTAATAAAATAGCATTTGAACATTTTTGTTCAAGTCTTTTTGTGTACTTAGTGTTTGCATTCCTCTTGGATAAATATCTAGAAGTGAGATTACTGGGTCTTGGTGTATATATCAGTTTAACTTCATAAGACACTCTCAAACTGTTCTTCAAAGTGGTTATTTCATTTTCAGCCCCAATAGCAATGTATGGAAATTTGGGTTGCTCTACATCCTTGACAACAGTTGGTGGTGTTCTTTATAAATTTAGCCATTCTAGTGGGAGTGTAGTGGTATCTCATTGTGGTTTTAATTTGCACTTTTTCTGACTAATGCTGTTGAGCAATTTTTCATGTGCTTATTGGCCAGTTTGCATATCTTCTTTTTGAGAAGTGTCTGTTTTAGTCTTTTGCTCATTTTTAATTGGGTTGTGTGTCATTTTATTATTGAGTTGTAGCAGTTATGTACACATTCTGGGTACAGTCTCTTACAAGATACATATATTTTTTATATAGAGATAAATTTTCTTTTCGTCTGTAACTTTCCTACTCACTTTCATAACAGCCCTTTATTTTCCCCTCAGTACTTTTATTTCAATATAATTTTAGATTTACAGAAGAGTTGCAAAGATAGTACAGAGAGTTCCCAAATACCCTTCACTTAGCTTCGTCTAATGTTAACATCTTATATAACCATGGTACATTTATTAAAATTAAGAAATTAACATTGGTGCAATATTATTTAATAGCCTACTTTACTATTTACTGTTAAATAAGAGACTTCATTCAAATTTTCCCAATTTTTCTACTAATGTTCTTTTTCTGTTCCAGGATCCAATTCAGGATTCAGTCCAGGGTACCACATTACATTTAAGCTTTCATGTGTCCTTAATCTCCTCCATTCCATGACAATTTCTCAGATTTTCCTTGCCTTTCATGACCTTGATAACTTTTCAGAGTTCTGGTCAGGTATTTTTTAGAGCATCCTTTACTTTGGGGTTAATCACATTTTGATGATCAGAAATTTGAAAATTTTTATGAAGTTCAATTTATCAGCGTTTTCTTACTCAGTTAAGGCTTTCTATGTCCTATTCAAAAAATCTTTCACCATCCAAAGGTTATGTATGAATATATTCTCCTATGTTTCCTTCAAGAAGTTTTATAGTTTTTACTTTCATGTTTAGGTTTATGAACCAATTTGAATTAATTTTTTCTATGCATTGAAATAAGGAGTCATTATTTTTTTCCTGTATGGATGGCTAGTTTTCCAACATTTATTTAAAAAGATTGACCTTTTCTCATTGTATTGCTTTGGTGCCTTTGTTGAAAATGAAAGTATATGAGTGTGGGTCTGTGTCTGTATTCTATTTTTTTTCCTTTGATCAAATTATCTTTTTAAAAAAATTTTCAGATATTACGAGGGTACAAGTTGTTTTCTTACATGGGTGAATTGAATAATGCTGAAGTCGGGCTTTTAATGTGCCTGTCACCAGAGTAGTGTACATTGTATCCCTCTCCCCCTTCTTAGTTTCCAATGTCCTTTACACCACTACACCGGTTTTATCAGGGTTTTCATTGGGGGTCATATTTATTTTATAGTTATTGGCCAATTTATATATATTATTTCTTCTTATGTTGGTTTTGTGAGTTGTCTCTCTAAATGAATTTGTCCCCTTTCATCTAATTTTTAAAATTTATTAACATAAAGCTGTCCATAATATTTCTTATTTTTTTAATTCCTTTAGCCTCTGTGCTGATATTCCTTTTTTTAAATTTGAGATATTAGTAGTTTATAATTCTCTCTGTCAGCCTTTCCCTCCCCCTCATCAGTGAGATTAAGGGTTTATCAATTTATAGATATTTTTAAGGAATCTGCTTTTGGTTTCATTGATTTTTCTCAACTGTTTTGCATTTTATAGTTTTTTACTCATATTTATTATTTTCTTCTTTCTAATTTGTGTTTAATTTGCATTTTTTTATAATTCCTTAAGGTAAGTTTTAAATCATTGAGTCCTTATCTAAGAATACCAAAATTTCTGGAAACAAACAAACAAACAACAACAACAAAAACCTCTTGATCTTCCTTCACTGACTATTTTCTTTCCTGCTTCTCAGTCACATTTTCCTGCTTCTAGTCTAGGAGTTCCTCTGAAGTCTTTTGTCCTCTGTCTTGTTGGAAGTCCAATGTCTGCACACACTGTATGACCTGCGGAATCCCTATTCAACTCACAGATTTCCAGAAATTGTCTTTGGCAAGGCTTTATAAAGTTGTGACCTGTTCTTGCACTGCTTAGTATTTGGTTATATCAAAATGGAAAACCTTTCTGGAGATTTCTGGAGTTTCTTCTCTGTGCAACTCCCACCTCTTTAGTATCCTGCCCAGTACCTTGCCTCATGAATTTCAGCCACCTCATTAACCCCAAATCTGGATCTCTGTTTCTTTTGCCTAGTCAAACTATTATTGTGCCCTGTTTAAGGTACAGTTTCCATTGCTGTGCTTTAGACTGTGCTCCCAGGCAGGAGGTGGTTGTGCTTATGAACCTCACTTCCTGTGTTTCCTTTCTTCTAAAGATTGCAGGCCTGTGCTGTCTAATGTCCACTATTAAACAAAGTTGATTCGTATATTTTATGCAATTTGGTAGATTGTTTACAGCAGACATTAAAAGGGGAAGGGACATGAGGTTTGGCAATATAAGTCTAATGCTCCTTAGTACTCTGATGCAGACCCAGAGGTTAGGAATATGTTTTCATCTCACGTTGCTTATCCAAGATAACTTTTGATTTGTAGATCATTCAGTTGATACATTTGCACACATATATATGTGTTCTATACTATTCTAATAAACAACTTGTCTCCTTTATGATTATATTAAATAATGAAAGTACTGATATTTTAAACAATCTATATATTTTTGTTTATCATTGTTTATGCTGGGATATATGTAAATCTATATTATATTGAGGTTCATTGTATGAAAACAACTTTTTTTACGTTATTTTATATGCTGATTTAGATTATGTTTTCTCCATCTATATAATGAAGTTATATTTAAGTTTATATAATATAATGGAAATATAGAAACATTTTTATAAATTTTATAATCCATAAGCTATTTTATGTAAGATAATATAAATATTTATATATAAATATAAAATCTATAAATATAAATTTATATATAAATATACAAATATGTATAAAATTCATATACAACTATAAAATGTAAATATAAAATAAAGTTATAAAGTAATGATAATTGTTTAAAATATGTGAAATAACTTATTATATATTTTATATATTTTATATTTATATAGAAAATAACTCTAATAATAATATTTATTGTTATATTTTATATATTTTAGTTATCTAACATATTATTCTGTTTTCTTTTTTCTGTAGAGAGGAAGAAGTATATTTAAATACAGATATACACACAATACACCTAAAAGAAAATCAACTTCAATGTCAAATATATTTTACTAGGTTATTCTTAGAAAATGTATTAGGAAAATCTATGTAATTTTGAAAAAGAATAGTAGTTAACTGAAGACCAAACACTTAAGCTGGTGTGTCTCTAAAACTATCCCATTAACATTGAAAAATAAAAGCATAATTAGGTCAGTATCTTTTAAACTGTCAAAAGGGAAAATAGTATAGTTAATAGTTTGAAAAATAAAGTACTCAAAAGGCTATTGCCATTTAAAATGGATAATGGAAAATCACAACTGTCTGTTTAAAGATCTGTGGTTGAAAGGTAATTAATTCCACCTTGCTAAAGGCAAATTATTTTCCCATGCTTTGAATACTGCTTACAGCACTCTTTTTTTTTTTT
>CM052447.1:12888254-12961038 GCA_028533085.1 Varecia variegata
AGTAAGTAATAGCCTGAGTGTTCGGTCTTGAGTATCCCAATGCCTTCCTCTGTAGCATCCTCAGTGGCATTATCCTCAGAGTAATAAATGCACTCAGAGAGAAACCATATATTCAAATTTTAAAAAGCTGCAATGTTGCACCAAAAGGGCCTGTAGACCTCACATCCTGGGGACTTCAAACCACTTGCTTTGTTTTATTGTTTTTGAATGACTTCTTTTTTTCATTGCTCTCCTAGCCAGTAGGCTTGGTATTTGAACCATGAAATCAATTTTCCTCATCATAGAGTGTGAAGGGCCACAGGATATAGTATTTTCTTAAAAAAAGTTATTAATAGAGACAAGCAAGGAAATTTACTGAGCATTTATGTTCTCCGTGGTGTGTCCCCCCGACACCTCAACCCTCAGAGTAAGGACAAAACACTTGGCCTTTCCATGCTTCTCTTTTATCCAGTCTATCCAGTGGTGATTGTGATAAATGGCTTCAAAATATTTACCTGGATTGTTCTTATATCAGAAGAAAAAATGTTTTTGTTGTATTTTAATTTTTTGTTTAGTTGATTATTTTCAAAATTCTGCATAGTCATTAACAGGCATGAAATTGGGCTTATCTAGAGAGGGGCTGATAATTCCATTATTTAGAAATAGTTATATTTTGTACATTTTACTAATTTAAGCTATCCATTGACATTTTGAACCCTTCAATGTTTAGGGGGAAGGTCATAAACTTTCACAGCTGACAAGGGCATGTAGATTAAGTAGTTTAGTATAGTCTCCTTATTTTACAGATGAGTAAATGAACTCCAGTAAGGAGAATGATTTGCCTAAGGTCATTTTGACTCCCAGTGTTCTCTTCTCACGTTTGCCTATTATTTATTGGTCATAGTTTGGGCCTCAGGAAGGGTACATGCTTTCTCTCTATCCAGAGAGAACTGATACGTATTTCCTTATTTTGAATTATTTTTGAAATATACTGATTGATAAGGTAGTATTAGATGAAAGAATGAATGCATAAGCTTTTAAAAAGGGTGCCAATAAAAAGAATTTAATAGATTACTGCTCTTAATTTGGTAAGTAGAAGGTCATTGCGGCTTCAGAATATCAGAGCCAATAAAGAATCAGAAATATGATATTTTTGGCCCATAATTAATTTTAAAATGCAGTGATATTGGTGTCGGTTTAAGTATAGCTAGAAGAAATAAAATAAAACAAAATAATTTGAATCTATCTTTACTCCTTTAAAGGAAGAACAATGACTCTTCAAAGATTTCCAGTAGAGTTAACTTAATACAGTTACATGACACACACTTTTGATAGTTGAATATGTACAAGGACCAATTCTGATATATTTTCAGGCATCCATTTCAAATACCTTTCTCTTTCTGTATTTGTATCCTTTGGGTCTGAAACATGACTAAAAGATTTATGCAAAGCCTTCTAAACTCCATGCAATAAAGTATTATTTTTATGAAGGCACTATGTTGTGTGGCAGCTTTTCAACAGAAATTGTGGGTGAAGCTATGTTTACTCTCTTTATTTCTTAAAGTTATTTATTTCCAAATGTTTCTCTAAGGAACATCCCAATATCTCATACTGATACCAGTCAAGAAAATTTTAAATAATTTTTCGTTTGATCAAAAAACCCAAGTAAAGGAAATTTTCACTCAAATATAGGCAAGTGGTAGCTGCACTTAAAGAACAGGGGCAGAATCCAACAACCAGAAGCTTCTTGTGTCAATTCGGGTTTGAGGATAGGACAGGCCAGCATCCCAGCTGGAAATGAAATGAAAGTTGACCCTCTGTGACCTTCCGTGACCATCCATGAGTTTTCTGTCCCCTCTACCAAGTATTAATAATTTGAAAAGTTGTAATAGAACTAGCTTGTGTGATGTGTCCAGAGGGCTTTGAGCTGTCAGGTTGTAACGGGATTTTGTGAAGAGAATGAAGTTGGTATTATTGCCCTGATTATGCTGTCTCATATTCCAGGCTTCACAGGTCTTCATCAGCATCACAGATTGGCTGAATCCATCGCAGGCTCCCTGGGAAATTCTAGTCGTTGCAAAAAACATGAAATAAAAGACTTCATTTATGCTTGAGTCTCCATGGGATCCATGATTATGCCCTGCTGAGTTCAGATTAGATTCTGTCTATTAGATAGAACACTTCGGCAATCCCAATGCCAAGGGGCTCAGTGGTGCTTTCTTCTTGGGCAGTGCTAATGACCATCACTACACTTGGGCTCTGTCCTTCAGGTTTAGTCCTATAGCAGGCTTTAAGGATCAGGATTTGGGAGAGGTTTGCAAGATATTAAGTTAACTATTTGGAAGGGACTCTGCTGCCTTGTGTTCTTTTTTATATTTCAAAATATTAAGGGTGTACAAATGTTTTTGGTTACATGGATCATTTTTATAATACTTGAGTCATGGCTATAAGTGTGCCCATCACCCAGATAGTGTTCATTTTACCTGTTAGGTAGGTTTCCCCCCTCTCCTCCTTCCCTTTCTCACCTGCTTGATTTCAACTGAGTTTTACTTTTCCTCTTGTGCACATGTGTGCTCATCAGTTAGTTCCAGTTTAGTAGAGAGTGCATGCGGTGTTTGTTTTTCCATTCTTTAGATACTTCACTTAGGATAATGGTCTCCAGTTCCATCCCAATTGTTGGAAAAATCATTAATTCATCCTTTTTATGACCGAGTAGTACTCCATGGTATACATATACAACATTTCGTTAATCTACTCATGAATTGATAGGCACTTGAGTTGATTCCACATCTTTGCAATTGTGAATTGTGCTATAATGAACATTCAAATGCAGATGTCTTTTTTGATAAAATGACTTATTTTTCTTTGGGTGAATACCCAGTAGTTGGATTACTGGATCGAATGGTAGGTCTACTTTTAGTTCTTTGAGTTATCTGCATTCTGTTTTCCATAGAGATTGTACTAATTTGTAGTCCCACTAACAGTGTATAAACATTCCTTTCTCTCTGCATCCACACCAGCATCTACTGTTTTTGGACTTTTTAACAAAAGCCATTCTAACAGAGTTAAGACAATATCTCATTTTGGTTTCAATTTGCATTTCCCTGGTGATTAATGTTGTTGAGCATTTTTTCATAGGTTTATTGGCCATTCATCTATCTTCTTTTGAAAACGTATGTTCATGTCTTTTGCCCACTTTTTAATGTTTTTTTTTCCTTCCTGATTTGTTTATGTTCTTTGCAGATTCTGGATTTTAGCCCTGTATTGGATGTATAGTTTGTGAATATTTTCTCCCATTTTGCAGGTTGTCTATTTGCTCTGTTGGTTATTTCCTTAGCTGTGCAGAAGCTCTTGTGTTCTTAAAGATGAGATGCAATTATGTTGGAATCACCCATGAACTTTAAGAAATATGTTCTAGATCTAAATCATAATGCATGGGCTGACTGAGTTAAAACTCGTCTTGGGAGGTTCAGTAACATTGAATTCAGTTTTTAAGCATTTCCTAAATAGCATATAAAACTTCTAAAGTGAAGATAAGGGGTGTCTCCCCTTAAATGTTAGCTATTCTTGAGTTTTGCACTTTTTAAATGGAAAAAGACCAAAAGGCAGCTGAGAGGCATGAGTCTGATGGGAAATATAGCCTTATTATGTAGTCATTTTATCAAATTTATATATATATATAAATAAATATATATAATAGTTTAATGTATGTACATATGTGGTTAAACTATTTCCTAAATATTTGGCCAAGTGTATAAAGATGTAATATTTAAGGCTGTACCTTTCAGAGTTATCAATATTAGTAGGAAAAAACCTAAAGAAGAAAAAAACCATATTATCCAATATAATAGTATGATTCATTTAATCCTCTAAAGAGGTATTATAGTCACTATTTTATAGATAGGTAAAAAGAATCAGAGGTTGCCTAACCAGTCCAAAGTCAAATCACACAGCTGGTAAGGAATAGAATCAGGGATCACTCCTGGGTTTCTCTGAATCTTTCTGCTGTGAACACATTGCCTCCCTGAAGGCAGTTTGGCAGCCTGTTGCCCGTGGCTTAGCAACCTCAAAAAGGGGGTGGGGGGTGGTGTTAGTTTCTTGTCACCATTGCTAGTAGCTGTCCTTAACACTTCAACTTTGGGTTAGGCAATGTTCATGACTTCTCCTGAGTCTAGTTAGGGATGGAAATGTGAAGTCTTGTTTGGTTACACAAAATGTAATTTGAAGGTTTGCAGTAGTGAATCAAAGGACGTATACCAGCTTATATCTGCTTCAATTTATTTTAATTTTCTCCAACTCATATTAATAGAAGACAAAAGGATATGGAGCTATGATATCCTTTCCTTGTGGTGCTGCCAACGCATGAGGATCTCACACAGCCTCTATTTTAGAGTAGTACATTTCCTTTTGGAGTTGCCCCTGACTTTATTTTTGGTTCAACTAATAACATGCTTGAAAACCCATAAATACTAGCAAAGAAGTCTTCCATTTAGTTTTAATCATTGAGCCTTGAATAGTTTTAATCATTGAGCCTTGAATACCATTCAGCCTCTGGAGTACAGAATCTACTACTTTGAGGTGTTGATGTTTAATTTCCCAAGGATAACTTGACATAGTGAAAATCCAGGGTGATTTAGGTAAATAATGATCATGTTTTTCCACAGGAAAATAAAGCATTAAACACATTCTTTAAAATGAGTCAAACAAACCTTTTTTCTAATAAATATTTTTTTATTAGGGATAATTTGTTCAATTGACAATAACAAAGACACGAGGAAGGACCATCTAGGGAGTGTATGGTATGTTCCCACTTCTTTCAGAATTAAAATGGTGCCTTTCTCTTTATTTTTTATTTCTTTTAGAAATTTCTTTTTTAAAGGGTCTAATGACATTAAGCCTGTGGTCCCCAACCCCCAGGCCGTGGACTGGTGCACCCTTCTGTGGCCTGTTAGGAACCGGGTTGCACAGCAGGAGGTGAGCAGTGGAAGAGTGAGTGAATCTTTATCCGTATTTACAGCCACTCCCTATTACTCGCATCACTGCCTGAGATCTGCCTCCTTTCATATCAGCAGGGGCATTAGATTCTCATAGGAGTGTGACCCTTACTGTAAACTGTGCATGCGAGGGATCTAGGTTGCATGCTCCTTAAGAGAACACAGTGCCTGATGATCTGAGGTTAGCTGAGGCAGTGATGCTAGTGCTGGGAAGCTGCTGGAAATATAGATTATTATTAGCAGAGAGGTTGACTGAACAATAAATATGATGCACTTGAATCATCCCAAAACCACCCCCCAGTCACCACCTGCTCTGTGGAAAAATCATCTTCCATGAAACTGGCCCCTGGTGCCAAAAAGGTTGGGGACCACTGGATTAAACCGTTCATTTATTTTCAAATTATTTTACTATATTAATCAGTTTGTTTTTTTCCTATAGTATTTTTATGGAATAATAATTGATATTTCTTTATTATTTTATATTTATTTTTAAACAAACTTTTATTATTCAAATAACTGTGAATATCATAAATAATAGATAATTCTTATGAGTATATGAGGTAGAGTGTATTCAAGAAAAGTTTTCTTATTATAAGAGTGTTTGAATAATCTGACATTTAATCATACAAAAACAGAGTAATACTTGGGAGTTAAATTTTAAAGTCTTCAAAAAGTGAAGATTATAACTTTGTGAATAGCTAGATATTAATTTGTGACTAAGCATCATGTGATTTATTGTATTAACTAAAAACAACACTGACAACAGCAATCACATTAAACAAGGTATATTTTGTAAACCAGTTAGAATTTCAAATGTCAAACTGCTAGGAAAGACAGAGTTATAGAGCTAAAAAAAATAAAATGGATTTTGTATAGACCAGTTTTAAGCTTTTACTACTTATATAGAGAGAGAATTTCTAAGTAATTGAATATAATCTCTTTGATGAGGCATCATGACCAATGTTGATGGGATATTTCCCTACTGATCTGAATTTTCTTTAAATGGAATTAAAAAAAAAAAAAAACCAAGATACCAAGTGGTATTTCAAGTTTGAAAATATACAGTATTCCACTGTGAACATTATTTGCTGCCTGGAGAAGGAGAAGTATCTAGTGTATTATATAGTGCAAAGTTTGACATCACTTTAGAAAACCCTTCACATTTAATGCTTCTCTTCATAGTAAAGTTGATTTACTCTTTATACCTCAGAAGATTCTGGAAATGTTATCAGTTTTCTGTCATCTTATACACACACACACACACACACACACACACAAACATGTCAGTAAGTATATCTCCACTGCCTTTTGACTTGTTAATGTAAATTTGTGAGTCAACCCATTTAGATAATATATGGTAAAATACTCATGATTTACATTTATGTTGGAACTAAGCCAGTCAAGGAGAAATTAAGTCATCTCTCACAATCTTTTCTCATCTATTACAAAATCTAGTAAGCATTCCCAAATTCTTTTTGTGTCACCAAATGTAGACAGTCTTAGAATAAATAGCCTGCTACAATCTAGTACCTCTGTGTTTTCATTATTTTTCTGATTAGATCATAAACACTAATAATCTAATCAAAGGAAGAGGCCATGTTTTTTTCAATTTTGGCCTTACCACACTACCTAAAATGCTTGAGTTTGAGATCTGTTTATATATTTTTATTATAACTATAGATGTATATTTAGCAGTATATTTAAAGGATATACCATATCAAGTAGGATTTTTTGAATTTAATTTTTTACTTGTCAAGTAAAAATATATATACATTTATTGTGTACAATATACATTACCTCCCATTAAGTAGGGTTTTATAAACCAAGAATGCTTCCACATGAAAAAATGTATTAGATAATTCACTATATTAATAGATTAAAGGCAAAAACATATATATCCCTTAGATGCTAAAAAGATAGTTCATTAAGGTGGTCAGATACATATAAGTGTATTAAGTTGGTAGTTTCTCCCATACCAGAAATAATTCATTATAATGTAATGGAAATATACCTTGAAACATGCATAGTTATTTGTGGAAGAAAGAGCAAACTGAACCAGAATAATTTTATATACACACGTTTTCTTATTTCATTGGAACCAATGTTATAAAGACCTCAGTTCTCCCAAACTGATTTGAAAACACAATGAAATTTTCATTAAAATCTCAATAGGATTTTTTTAAGAGAGAGTTTTTCATCTCAAAGAATAAATTTGTGAATTAAGTAGCTCAGTGAAACCTAGCATATGAAAAAGTGACATTTCAAATCAATGGGAAAAAGATTAAATACTTACAATGATAAATGGCTATGTGGTAAAACTTAGAATTAATAAATTAGAAGATTTTTCTCTCCTACTTCTTTTCCAGAATTGAGGGGAAAAACCCACTTAGGACAAAGTATCATTACCTCTAATATTTAAGCATCTCATTTATGTCAATAAGGGAAATGTAGAAAAATGAGAAGAGGTATTGTGAAATGTTCCTCAGCCTTAATAATAATTAAAGAAATTGTAAATTAAAATAATAAAGAGATACCACCTTATTTTTTGGAAGACATTAAAATATCATTAGTATTCTAAACAATTCAAATATTGTTCCTTGCTATTTAGTAGTATCTATCAAAATTAAAAATGCACATATCAGTTGATACAGCTATCTTACTTTTAGAAATCAATCATGCAAATACTAGCATTAGTGCAAAATATATATATTTGCAATAATATCTGTTCTGATATAACTTGTAATAGGAAAAAAACATTGAAAACAACATACAAGTCTATCAATGGGGGAAAGAATGTATACATTTTTGTAAATCAATAAAATAGGATATGAAGTAGAAATAAAAAAATAAAGTAAATTTACATGTATTCACTTGACAGATGTCTCAGATTACAGCAAACAGATTCCAAAGGAAAAATAAAAGAAAGGAAATTCAAAGTCATAGACTCTGGTAGCCATGTGTGGAGCAAGCAAGGGTTCAAAGACTGAGCTGAAGACTTTTAGGAGTGCCCGCAGTAATTAAAGGGGTAGATGGTCACTAATGGACTAGGGACTGGAATGAGGAAAAGGGACTGCATTCTGTAGATACTTAGAAGACAGAATCCGTGTAATTAGATACAGAGAGGAAGAGACAGAGAAGTGCTGACAGTAGCATCCAGTAATGACACCATGAGGCTACTTTTTTAAATTAATAAATTAATACTCTCTTGCCTGGATTCTAGGTATAATAAAAAGTATTTTGCGAGTCTGACTAGCTGGTGTGGAAATCAAGGACAATCATTTTTAAGAAAAGTTCTGAAATATTAATGAGTTGTATTTTCTGAGGTCTTGTAGTGAAGGCATAAGTTCTTACTTAAAAATAAAGATTGAAATATGGACTCACGAATATGAATATGAATTCACAAACCTACTATACGTTTTCTCTACTGGGAACATTAGCCTCGTTATTAATCTGCTTTTGGATCTGGGTTGTGGGGCATCACCCTCCATAGCACACTACTTTCTTTATTGATCACTTCACCTAATGCCATTCATGTGATTAAGACTTGATAGATATGTCACTGCATCTTGATACTCATTCTTGTTTAGTTCATGAGGCTGAACAATATCAAAAGTTAAAACAGCTGCCGTTTTACAGACAAGATGCAATGTGTATGCAATGAGAATGCCATTTTACTTAACTTGCTCTAAGACAATCTCTATATGGAATAGAATTCTTAAGCTGGGGATTCTGTAGGCATACCTGTCTTACCTTTATAATTAAGAATCCCTGGAAGACCAGGCCTCCTTCTTGGTTTTGAAGATTCCCACTATACTCTTCCATTTGCACGTATCTTCCCAAATGAAGAAAACAATCCCTTGCAGTACTGATGGGGCCTTAGAAAAGATTCCAAATGACAGCTTCAGAAGCTTCAGAAGACTAGTACCGTTTTTATCAGATGATGGAAATAGTTGTTTTTATTTAATTATTTTCATATTTAATTCTCTTAGTTTCCGTGAATTACATTTGCACCTGAAAAGTTTCGTATTGAGAACATGAACTATAAATAAACACATTTTTTTCCTTAAGGGACACTAACTAATGACAAGTCATGCATGAGTCATTGACTTCAATCTCATAGGACACAACTTTAGTCTAACAACTATTCATTTAGTTATTATTTTTATTACAAACATAGCAACAATTTTCTACTATTAAGTAATTTGCTGGAACACTCACATCTTACATATGAAACTTGTTTTCTTTTATTATTATTTATTATTATTTTCCTGCCTTTTTTGTGAATTACAAGACCAACAATTATATCTTTTTTAAAATCAATTTTGATGTCATAGGTAAATTTGGGAAGTATTAGTTTCTTTTTATAATGCTAGCTTTATCTACTCTCCAAAAGCATTTATCTTTTATGCTGGAAGATTTATAAATCAGGGAGGGGCTGATAGCTGGTGATAGCATTAAAAACCCTCTCAGAACAGCAAGGGAATTCTAGAGTGAGGAAGAAAGTTTCTGAATAGCTATTAGCCTGACTGCCATTTGGAGAAAGACCCAGAAGAAAGGATTTTTTTAGAAATAACTTAGGAACAATAAGCATGTAGGAAAGGATATCTTGTTCTAGATATATGGTGTGAGACTATATTGAAGAAAAAGTTCACCGAGGCAAGTCTGTGTTTTAGATTCTATTAGTTCTTTATCAAAATGTATTATGAACTTTTTATTTGACAGACACTATAAAGGCTATGGAGTCTCTATCAAGTTACTCACTAATTTTAGACCTATGTTTCCTCTTCTGTAAAATTGAAATAAATTGCAGGAGTCCTAAAGTTTGGCAGATGGGCAGGTAGTAATATTTCTAGGTACTTATTGAGCACTTATGTTGTTCTGGGTAGTGTACTAAATGCTTAGTGAGTAGTACCTCAATTAAGCCTCAAGGGTTCTAACAAGTAGCATTGATCATCACTATTTTATAATTGATGAAAATGTTTTAGGAGGTGCCTATGTGACTTAGCCAATTTCACATTGCTGATACACCATAAACCACCCTTGTGAACCATATTTACCTTGCTCTAAACCTGAATTCTCAACCAGTATTCTAAAATGTTTCCATAGATGATTTCTTTGGACTATTATATTTTGGATATTTATGTTTATTATATCCCTTAAAATGCTGGACATACAGTTTACATTTTTAAAACTTGTTTTTAAACATGGCGTGTGGAATCTAAGACAAATTGGGATAATTTAGTTATGAATTGATAAAAAAAAAACTCCTCCTAGCCAGAGATAATAAGTATAGGTAAGTGAGTTAAATGGTTATATAACTGAACACATTTATAGCTGAGACAATATTTTTTTCTAGTATCCACTGAAAACATTTATTGGTGGAACTGATTTTTTTTCTCTGAAGTCTAGTGATCATCTTCCATGATTATCGCACAAACATTGGATTTTCTGACCTGCTATACAAACCATTTTCCCTATCCCTCTCTGAATAATCCATAATTTGAAACCCATTGGTATTCTTTAGGGAGGCATTTGATTTAACTTTGAATTTAAGTCTGTAAAAACAGTACAATTTCGTAAAAAGAAGCAGCTTGTATTCTTATAGTCATCAAGTGGTGACTCTAATAAGTCTAAGGCTATTAGGCTTTAGTATAAGTAGTGACTCATAATAAGCCTAGGCTAAACATTTTTGGGTAGCATTTTTTCTTTGTTTCTCAAAGGACAGCTACTTGACCACGTAATCATTCAGTGCAGTTTGTTTAATTTGGTACATAGAAAAAGACCTATACAGCAGCTACAATGTTGCCCAACCATACGACGTGATATATAGCTTTCTCAGTGTAGCCTGTGACAGCGATTTCACTAAGATGCTGTACCAGCGAAGACTTCAGCTCCTTAGTCTAAATGCCTGAGTTTGCGTTCAGATTCCCTCATTTCCTACCATGACAAATTTATTTACCGTGTTTGTCTTTTGTTTTCCTGATATGTAAGACAGGAACATGATAGTATTACAATATCCATCTCTTAACATTATTAGTGAAAATTAGATTAAGTGATATAATTTATGTGAATTGCCTGGCATGGAATACATGCTTAATAAATGTTACGTATTATTAACTGCCTCATTTATACTGTTTTTCTTTTTTCATGGGCTACTATAAATGCTTTAGACATAATTTGGAAGATCATTCTATCTTCTCCTGTACTCATATTATTACATAATAAATAGTTTAAACTAAAACTGGGGTGATCTTCTCTGTAGGGAAGAAACTGTGATTAGAAAGCCTATTACTTACAGCTTTGTTACTCAGTAGCCATCCATCCTCAGCCCTAATCATCTATTTGAAGAATGGTGGCTGTTTCATTAGAGTCCATGGTTCCCATCATCAAATGATGGTCAGCCTGAATTTCAGTATATCTTGCATTTCTTTCAAAGGCATCGATGGTCTCAAATATGTTTACCTCTTGACACAAAATCAAAATACAGGCACTTAACATAATGTATTAATAAAAAATAATGGTCTTTGCAACACAACCATGAAAAGATTTTTGATTCGTGAGCTTGCTAAATACTTTTTCCTAGATAGGAATGATGCCTATTTTGTACAGCCATGACATCAAGCTTTACCTTTTGTAAATATTTTGTTCTGGAGAGGAACCACATAAAATTAGTAACAAAGAAACGGATAAACATGTTTTGCTTTAGGCTGGTGAGGAGCTTTTTTGGTGCTATGAATATTGAATGGATTATACAAGAATTTAGAAGAGAAATTAATTTTCACACTGGGGATAATAAAAAGATAACTGTAATGTGCAAAATCAGCCATTTTTACAACTGGGAGATTTCTTTAAAACATTCTATAATCAAAAGCCAATAATCATAAAATAGTAAGAGGCAATAACTTTTTTTTCCCACCCTAAAGGTTTCATAAGTATCTTTCCAGCCATAAAAACATATTTATACAGTCATTTCTCACCAGAACTGCACTGTTCAAGTGAGATAATGAGCCATAGGTTAGGAATAATAAAGATCACAATGAGAGAAATAGTACATCCTTTCTCAGGATAGGCTGAAGAACAAGGTTCACTGGGCCTGAAATTACTCATAGGACTGAACCTAAATGTCCACATCAGTATGTGACTTGTTAGGGTCTCTTGAAGCAATTGGAGTCTTAAGGTCCATAGAAGAAAGTAAGAAACCAAAACTAAAAGCAAAAATCCCACCCACTTGTGTGTAGCCAGATTTTTCTCTTCCACTCTCTCTAGAGCCCTCTACATTTCACCTAAACCACTGTGACTCTTAAGGAGGTAGTTCTATTAATAGACAAAGCCAAAGAGGAGGAACAGAGATTAATTTCATCTTTTCCAGCTGGTCATTTATTCTTGTGCATGAAGATATACGGAAAATGTTCATATGCATTTTAACAGAGGTGGGCATACATTGTTCTCTTCTAGTTCTTAAGAAATTTTTAATGTATGCCGCTGGATAAATCAATAATTTTACAGTATTAGGAATACCCAAACTTTTCTTGCAACTCTTAGATGGTAGAAGTACTAGAATGTGAGAATTTAGGAGCACAGAAGTGGGGGAATTCTCTTTGCTTACTGTGTACCAGACCCTAGGGTAAGTGCTTTGTATGTGATATTTTATCTAATCTTCATAGCTTCCCTGTGCATTGGGCATCAATGTTATTATTTTACAGATGAGGAAACTGACGGAGAGGATAAATGACCAGCTCAAATTCATACCATTTAAAAAGAAGCAGAGCCAGGCCTGAGTTCCAAACCCATGCATGTGCTTCACTCCTTGCTAGAGACCTTCCAACATGCTTATCATCAAGTGATCGGAAGCACTTGCCTCACATTTAAGATCCTTTCCAAAACTTTTGTATTGTACTCCATATGTCAAAAATGGGTTTAAATGTTTCCTTTTCAAACATTCGAGTTTAATAGTTTTCAACCTAAAGAGTAAGATAATTACAATTTAACATGCATGGCATTTTTCCCTGGAAGTAATTAATAAGCGCATGGGGAGCGGGGAATGCAATGACTCCCTCCCCAAATCTCTCTTATGACCTGCTCCAATCCAACTTGTATCATTGTATCACGTTGGGAAAAATATTGGAAATTTCTGTGATAATTTGTCTAGGAAAGTAATATATATTTAATTTTTTTGGCTATCATAAGCCTAAAAGACCAAACTTTGAATAGTTTTTCTGATTATTTTATCACCCAACAGAAGAGCAAGGGACAAAGGATGGGTAGTTTTTACCAGGAAAATTGGGGGAGGAACATTTTCAGAACCTGTAGGGCCACTAATTTAGGCAGACCAAGAAAGAATTATCAATTCCTTGGCTTTTGGACAGCGTGAAGACAAACTATGGAACAAGGTACTTGAATTTTACTTAGGGACTATCCAGTCTTGTTGCTGAACTGAAGATCTCATTTCTGCTTCCTTGTTGGTAGATTTGGTAGATTCCCTCCCTGTCTGAAATTCAAAGCATACTGAAAAGTTAGGGGCATGTGAACTGTGTGAGCTGTCATCAATGACGTCCAGAATTATTTGTGTCAAGTAGTTCATCAAAGTGATCTTTCTGGCATTTGGAAGACAGTAGAGTGCCAGTGTTGAGCTGCAGCCTCTCTGAAATGAATATTTATTGTCTCCAGCCATCGAGGAGGAGTCGTAGGAGGATAGAACTGAATGGGAGGAAAAAGCAAATCTGTCTTTTTCAGGGTGGCATGAAGAAAGTCACTGAGTTGATGTATAAATTTATGCATTACATGGCTGACTTCACATGCCACAAACTAATGCACTTCAAATCAATGTGCTGTCCTTCCAGGCTAACCTGTTGTGTGCTCAGGCTAAGATATTGCAGTGTGCCTGTGTGAACCAGGCTGGAGTGTATCATAGATGGGATGAGAATCTTTTTCAGTGATATGTGTAGGAGATTAAAATGTAATCCATCATTCTTGACAAAGTGCCTTCCAGTGTGCATTTTCTAGGAATTTAGAGTTAATGGGTAATATGTTTAGGTCTGGAGACTGTTCAGTTGCAGTGGATAAAATGTACAGGCCAAACTCTGAGATCTCTGAGAGCAGGAATAGTGGCTTATGAATATTATGATGCCTATTTCCAATCAGGGGATCTAGGGCAAGATGGGTGTTTAAGAAATATTTGTGTAACTAAAGAGGAAGACTTTTCCACTTCTCTTTTTCCCTACTAATCCTGTCTGTTCTTCAAAGTTAGACCTGGATCCATCTGTCTGTGATTACTTAAGAAAGTGTTCCATACATCAGTTACGGTGCACTTAAATGGCCAAACAACAGAAAGAACACACAAAGAGGCTTAAGCAAAGAGGGAATGTGTTATCTCAGTACGTAAAATGACCAGGGATTGTTTCTGTTTCAGACATGGCTGAGTCTAGGTGCTCCCACAGTATGATCAGGAATCGGCCTTTTTCCGTCTATTGGCGATAGCCCCTTTTGTGTTGCCTCTATTCCCAGCCAGGTGCTTTCCAAATGGTGTCCCCCTTCTCCCCGCTCTAGGGAACAAAGAAAAACAGATTCTCCTTCCAAATTGTTAAAACAGAAGTTATAGGATTAAGTTTCATTGACTTAGTTTGACTCGCATGAGCATCTATGAACCAGTAGGATAAAATAATCTAGCCAGGTATGTGGCACATGGACATCTCAGGAACAGGAGGTCCATACTGTCTGAATGACATGAACACAGTGTGGGAGAGGGCTGCTTTCCCAAGGGAATCATTGGGGTGCTATAACTAGAAATGGATGCACTTGGACAGGTACTATAAAATGAATTTATTAATGCAAGGGGTTAAGATATTATATAACTAGAGGGTTTGTTTATTCAGTGGAAGTCAGAGCAGATACAAGCTTAAATCTGAAGAGGAAATCCCCTGTATGCCTTAAAAAGGACGACATCCAACCCAACAAAGACAAGAGTGGTGATCTCCTTTTTCTTTTACATTGATGAGTTCCCAAATAATGTTATCAATTGCTTGCTCTGTGTCATTGATACTGGAAATTTGGGTGAATATGGCAGACGTATTCTATACCTTAATACAGTTTACAGCCTATTGGGAGAGATAGAAAATAAGAAATTATGATACAGTACGATAACCACTGTTCCGGGAGAAATATGCAGTGTTATCGTAATATCTGGCAGAGTATCTGGCCTCTGACCCAAATTTGGATGCAGGGGCAGAGGATGTCAGTGAAAGTAAGGAGTTAATCATTAGACTGGGCTTCCTATAGGAAGTGGCATATATTTTAGGACCTAAAGAGTGAACAGGAGTTGCTCAAATGAAGAGGGGAAGGAAAGTGATACAGAAGAAACAGCTTGTGCAAAGATCTAGCTGATGGGAAGTCTAGCAGATAAAAGAAATGAAAGAATTCAATATTCAGAAGCATAAACTGAGCTTGGGAAGGTTTTTATAAGCCACACTAAGAAGTTTGAGCTCCATTCTGAAGGCTCCAGAGCACTACTGAAGGAATCGTGAACAGGATAATGGAATGACCAGAATTCCATTTTGGGAAGCTGTTTCTAGCCAAAGTGTGGAGAATGTACTAGATCTAACAAGGCTGAATGAAGTGTGATACCAGTTGCAATAATCCAGATGAGACCTGACAGTAGCCTAAATACAGTGGGGGCTATGGGATAGAGACCAGTGAATTCATTGTGCATATTGAATTTGTGTAAAGTAAATTCCTTGCTACGAAAATTAGATATTCTTTTAAATATATAGTTCTATACGTAACCTAGTATTTCTATAAAATAATAAAAAACAATGAGTGTCATTTTTAGTTTCCTTAGAGTGGAAATGGAGTAGGAGGAATAATTTTTGGACTAAACTTATTCCTTTAGAGGTCCCTCTCCCCAGCCAGTCTGTTCTAGGACTGTCTAATCTTTGCCCCTCTGTTGTACTTGAAAGGTGGGTCATTTCTCAGTGGAGAAGTGTCCAGTTATAGTTAGCCGCATGGGGGTTTGTCTAGGGCATGCCAGAGAAGGGAGGTTAGTAAGAAAAATTTCCTAAAAGAGCAGAAAAGAGAAAAAATGAACACAACTTAATGACTTCTTTTTAACTATAGGAGTGAATGAATGGTCAATACATGTGAATATCTCTAGGAAATAAATATATCTCTATAGATAATTCTGTGCTGATGTTTTTAATCTAGAAGTGGTTATAAAGCACCTACAATGGGCATTGAAACCATCCATAAAAAATAAACTGAAGTATTAAACCAGTTAGGATAGACATAGTCATTCATAATCAGGTGGGACATAGAACATGTTCAAATAAAATAAAGCTCTGCTTTTTTTTTTTTTTTTTGCATTCCCTTTGTCTTTGAGCTTTAATTTATGGCAAATTTCTCAAACCACAGATCAGTTAGTTACATATTTTAAAGGTAGAATCAGCTTTAGCATACCAATGGGTGAAAATCACAAGGAAGCATATGTATTACAATTGTAATCATCCAAAAGTGCAATACCAGCCTTGCCAGGTAGAGATTTTTGTTACTGGAAGTATTCAAGCATAATTTGGGTTACCATCTGTCAGGGATTTGGGAGAAAGGATTTTTTCATTAAAGAGGATGATTGAAAAAAGAAAATAAAATCATAATAATCCTACCACTTTTAACATTTTCATCCAGATTTTAATAATCAAAACCATAAATATATGTATTTTATGCTGTTTCTGCTGTGTTTTAAACTAGTAGTGATTTCTGTCTTTCTATTGTAATGTATTTGTTCTTACAACATACCACATTAAAATTTTCCCAAAGTTTTTTTTTTTAAAAAACAGTCTTTTTTAACAGTTTTCTGGTTTTTTATGAACCAGAATTCTGAATCCAGGATTACAACATGCATCTGAGAATTATTCACCTTAAGTCTATTTTAATTTAGTTCAATCCCTTTTTTATAACATTGATTCAATAAGGAGATCAGGCCAATAGTCTTAACAAAATATTTCCCCTACTGTTTTGTTTTTCATCTCCCACCCCGGATTGTAACTTAATTTTTTAAAGAAGAGAATCCTTTCATTTATTCATTAAGAATTATTTTTTAAGAGGCAACCATGTGCTAATTTCTCTATTCATCCCTGGGAATAACGCAGCAAGCTAAACATAGAGGAGCTTGTCTTGGTATAGCTTGCAGGCTAAGAAGAAATAAGAACCAATTGGTCCTTCCTGCATAAAACAGAGATACCACATATACATGGGAGAAAGACTGGCAATAGTGTTTGCTACAGTGTGTTACCATTTCTCAGGTGTGTTTTGAAGAACTCTAATTCCATAAGTTCCTAATCATTGCACAGTCAAATGAGTTAGAGAAATGCTGGGTTAAACAAAGTTAAGTTTGTTTACTGTAGAACTTCTCAAAGCCATTAAAATAACATGCATGGTAAATCTCTGAGAAAAAATATGGAAGGCATGTGGTGTTTTCCTGACATATTTGATCGTAGCACACATTTCTTGAGAAACATCTTAATAGAACTATTGTTGTATGGAACACATTTTGTCTAGGTTGATAATATATGTAAAATTCCTACACAGACAGGTAGGAAATATTCTATGAATGTCTAGTGACTATAAAGTCAGATAGAATAATTGCTGTGTAGTCTTCAGAACTTTTTGTAACAATTAAACATGGAGATGAATACCAAACTCATAATGAAATAGTCTTTGCAAACTTTTGTGTTATGTAGGGCAGACTTCATCAATGGGCTTGTATGCCAAGGGGGCATCTTTAGATACAGACTTACGTACAGATTTACAAAGTATATATTTTAAAGGAAATTATATGATCATGCCTATGCTTCTGAGAGGTACCAGCTTTTTAAGACTAGAATTTGTGGATTTAACACTCAAAAAAGAGAGTTACTGTGTGCTAGATAGGTTTGACAATGGACCAAAGATCAACTTAACTTGTCTAGAAAAAGGGCCTTCAGTATTAACATACTTTAAAGATGCTCCTGTCTGCCATGAGACAGCCTGTGAGACAATCTTGAAAGGGAATAATTAAAGTAAGAAGAAATGATGTTGGACACAGGTAACTACCTTGCTACAAAGTCATCTGAATGCTTTCAATCAAGAACCAACCCTACTACATGGAACCAAAAGAAAACAGGAATGATAGCTGAATAGACTTAGCTGAATAGTTTTGACAGGTCTTCCTTTGTAGAACGCATATACTTCCATTTTCTGCATCTCTGAAACCACAGGTGCATACTTTATGAGGGAAGTGTTTTCCTTGCCACTTGCCCACCCACATCCCTGGGAAGTATTTTAATGTTGAATGGGAAAATTTAAAAGTAGCAAAGCTTACTTTTCATGATGAAGCTGAGAACGAGGAGAGTGTTTGAGGTTGGGTGATCCTACACTTTGGGGTCTGTCTCCAGCCAGCCTTTAAGTGACTGTGTGATCTTAGGCCAACTTACAAGTTTTAGAGTTTCAGTTTTTTCTTCTGTAAATTGAAAGTGTTGGACTTTCAACTGTGTAAAGGCCTTCCAGCTCTAAGAATTGGGTTCCCTGTGATGATTCAGGGATTCGGGACCATCAGATACTTCCTGGATCATGGAGCCTGGGAAAAATGAATGTTTCCTTTGGCTAAGTCATTCTAGTTACAGATTATGAATTTTCAGTTTGTTATTAAGTACTGAAAGCACATTGACAACTCTTCCCTCAAAGCCCGTGGATCAGGATGTACACAAACTTTTTATAAGAGTCTTACCATATTTTTATTGTTAATTTTTGAACAGTTTAAAGCTAATTATGCCAGATTCTTAGATAGAATGAACTATACATTATTAGAATGCTTCTGCTTTTGGTAAGGTTAGATACTATTATTCTTTGCAGAAAAGTAATTCATAAAAGAAGGCTATCCTAAGTGATATTTTTGCCATGTAGAGAAGTGGGTAACGTACTTTTAAGTTGTCATTTATAGCATTTATAGCTTCACTTTGGGGAAGCCTGGAATTCATTTTGGTGTAAGGAACAACTCTACTTACCATGGGTCCTGGAACATCTATCTATGGCAATTTCTTTTCAGAAGTAAGTACAGTTATTACAAGGAGACTTACCGGAGAGAAAGTACTGAAAATGACAGTAGGGATCATAAATTGAGTTCCTATTCTGTGCCAGGGCCTTTATATATGTTACCCCTAATAGGTACAAAGACTCTGCCATTAGGCTTCTTCACTTATAGGACCAGATTTAACGTGGAATTCTGTCCACAGAGTTGCCTTTAATCAGTGTTTTCAGGGAAAACTAGATTTAGTATACGAAATACTGCACTTGAAAACTGGGTCTGTGTATCACACTTGGTATAGCACATGACAGGTAGCCACATACTTGGGTAAATGCATTTATTGCTTAAGTAGATGTATATTTATGTTAGTAAATATTTATATAGTATTCATGTTTGTTTTTCATCTGTGGTATACCTGTGAGGCAAAAATGAAAGTACAAGTTTACTGTTGGTTTAAAAACCCAAATTGAGGATCCTTTAACTTAGTTGACAAAGGGAATGTTTTCCCATAGTTTTCCTTTAAGTATGCTGAAATGAGAAGCATTATCACATTCACCATCATACTATAAATTTTTATGCATTTCTTAATGAACAAAAGCAGCACTTTAAAAAATTTTATGAAGTGCACTCATGTCCCTGAGTTAGCCAGGTTTACCCTTTCAGTTATTTCTGATTTCCTTCAAACACTGGTTCCTAATAAAGATATTTTTTAATTAACTGACGCAAATCATCTTGAGAAATACGTGAAGTACAAAATATAAGGTAATGCTAAAGGAATGCTAATATGTTTCTTTGGTTTAATATAAGAAAAACAGTAGCTGTCTCTTTAAGAATGGTTTTTATTTATTTTACTTACTTGTTTAAATAATAGCCACCAATAGCAAACATTTACTTTGTACCAGGCACAGAAGCACTTACATGTGCTCATTAATTATAGCAATAATCTTACAGTGTAGACATTATCTCCAGTTTGCAGAGGAGACTGCAGGACTCCTCTTGTTGGAGGCCACATGGGAAGTTAGTAATCTAGTCATGGAAAACCTAGTTCTAGCATGATCCATGAGTTTAATACATAAATATCTGGTGAATTTATTAAACTCTGCAGTATTAGAGTAACATTAGCTTCTGCAATCAACCCCCAAAATTTCTGCGACTTAACACAATAAAAGATTATTTTTCGCTCATTGAACAGACCAGTGAAGTTGTTCCTTTTTTAGCAGGCAGCTTTCCTCTGTGCTGTGACTCAGGGACTCGTTCCTTCCATTTTGGGACGGTGTCATTCTTCAGGGTCATGGAAAGGAAGAGGACTGTCACAGTGTGAAAGTGACATATTGTACGGGCTGGCATTTGATGGCCTCAAAAAGATAACATGAAGGCGAGGGTGGAGGTGGGTGTGGAGAAAGCGAGGGAAAAATAGCCTTAGGCGTGGTGGTCTTGCAGAACACAGAGATTATAAAGTTGCGTGTGTGGGCGTGTGCACACCTGCATATACTCATGTGGCATAAGATTGTAAATTTGTAATACCGAGAGCACTGCATTGATAAAGTTACTTAAAGGAAAGGTACAATGTGTTCATGGTTACTGTGTGGCCATTTAAATTTTCTTTGTATTATTTCATAGTATTCAAATTTTCAATAATGATTGTACAATAATAAAAATGAATAAGCATCATTTTTAAAAGCTACTTAGAGTCAAGTCTATGTGTCATACAGGCACAGGACCAGAGTGAGGGGATTAGGGTGCACAATTTAAGAAGGATTTTGTGATGCTGACTTTGCACTTGCGGAAGGTAAGCTGTGTGCATTTATGTTTCATCTTGCGCCATCAGGTATTCCCTTGGAAGCATTGACTAAGCATTTTTTTTTTTTTTTTTGGCTCCAGCCTGGGTCTGTAAATTGGCCTTCTTCTTGGCTTCTACAGACTTGTCAAAAGTATGAAAGCAGGGATATGTACTTATTTTAAAATGTCCTTTTTTTATAATACTGTCAGATCTTTTCAGAGGCTGCTGCTTCAGAGAGAATGAGCCCAGCCCATGCTGAGCAGAATGAAAATAAGCATCTAAAATATTGAAAAGCGTCTATCTAATAGCACTTCTTGTCTCCCCCTGTCAGTTCTCTCACAATTTTTCACTTTTCCTATAAAAGCACTGTTTAGAATTGAATAAAAAAATAAAATAAATTTTTTTCAATAAAAAAATTGAATAAAAAAATTAAGATGGGATGGACTCTGTCCCTGACAAATATGCATAAATAAGGTAAGACAAATTTATTTGAAAGAAGGTCACCTAATGTGATACAGTATGCATTGTACTTAACCATGAGAGATGCTCTTGGAAATCTGTGTGGGATATTCATTTGTCTACCCACTTCTTTCCCAGTATCTCTTGCAAAGTATTTCTTTTGTAACCAGAAGATTAAAGGACCATTGTGGGAAACTCCATGTGGAAACTTCATAATTTCATTTTGATGTGCTTAATAATCATATGTGCCTCTGGCCAGTATTGCCATAAGCAGAAAATGGATTCTCAAAACTTGATGGTGCAGATTTAAAACATCATTTTTGAAACCACCAGCATCAGATGGTCCACATCTGGTCAAAGTAGCAGTTGACATCAGTGATCACTCCGTGAGTTTATTTGGTTTGAAAATAGAATGGTGGAGTGTGTGCAACCTCTGTTATTTAAGGTGCAGTTTTCAAAATAACTTAATCGTTTCATGGCAGAGAGCCATAAATGCATATTTCCTTGCATTGCTTCTTCTCCTGGAGAATACATGTATCCCGAGTTAACTGTTCACTTTAATCAAACCAATTTCTTGGCTCCCTGTGGCAACAGAAACTTTGTGATGTTATGTTTTTTTGCTCAGTGCGTTTGTACAAAAGGAGAGGGAAAGAATAGCTCCAGCTTTTCATATATTTTTACACCAGTGTCACTTGAAAGAAATAGGAAAGTTTGCTAATAACTATTTAGAAGTCCAAATTTATAAAGCAAGTGACTGTTGCTTTGTGCAATGATTCTTTACTACACATAGTACCTTAAATAACAAATGTCCCTAATACACTTTTTTTTTAAGTGAACAATTTAGTAGTGTTATTAGATTCACATTGTGTGCCACGGATCTCCAGAACTCTTTTTCTCTTGCAAAACAAACTCTATATCCATTAAACAACAATTTTCCATCTCCCCTCTTGTCCAGCTCCTGGAAACCACTGTTTTACTCTCTGTCTCTATGAATTTGACTAGTCTAGATACCTCATACAGTGATCACTTTGTCACTGGCTTATTTCACTTAGCATTATGTCCTCAAAGTTCACCCAGGTTTTTGCATGAATCCATATTTCCTTTCTTTTTAAGAGTGAATAACATTCCATGATATGTATATACCCCAATTTGTTTATCTTTTCATCCACTTATAGATGTTTGAGTTGCTTCCTTCTGTTGACTATTGTTAATAATACTGTTACGATCACAGGTATGTAACTATTTCTTTGAGGTTCTGCTTTCAGTTCTTTTGGATATATACCCAGAGTTGGTATTGCTGGATCATATGGTAATTCTCTTTTTATTTTTTTGAGGAATGGCCATACTGTTTTCCGCAGTGGCTTCACCATTTTATATTCCCACCAACAGTACAAGGATTCCAGTTTTTCCACATCTTCATCAACATTTATTTTTCTGGTTTTGTTTTGCTTTTTGCTTTTCTGTTTGTTTGTTTGTTTATAGTAGCTGTCTTAATATGTATGAGGTGATATCTCATTGTAGTTTTGATTTGCATTTCTGTAATAATTAGTGATTTTATCATCTTTTCTTATGCTTATTGGCCATTTGTATATCATCTTTTGAAGAAATATATTCAAGTCCTTGCCCATTTTTTAATTGGGTTATTTGTTCTTTTGTTGTTGAGTTATAGAAGTTCTTTATATATTCTGGATATTAACACTCTATCAGATTTTAACATATTTTCTCCCATTCTTTAGATTGCCCATTCACTATACTGATTGTTTCCTTTGATATGCAGACATTTTTAAGTTTGAGGTAGTCCCATTTATCTGTTTTTGCTTTTGTTGCCCAAGCTATTGATTATATCCAAGAAATTGTTGCTAAGTCCAATGTCATGAAACTTTCCCCATATGTTTTTTTCTAGAGGTTTTATAGTGTTAGGTCCTACCTTTAGGTCTTTAATCCATTTTGAGTTATTTTTATGAGGTATAAGATAAAAGTCCACCTTCATTCTTTTGCATTTCTTTATCCAATTTTCTGAATACAATTTATTGAAGAGACTGTCCCTTCTCTACTGAGTAGTCTTAACATTCTTGCTTAAGAACATTTTTCATATTTGTGAGGGTTCATTTCTGGGCTCTTTATTCTGTTCCATTGGCTATATACCTGTCTTTATGGTCCTACCACACTGTTTTGATTACTATAACTTTGTAATAAGTTTGTATGAAGACATCAGGTCCTACTTTATTCTTTTTTTCAAGATTATTTTTTCTATTTGGGGTCCACTGAGGTTCTTTATGAATTTTAGGATAGATTTTTCTATTTCTGCTAAAAATTCCATTGGGATTTTGATAAGGATTACATTAAAACTGTAGATTACTTTGTAATTTATATTGATAACAATATTAACCCTTCCAATCCATGAACGTGGAGGGTATTTACATTTATTTGTGTCTTCCTTAATTTCTTTCAGCATAATATTATATAATAGTTTGCAGAGTACAAGTTTTTCACCACCTTGGTTAAGTTTATTCCTAAGTATTTTATTATTTTTGATACTATTATAAATAAAGTTATTTTCTTGATTTCCTTTTCAGATTTTCCATTGTTAGTTTATAGAAATGGAGCTGATTTTTGAGTGATTGATTTTGTATCCTGAAACTTTGCTGAATTTATTTATTAGTTCTAACAGTATTTAGGGGGAATATTTAGGGTTTCCTACATATAGAATCATGTCACCTGGAAATAGAGATTATTTTACTTTTGCTTTCCAATTTGGATGCCTTTTCATTCTTTTTCTCGCCTAGCTTCTCTGATTAGGACTTCTAGTACTATGTTAAATAGAAGTGGTGAGAGCAGACATCTTTGTCTTGTCTTTGACCTTAGAAGAAAAAGTTTTCAGTCTTTAATCATTGAGTATGATGTTAGCTGTGGGCCTTCTGTTTATGGCTTTCCTTATGTTAAGTTTCGTTTTTGGTTTATTTTTTTATCATGAAAGATTGTTGCATTTTGCCAAATGTATTTTCTGCATTGATTGTGATTTTTTTGTTCATTTTGTTAATGTGATGTATTACATTGATTTTCATATATTGAACTTTGTATTCCAGGAATAAATTGTACTTTGTCATGATGTATAATTGTTTTATGTGTTGTTGAATTCTGTTTGCTAGTATTTTGTTGAGGATTTTTGCATCAATGTGCATCAAGAATATTGGTCTCTAGTTTTCTTTTCTTCTAATGTCTTTGTCTAACTTTGGACTTAGGATAATGCTGGCCTCATAAAATGAGTTTGGAAATGTTCCCTCTCCTCCAGATTTTTGGAAGAGTTTGGGGAAGATTGGTGTTAATTTTTTAGCTGTTTGGTAGAATTAACCAGTGAAGTCATCTGGTCCTGGGCTTTTACTTATTGAAATATCTCTAATATACTTTTTAGATCATTCTATTTATGTATGATAATTTCATTCATTCAGCTGTAAAGTGGGGAATCCTTATTGTCTTTGTAAGCAAAGTTAGCAAGGCAGTCATTCCTCTTGGTGTTTTCTTTAACTTTTTCATGGACAGTTAATAAAAATCAGCACTCTTAATGCTTTCATGGAGCACAGCCTACTTGCCTACTTATTGAGTGCCTCCATCACCAGGGTTTGGATTTATGTTATTTCATTTGTTCCTACCAGCAGTCAGTGAGGTAGTTAATATTATTTCACAGCTAAGGAAATTCAGGCTTTGAGATATTAAATAACATGCTCAGTAGTACACAGGTTGTAAATAGTGGAGATTAGATTTCAGGCCAGCACACTGGACTCTAGAGACCATGTACTTGAACACTAGGCAATACTGCCTTCCTGCATATAGACATTAAAGAGAAGCTTCACATGTCATGTGTTGTGTGTGTCTTGGGACAAAGTTACAAGGTGCATGTTACAGAGGTAGTGGTGATTCCGTTTCACAGAAGCCAAACCTGAAATTTAGAGACAGTAAACTACTTCTCTGAGACCAGGAGGTAGTAAGTGGTGCCTCAAACATGCCTTTGACTTTCCAATTCAGTATTCTTTCCATTGCACTCTCTGACCCTCTCCAGCTGGTTTCTTGACACTTTGCTTTCTCTGAATGCATAGCAGAAATCGACATGAGTTCCAGCAGCCAACTTTTGGTCTAGAATAGCCAGTTCTCAGAGACATTAAAATTAGGTGCATCCCAAAGAGATTGCTTTTATAATAGTGGACCCAGGGATATAAAATTAAGTGCTAATAAAAAAGGATTTTGAGATGTATAATTGATTATACCATTAAGAAGAGATTAGAAAACAGTTAATTTGGAGCATAGATAGGGAAAAAGACAAATGTTTTAAGGACTCTGGTGTAGTATGCACTGTATATCAACGTAATTTTCTTTTAGTAATAAGTTTCTCTGAAAATGAAAATGCAATCACTAAATGCTTCTAAGAGAGAGCAAAAAGGCAAATGGGGAATAGCAGACACTTATTCTGAAAATATGTTTATTCTAGACTTAAAATAATAATAAAAAGAATTAATAAATTGCAGTGCTGCCTCTTGTATACAGACAGTGGTGTGTTCCTAAAAACAGCAATGATTCTGCAGCATTTAAAAAGCTAAATTATGACATTTCCTTACATTAAAAAATAGTAAAAGAAAAATCTGTTGTTCATAACATTAGACCCTGTACTATAAAACCAGAGGCATGGAAAGCGTGAGAAACACAGGGAAGCAAGAAAACCCATTTAGGGTTTCCTAATTAGTAAAGTTCTGAGGGAAACTGAACAGAACATCCTGACTGAATGAATGCGTGACTAACTTGATTTCATCTACAAGATAAGAAAAGAGATGGAAAGGCCTCCTAATGGTCTTTGGAAGAACTGCCTTGCAAAAGCTACGTGCCAGTCTTTAGACCTTCCCCAGGCTCTGAGAAGGAGGAGCAGGTGCTCCGTAAGTGTGCTGTGACCTGCTTAGAGCCAGTCTCTTCTCCAGACCATTCCTGCTCTGGGCCTTTGGCACTGGCTGTTTCCAGGGCTCGGGACTCTCTTTCTCCATATCTTCTCATGGGGAGGTTTTTCTGTGCATTCACCTCTCTGCTCAGATGTCAGCCCCTCTGAGGTTATTTCCTCATCTACCCTTTCTGTTTACTCCTTTAGAATCTTTCTCTCCTGCTAGACTGATGACTGGTGACAGCAATAACTCTGTTTGTCTTGGACCATGATCTGTCCAGCCCTTAGCGCATTCCTCAGCCTGTAATGGAAACACAGCAAATTTTACTTGACTCTACATCTTAAAAAGTCAACAAATACTGAGGTGTCATTTGTCAACTTTAACACAGCTGGGGTGCCTATAGTGGCTGATGATATTCAGTCATTATTTTTCTATGGATGATAAAAATGTATTAATGCAATATGTGTGAGAGAAGAAGGTGACACTGTTGGTTTTTCCTAAGAATCCGCCAAATTAAGCAGAGAAATTCAGTTTGATTTTTAAGTGAAATCAAGCTCTGATTCAAATATGTTTTTTTTTCCTTTAATCAAAATTACTCCCAACTTGGTGTCTTACACATGAAACAAATGAAATCTTTAACTTTTGTTCCTGTCCTCTTGGAAGGAAAAGTTGTTGTTGTTGTTTTAATGTTTTATGTTCGTGAAATTGATACCACCATATTTACCCTTTTTCCTCAGCTTGAATCATGGCATAGTTGCCTAATTTCTCGCATTTTGTAATAAGTTGGTTATATAAATAGTTATATTATTTAGAAGAATCTGCTGAGTTTCTCTTTAATATGTTTGCATTCAAAGGAAACACAATCTGCATGGCTTTGATATTGTTGCTTTATCAAAGAAAAATGTTTAACAGAGAATTTGACAAATTCCCTAAGCATTAGGATATAATCTGAGTTTCCTTCTCACTCTGAATACAAATTGTAGAACCATTTAAAAAATTCAATTATGAAAATAATAAGCTTTTTATTTTTTAAAATTATACTGTGTTACCAATTATTTAGAACCTGAGAATATTAATTATAATTAAACAAGCATAATAACTTTACTCTTATAGTAGCTACCATGTATAGGTTGAACCATGAAATTGCTAAAATTGAAACATTTTTTAACTGACCAAAAAGGGTCAACCTAAGAGTTAAGTAATAATTGTCTCACTATTCTACTGAAAAAATCTTTCAGAAGTGATACGAATCTAAGCTGAGCATGTTTTAGTTTGTTGGAAATACTTTTCCAATTGAATTACTTTTGAATGAGTGCATTATTCCGGGTAGCACTGTATATCCCTCTAGTCAATTTAGGCCCCTCACTGGCAAGGTATACATTCTGTCAACACCACATATGTTTTAATTATTTTGCACAAAGTAGAGTTGATGCAATCACCTTTTGTGTAAAATTGTATGTGTTCAGGAACATGTGCGTGTATGCAAAACTTCAGCATTCAAATCACAGAGAAGTCTCAGGGACTGACATTCATCTTTTACCCCCTAAGAAATAGTTTACGTCTGTCTGAAATTGTTCTAGTTTGTTGTTGTTGTTGTTGTTGTTGGATATGGCTGTGTGTGTATGTGTGTGTGTGTGTGTGTGCATATATATTTTTTTCCTTGCTTTTTTGAGGAAGGTGGATAATAGAAGCAATGTTGATAAATGATGGGTCAAAATCAAAACTAGCAGTGAAGTGCTAAGAACATGGGCTCCATGGTCAGAGAACCCCCCAGCCAAATCAAGGCTGATAAAATTATTGACCAAATGACATTGGAATTGTCCCTTACCACCCTGTCTCTCACGTGTGTCACTTTGAAAATGGAAATAATGAAAATAAGATTAATAATAATAACAAATGTTTACAGAACACTTAATCTGAGCCAAGCATTCTACTAATGACTTTCCTTGAGTGAACATACTAATAGGAACTATGATTTCCCTTGTTTTACAGAGCATGTCTCAGGAAGGTTAGATAGCACATGCAAGGTCTTACAGCAGCTAGTCAATGGTTAATCTAATATGTAATTTATAGTGCTATTGTGACGATTAATGAAATAATGCATGTAAAAAGTATGAGCCTAGGGACAATGTTAGGTATTAAAATTGGGTACAGACTAATTAGAAGACAAAATACTCTAAAGCAATTTGAGATAAATTTATAGAGTAATAAAAAGCATAAATTCAGAGAGAATAAATCATACATACAAAGTATACTTTTAATGCTGATTATCTCAAGGTGAACTGAGTCCCCTGCTAGGCATATTACATATTAAGATAAGAGACAGAGATAGCCAATTATACTGGCTGAATTTTGTAGCCATCCTCAGGACTCGTCCCATTATCATTGAGAAGATAAGTCTATAGTAAGATGCAAAATGAACTAAGCAACATAGTGGAAAAGCTCATTGCCTTGACCATGTGCATTTTACTTTCACATACAAGAAAATAATTAGTCACTTCTGAACTTGGATCTCCCTTATGGGTGATCTTAGGTGCAGCTTCCATGTCCCGAATGTGTCTCTAGCAATTAGTCAGGGCTGCTGCCATGTGCTTCTTCCAAAATGCTGCAATTGAACATCTGGTGTGATGGCTTCTATTCAGGGGGAGCTGAGTTTTACTCCATTACATTCTAGTTTAGAAGGGTGAAAATGTGGAAATATTACCGTGACCTATAATTGGATCAGCAATTTGTGGGCTCAGATGTGGAAGATAGAGCATTTTAAAGGGCTTGGGGTGTAGAAACAATTTTGTGGAAATATTTGCGTTTTGCCCTGAGTTCCTTTTTCTTCTGACAGATAAATTGTGTCCTTCAGAAATCCTCATCCTCAGCCCTGGGACCTTTCTTGGTAGAATTAGAGAAGCCAGGAAAACCAGAGAGCACACAAGTAGCTCCGAAGGGTTTGAGACAGGTACGAAAGGGAAAAAGGAAAACTAACTCTCAAAAGCCAGTGGATAGGGAGAACAAATTCTCTGGAGTATTCAGGAATGATTGTTTAAGATGATGAAGGAATCAAAATTTGGAACCTGTGCTAGGAAGCACGAAGAAGTGAGAAGAAGCTTTAGTGTGTCTGTGAATAAATTTTCATAAAGGGCCAACTATGTTAAAGATAAAATACCTAGATTGCTTTATAAAGAAATGATGACATGGTTTCTGACATCAAAGAGCACAGTACCATTTCCCCCCCTAATCTGAGGTTTCAGTTTCCACGGTTTCAGTTTCCAGTGGTCAACCATAGTCCAAAAATATTAAATGGAAAATTCCAGATATAAATAATTCATGAATTTTAAATTGCATGCCATTCTGAGTAGCTTCACAGCACCACGCGTACTGACTATCAAATTGCTACTAATTGATCAACACTTAAGTGCATATATGCAAGTAGCATTCATCAGGTGTTGGGCAGGAGGGGGGGAGGGGGCAATGGGTACATTCACAACTAGTGGGTGCAGTACGCACTGTCTGGGGATGGGCATGTTTGTAGTTATGACTCAAATGGTGCAAAAGCAATATATATAACCTCAACTTTTGTACTCCCATAATATTTTGAAATGAAAAAGTAATAAACTTGTGTTTTATTGTAAGTGCAAAGAAAGCCTTTGGACCATATTAATCAAGGAAAACATGTGATTTGCTTTAAGTTTCTACTACACTGTAGGGGGGAATGGTTAGACTCAAGGAGACAGTAATGATGGCATTAGGATAGTGCCTTGAGCCACATTATTAGTAAGGGATTTGTGACAATATTTGGCAGTAAAGCTGTCAAAACTTACCATTTAGTTATATTCTATAAATATTTCTAATAATGCAAATGCAAATATCAGAGCAAAGTGTGTGTACATATTAGTGATTTCCTTACATATTTCCAAGTGTTCCAAAGGAAATTTACACCATGTAACTAGCAATTAACAGTTCATACCATTTACCAGAAAATGTGCTAAATATTGCCTGTATACACATGAATAAAGTAAATTTTTGCTTTCAGAGAAGCCACGACCTATGATGTTGAGAACGCATGCACTGTATAAGTTAGGTCTTCTGATGGTCTTGTTTAGGTAATAATTTAACCATCAGATGTAATGTATTTTCTCTCATGAGGTGGAAACCATAAGTCTTTAATTGTGAAATAGTTTAACATTCTAATCTTTGGAATTCAGTCCTCTTGTGTCACATTTTTCAAAAATGGAAATACCATACAGAAAAGCTGAAAGACTTTTCTAAACATGCCTCAAATTAAAACACTATGCCCAGAAGGACATTAAAGGTGTAAATATGCTATGTTGAACAATCATGGAGTTTTGTCCACTGAAACTTGTATAACATTTAAATTACAGTAAACTTGGACTCAGTTCATATCATAGATTTTTACTTCCTTAAATACATTTGCCATATCTTACAAAAGCCAGAAACTCAGATTCTCAGCTCAAAACCTCAATTTTGATCTAGTATAAGTTAAAGGAAAGTAATAAATGATAGTATATTAGACATAGTTGTTCTTTCAGCAAGGGTAATGAAGAGGAATTTTTTTCTTTTAAAATTATAAAAGCCTATAATTGTAAAGCAGAGGGCGATATTTCTCTGAAAACATCTAATTTTGGAGACAAAGCTATTATCTACAAGAACTCAACAAACAAGATTAATCACCAAAGCTTAATATTTTAGCACAGTAACAAAAATTTTCAGAGCTTAGAAAATGTAATTCCAATAGATAAAGCAAATTAGAGAACCCATACCTTATCACTTTAAACCCTGATCATTAAAAAAGAAACATATTAGGTTTCATTAAGTCCTCAAATTGCAGACCAAACACATGTGAAACCAACCCTTTATCCTGCAGCCTTCTCCCCAATTAGAGAAATGGTAGGGGTAAAGACATAATTGTATTGATAATTTTTCTCACATGCTTTGAAAGAAGAATGGAAAAGCTCCATAGATGAGAAATGCCGAGGTCTCTAGAGAGGAAAAAAAAGCATATGGAAAAACATAAAGATAAATGAGAGAGGTAAGGGAAAGGTTGAAGCTTTGTGGTTGGATGTGACTCAGGTCCAGGTAGGGATGGAGGCCACCCATGGGCAAACTGCAAGCTTGAGACCAGGGGAAGATGCTACATCAGACATCCAGAATGAAAGGCTAGAGATGCCTGGGAAGTTAGAGTAAGTGGAAAGTGATCCTCAAGGAGATACTTCTCATTACTTAATGATAAAACACCTCCAATGGCTTATGTTGGTGGTTACTTCATTTGGTTTGTCATATTAATAGTTAAACATTGTCAACTGAGTGAATATATTAATCCAGCTTCAGGTGAATGAAGAGAAATAGAAACTTGGAGAACATACCAAACACACACACACACACACACACACACACACAGGGATTATATTAATAGATACCAGCCTAATAATATTTTTGCTTTCCATAATGCTAAAACATCTACCCCAAAATATTTATTAATTACAAAGGAAAATAGAACTTCACACTGTAGAAGCCCGGCAGATACTACCTTAACTAACTATTCAAGATTAAGATCACCAGGAGTAAGACATTTTTGACATTATGTACTCCTTATATGGTGGATACAGCATTGCTTAGGTGATATCCTGACCAAAACTGTAAAATCTCACTCTAACCATAAGAATACATCAGACAAACCCAAACTGAAAGTCCAACAAATACTGACCAGTACTCTTCAAAAGCGTTAATGTCATCAAAAACAAGGAAATATTGAGGAACTATCACAGGTTGAAGGAGGTTAATGAGCTTAAGAACTAAGTGTAAAATGGAATCGTGGATTGGATTCTGTAACAGAAAAAGGACATTATTGAATGAACAGGTGATATTCTAATAAGGTCTGTAGTTTAGTAAATATTATATTAATGTTAATATCCTGGTTTGATATTGTTCTATGGTTGTGCAAAATACTAATCTTTGAGGACAGTGTGTAAAAAGTATCTAGAAACTCTCTACTATTTTTTCATTCAAACTATAAAATTAAAATAAGTGGAAAAAGGAAGTTAAAAGACAATAAAAATGGGGAATATTATTTCATATATGTGTGTATATATTCTAATAATACAATAACAGGAATAAATACCCAAGTAGAAAAGTTCAAAGAGCATGAATAGGCAATTCACAAAATAATAAACTTAAGAAACACACAAATTATTATTATTATTATTTTCTGGAACACTGGGCCAAAGAGACAGGAAAAATTAAATCTTGGTATTAGAAAACAAATTCTAAAGGGAGTAAAAACAAAAAGTATTTTAGACATTTGGAGAATTTGTAAATGACAACATATTTGAATATAAGGACAGCAGAGCATTTCCTAGAATGGAATTATTTTACCCCTAGAAGTAGCCTTGGAAGACCGTCTCAGTCTAAGTTCCTCAGGGTAGTCTTGTTAGCCTGTCCTGGTGGGACATATGTCCCCCTGTATGCACAGAGGAGACTTAATTTATAGCATAACTCTGCTTTTCTTCCCCTGCAGATGTCAAAGCAGCTTTTGTTTCCCCCAATTCCCAAGTTAATGAGCTATAGTTTTTCCAGCTGGAAGCAGGCTGAGCGACTTGAAAGGATTCACTCAAGGTCACACCAGAGGGACATGAAAGTACTGGAATATGAACCTGGGTGTGTCTGACCCCAGAGACCATGCTTTTTTGTTGCTGTTAAGAAGTTTTAACATTTTAAAAATTTACATACAGAAAAATATACTGATTGTGGTGTAGAGTTCTGAGTTTTGACAGATGCCCACGGTGGTATAAGCACCACTGCAGTTGAGATGCAGAATAATTCTATTATCCAAAATCCTTCCCTCATGCTGGCTGTGTGTAGGCAACTGCTCTCCCCTCTTGAATCCTCAGGAAGTGCTCATCTGTTTTCTGTCCCTAATAGTTTTACCTTTTCCATAATGTCACACCAGTGAAATCATGTAATATGTATTCTTTTGAATCTGGCTTCTTTCACTTAACTTTCTGTATTTGAAAGCCATTGCTGATATTGTAAGTTTGTTCTTTTTAATTGCTGAGCAGTATTCTGTTTTATGGATGCACTGTAGTTTGTTTATCCCTCCATCAACTGAAGAGCATCCTGATGGAATCTAGTTTTGGCAATTAAAATGGAGCTGCTCTGAATGTTTGCACACAGGAGTGAGATTGCTAGGTCGTGTGTCAAATATATGTTAACTGTATAAGAAACTGTCAAATTGTTTTCAAAGTATGTTAATTTTATAGGAAACTGTCAAACTGTCTTCCAAGAGGCTGATAATTTTGCATTCCCACTTGCAATATATGAGACTTTCAGTTGCTGTGCATTATCTCCAGCACTTGGATTTGTCGATTGTTTTTGGTGTTTATATTTGATCTTTTCTAAGGGTGTGTTATAAGATGTCATTGTGGTTTTTAATTTGTTTTTCCACAGTGATTAGTAATGTTGAGCAGCATTTCACGTGCTAATTCACCATTTGTGTATCATCTTTGGTTAAGTGTCTGTTCACATATTTTGCCTATTTTTATTACATTGTTTGTTGAGTTTTGAGAATTCTTTATACATTTATATATTCTGGATACAAGTCCTTTGTCGGATACGTGATTTGCAAATATTTTCTCCCAGTCTGTGATTTGTATTTTCACTCTCTTATGAATGTCTTTCTTAGAAAAAAGATTTTAAATTTTGTTGAGGTCCAATTTACTAACTTTTTGTTATATTGCTTGTACTTTTGAATTTGTATCTAAGAAGTTTTTGTCTAACCCAAAGTCACAGAAAATTTCTCCCGTTTTTTTCTCAAGATTATATAGCTTTACATTTTACATTTAAGTCTCTGAGTCATTTGGACTTCTAATAATTTTTGTGGAAGGTATGAACTATATGGGTAGCTATCTTATCTATCTATATTTCATCTATTTATTTGTATACAGTTGTTCCAGTTGGTCCAGACCATTTGTTGCAAAGATTATAGTTTTTCCAATCTACTGCCTTTATATCTTCTTCAGAAATCAGTTGAACATATGGATGTGTGGGTTTATTTTTAGATTCTTTTATCAATCTACATTTCTGTCAGTACTACCACACTGTCTTAGTGTAGCTTAATAGTGAGTTTTGAAATGAGATAGTGTGAGTACTCCAGCCTTGCTCTTCCCTTTCAAAATTGTTTTGGCTATTTTTTTTTCCCTATATAAATTTTAGAATCACCTTGTCAATATCTACAAAAAAATTTGCTAGATAGGATATTGATTGGAATTGAGTTTTATCTATAGGCCAATTTTGGGAATATTGACATCCTAAAAATATTTCACTCTTTGAATATGGGCACATTACATATTTCTCTATTAAGTGCTTTATGCTTTGCGTGGGGTGTGTCTGTGTGTCTGTGTGTATGTGCATGTTACTTTAAGGAGATAAAAGGAGAAAAGAAAATACAACAAACAAGTAACCCAGTCTCCTAGTGGTCTTTTTCACATTTTGATTCATACTCAGTCTGCCTACTATTTTTTACTTTGCAAAGTCCGCAGGTCCTTGCTTTTTTATTACTTCCAGAATTTTCGGTTGTATTTGGTAGAAGCAATAGTCGTATTGGGCTTACTCCATCATGTTTGGTATTGAAAATCAGTTGTCTTTAGTTTTTTTTTTAATTTTTTTTTATTTCAGCGTATTATGGGGGTACAAATGTTTAGGTTACGTATATTGCCTTTGCCCCAGGCTTTAGTTTTGATTACATAAATCCTACCTATATGGTGATGACATAGATTGGAGAACACCCAGAAGTGGTTTATTTGTGGTTTTTCAGTTTGAACAAACCAACTCTGATTCAGCTTCCTGAAGATGTAGTTGTTAAATGTGAAGTGTATGCTTTCAGTGTGAAAGTTCGAAGGAGGACAGGAGCCGAGGGGAAAGGGTTGACCATAGGACCACTCTTTCCTTTTATGTCCAATAACATTTATTTAGGTTCAGGAGCTTCTTCCTTTCTTGACAGTGTCATGATGTGTAATTTAAAAATAAATGAAATGAAAATTGATGTGACAGTTTGCAGAATCACCAGGGTCTGTCTGGGAGCATTTCTTAGCAGGTACTGCCATGTTGATGAGTAACAGGAGGTAGCATGTAATGCAGCATCTCACAATATTACCATTTATTTAGCTCAAAAGAGAATATAATTTCCTGTGTTCAAACACATCTCGGCTGATTGATAAGCTTCAGCACCTTCCAAACAGTATTATTTCTCCTAAATCTCAAAAAGGCTTATTAAAGAAGTGTAAGTAGCTTCTTCTTCTAATAGAGATAGTAATCAAATTTCCCATTTTATCTGGAAGAATTGGAGATCACTGAATTTATTCTCTCAAGCACAATATTAATTGCTTATTTTACTTTTTATGTCCTATTTTTAGGTTATTTGTAATGTAGACACAAAAAATATATATCTAGTCCTTTTTCTGTTTTCTAGTTATATAATTCTTGAATCTTCAAGGTTACTTTTATTATAAATTAAGATACTCCTCTAGAGATCCTCACACTAATTCTTTACTAAAGCATAGTGCTGCAAAACAGTCCAAAGCACTGATTAAAATAATCTACTAAAGTGAATTGCACTAACAATTGTTTGATATACCTTTAGGATATTAATAGAATTTTTATTAGAATAGAAACTTAATTGTAAATTTAGAAGGTCCTGTATTGACTTCTGAATGAGGTCAAAATGTATGTTTGTGAAGCTAGGGGAAATACTTACTTTTTTACAGAGGGATTATATTTTTGCTATGAAAACTGTTCAGTGTTAATAACAGATAATATCTTGTGAGTCATATTTTAAAATGACATAACCAAATTAGAATGTATAGATCTCAAAAAAGATTAGAAAAACTCAGGAATTTATTGAGACTGAAGTATATTTTTATACACAGAATTATCCAGATAAGTGCAGAAATCCAATAGGCATGCCTTATTGGACATTCATTCATTCACTATTTATGCCCTAGGCACTGCGCTAGCCTCTCAGGTTGCAGAAATAATGATTCTAGATTTTTTTAAAGCCCTCAAGTAGGGCATTGTGAACTGGTTTTAAAATAGAAGTGTAATTATCCTTTTCAAATGAATATTTGTACCTTCATTTAGTCATTCAAATAAGGGTGAGAGAGCAATTCCATTGTACCCATAGGCCTCTAATGGATAGACTATGTCACACTATATATGTAAATGCTATATTCATAATATATAGCTTTTCATAGTTTACAAATTACATCTGAGTTGTACGTTTAATTTTCATAATAATCTTCTGATTAGATCAGGCATGTATTAAAAACTCCATTATAGTTAATGGAACTGAAGCAAAAAGAAGTTACATAATTTTACATCCTAGAAACAGAGTTGAGAAATGGTAGAGTTGGGACTCCAAGACCAGTGCTCACTTTATATCAGCCTCCTGTTTCTAAAAAGCTGAAAGCCCAGCCTGCTGATCCAAAATTCTGGCATTAAAATTCTCATGCTATACTGACTGAGTTAATATTATTTATATGCATAAGTCTCAGTATAAATGTCACCTCCCGTGGGAAACTCACCTTGATTGGAATGATCAGGTTCTCATTTACAAACCCTTACAGTTACTACAGTAATCAATTAATCATGTTGTAGCAAACTATTTTAAACATGCATTCCCTAGTAAGCTGTAAATTCTGTGAAGCTAATTTTCTTGACTGCTCTTTACTCCCCCTGTACATTACTAAGCTCTACCAAGCGGGTTACTTTTCTGTTCTTCAGACCTGCCAAGTCCATTTCTGCCTTAGGGCATCTGCAGATTCTCCTCTGCTTGGGGTGTTCTCCTAAGAGCCAGTGGTTTGGGCTCCTTATCTGGTCTCAGCACAATGCCAACTGCTTAGAGAGGTTTTTCCTCACCATTCCAGCTAGATATTTCATACCTTGATTTATTTGCTTCATAGAATGTAGCATTATTTGACATTCTGTTGACTCTTCCATGCTTTGTTTATAAATTGCCAGAGAACAGGCATTTGATCTGTCTTGTTTACCACTTTCATCCCAGAACTTCAACGGTAGACCTGTTGAGTATTAGACACTAATTAAACATTTATTGAATGAATGACGGGAACGATGAATTCATGAAATCTTAGGTTTGATGTGCTAGTTAATTTTTCAGTACACATAAAAACAAATACATGACTATTTATTAAATTGTGTTTGTGTATAACCTAAAACACTCCTAATATATTCTACTTTGGGTAACACAAATTAATTATTAAGTATTATTCCTTACATCTTTACTGGGAAATATATAATAACCTTCATGTGAATATATTCTCTTCCCTTCTGTATTCATATGAATAGTACCTACCATGGTACCTGGCATATAGTAAGTGCTTAGTAAGAATGGGTTTAATAAATTAATATTTGTCTATATGTGACTAGTATATATTTATACTCTGTGGCCACGCATTTTTTTTTTCTTATTAATATTGAGGTGTTTGCTTATCTCTCAAGCCTGTTTGGATACAGAGTAACCATTTTCCTTTTTACATTCACAGGATTATACCTTGACAATGTACTTTCAGCAAGCCTGGAGAGATAAGAGGCTGTCCTATAATGTAATACCTTTAAACTTGACTCTGGACAACAGAGTGGCAGACCAGCTCTGGGTGCCCGATACCTACTTCCTGAATGATAAGAAGTCATTTGTGCACGGAGTGACCGTTAAGAACCGCATGATCCGCCTGCATCCTGACGGCACGGTCCTCTATGGACTCAGGTCTGTAGTGCCCGCTTCAAAATCTAACTTTTCCTGAACAAAATACCTATTGCTTATTATGGAAAGGAAATATCGTGCTGTTTTCCTTATGCCTTCTTCCATTTTGCTGAGAAAGAGTTAAGCCTCCTATCCGGTAGACATGTGAGAGCTTAAGGTAGCGTGCTTACAAAGGGACTTAGCCCCAGCTAAGACCAAGTTTTAGTGAATTATCTTCCAATATCAGCTGCTGATCCTAAAGCTGCTTTCTTTAAGGAGTGGGGATAAACAATATAAAAATAGCTGAGAGACAAGGTTTCTTTAGTATGGAAAAAAATTATGAATGCCAAATAATTGTTTGAATGTGGCAGATGCTGGGTTTTATAAATTGCTTCTTGAGCTGCCTGAACTGGGTCATGGTCCTCTGATGATGGGAAAGCTTATTGTACCCTCTCACCCTCCAAGGAGCAATCAGACTTGCAAATAAATGAAGTAGTTAGCTCATGTTTATTAATATGAACGTACACTCTTAAATGTACCTCTATGTCAGAAAGGAGTTGTGATGCTTTGTTATTTGGGTGAGAATGATTTGTAAAATAAGACAGTTTCTTCTTTTAAAGTTTATTTTGTATCAAAAGCAATAGATGGTTTTCTGAAAAAAATAAAGAAAAACTATATCTATCTTACTCTGATAACATTACAATATAAAGGATTTATCTGCATTATAGGGGGAGAAATTCTAAATTCTGACACTTTTCAGTTGCCTTTCAGTTGCCTTCTGTTTTCCATAAATATGTGGTTGCCTTTTCTTAATAGTGATGATAATAATGGTATTATTCATTAATTGAACACTTGTTAGAGATCAGACATTGGACTAAGTGCTTTCCATGCATTATTATAGTCAGTCCTTTCAACAACTTCATACATTAGGAACTGCTGTTATCTTTATTTTCAAATGAAGAAACAGAAGCTGATGCAGCTTGCCCAAGGTCACAAAGAAAGTAATCTCTGGAGATGGGATTCGAACCCTGTTCCAAGTTCAGAGCCAGAGCCCCCAACCATTACATAGGGATTCCTCCACTCCCACATTTTTCTTATCTATTCTATCTCATTTTAATTTTCTGCTATGTTCAGAGCTGACTGATATGTTTTCTTAGATCCTTAGAATCAGCTTTTTTGTTTATCATATTTGTAGAGAAAAAGACATTTGGCTGTTACAGAAGGGAGGAACACGAGAGGCAGAGAGAGAGAGAGAACGTTTGTACTGTGTCGGGCACTAGTGGTGAGGAGAGAAATTAGACACCAGCCCTGCTCACGTACATGCCTTAGGAAAGAGGGAATCTGAGGAAAAAGAAGATAAGTTGACTGATAAAGTCTGAAAAGCTTCCATCAAAGTGGTGGACTTTGAAAGTAGCAATGGAAAGAATTGTGTTCAACGGATACCTGGTACTGAACTTAGTACTTGGAATCAACTACAAAACATAAGGTTTCACAAAGACCTTGATGAGAGGATGACTGTGTGGACAGTGGAAAACGGGAATGGAAAATGTTGTAGTTTACACTTTTTAAAAGTTAAGCACAGAGGAAATTAAAAGTCTGGAAGAAGGCAGGAGACATAGAAATGATAAGTTACCCAGGGCAGACCCAATGCTCGACGCATTTGGCCCATGATATCATTCCACCTTTGCAGGAATAATGCAGAAATCAGCTCTTCCTGTCTCACTAGGATACACATCTTTAGGGCAGAGAACACATCATATTCTTCTTTGTATATCCAACACTAACAAAGCACCTGCACCGTAAACAGCAGCTCAGTAAAGGTTGAGAATGAATTTATGAATGCATATATGCAAAGTTGCACAGGAGAATCAGAAATCAGAATGTCTTTGGAATTCAAAGGCAATATGGATGACAAATTGGCTTATGTCATTAAGTCATTAATCAGGCAAAAAAGTGATGACCACTCATTCTTAGCTGTAAGACCACCTGGACAACATTGTTGTGCCTTAAACTCATGACAGTAGGAAATCATCATTTTCTTATTCCCACTTCCAGCAAGGGCTGTTGACAAATTGTACGGATTTCTGAACACATCTGACGTGCATCAAATTAACACATCTGCATGGAGCAGGCTCATGAATTGTGATTGTTCTCTCAGTTAGATTGTTAATTCTGAAGGTGAAATTGATAGGAAGCTTTTTCAGGAAAATTATAAATGTCCATTCCATTTTTTTGCTTATTTTTTTTATTATTTCAAAATATTACGGGGGTACAAATGTTTGTGGTTACATAGATCCCTTTTGTTATGCTAGAGTCAGGGTTATAAAGTGTGCCAATCACCCATGTGGTGTTCATTGTACCCCTTAGGTAGATTTTCACCCATCCTCTTCTCCCCACTCCTCCCTGCCTGATTTCCACTGAGTTTTACTTCCCTCTGTGCAGTTTTAATGGATAAATAGTAGAACACTTTGTTTCTTAGCTGGAAATGTAATGCAGTCTAGATATTCCTTTCTCAACTTCAGGAGGTTCATTTATAATAGGTAAGTAAAAGGAATTCAGTTAAAATTAACATGTCAAGGTTGATTCAGCAATACTTGGCCCCTCCTCCTACTTACCCACTCCCACCCCAGTCATTTTCTGTCCTTGACAGTCTAGTAAGAAATTTATCCTGCATCTATATTCAATAGTGGCTGCACTGAAACAACACTTAAAATATTAATACTATTAATATCAGTAGCTAGTACTCATTAAAGGACTTAGCATATACTTGTCACAGTGCCAGAAATTGGCATATATTATCTCATTCAATATTAACTTTAGCCCTACAAAGTGAGTTATTATTTTCTGCATCTTACATGCAGAAGTGAAGAAACTTGTGTCCCAAGTTCCACAGCCACTGTGCAGGAGAGCGTAGTTGAGCTTAGTTGTCTGAATGCGAAGATGTTGCTCTTCTCCATTCTGTCCTGGTCTTTATGTGCTGGTGAGGTGAGAGTAAAGAATAAGAGGCATCACCCTGAGATCACACAGAGGAAAACAGGATAAGAAAAGTTAGATGGAAACAACTTTTATTGGTTCCATAGATACAGACTTTATTCTTGATCGATAGAATAAGGCCCTACAGAACAGTAGGCCTGAGTGTTCTATTGAAGGTGCATCTTTAGGTCCTGAGGTTCACCCCAGTTCCACTGTACTAGGGGGTGATTTTTGTCGTGTGGATTTCTGGGGCACAGGCAAGATCATTGTAAAGAACTAGGTAGTGGCAAAGTTTATCAGTCTCCAGATGAGGCAAATTGAAAGGCAACCATGAAACCTGGGTGTAGAAGGATGGCACAGGGAAAGCTTTAAATATCAGGAAGTGACCAAAATATTGGGTAGAACAACGCCTCTGAGCTGAATGTCTTGTGAGTTCAAGGCAACGACTAACTTAAACTCCCCTCTCATTGAGACAAACAAAGATCGGCTGGAAGGGTGAGGGAGGGCCAGTCATTCACAGCATCTGAGTGAGCTTCTTTCATAGGGGTTTCTTTGGTGAACTCTTCAGGTATTAAAATGCAATAAAGAGAGAAAGCAGTATGGCAAAATACATGTGCCTGTTGAATTGAATGGTGGGTATGTAGGTATTCATTGTGTTGTTCTCCCAAATTGTCTGTATGTTTGAAAATTTTCCTAATAAAATTTGGAAAAGAAAAAAACGGTATTGTGTTTCAGAGACCTGGGTACCTCTGAGTCTATTATCTAGGAAATATCACTCAAGATTTAAAAGGTCTGCAGCCAAAGCATGATATTTCTGATCTCTTGGAGGTAAAGAATCATATACACACATCTGCTTTGAGCAGCTGTGTCTGAAGATGTGGTTCTCTCATCCCAAAGGATGTGTGGCTCAGGGGGTGAGATCCGTGACCACCTATAGCCATGCTAAGCCGTAGCCCAGAGAGGCTCTTCTGCTACAACCTTGCTAAGCTTGTGAAAATTTCCTTCTGCAAGAGCATGTCTGTTGCTTCTGATTGTGTACAGCAAGAGATCTGGGTTTACACATGCTAGCACATTGTGTTTGGTTAGCAAGAGTTTTGAGCATGCACACCAGCTGCTCAGCAAGCTTGCATTAAGATGCAGTCATTGTCCTTGGGGAGTTCAGAAGATGGACATCAAGACTGAGAAATGTAGAAAATATTTTAGGCCTTATTGTTATAGACTAAGTTCTAACAGTTTTCATCCTGGTTGGTTCCCTGTTTCCCCATCTCCAGAAGCACAAGATTACATCATACTCACAGTTATTCCATTGCTTTTCAGGTGGATAATCATTTCAGAGGCTTGGGGAACAGAGTTCTAATGTTACCCAGATAGACCAATGAGCCCAAATGGGCAGTGCAATCAGAAATTGGTAATGATAATGGGATTTGGGTTTTAATTTGGACTTTTGTTCCTGACTTCTCATGGAACCTTAAGCATATTCTCCAGGTTTTATTTTCCTCATGCAAAAGAAAGAGGGGGAAACTTAGATAATATCAGTTGTTTTTACAATCCAATCCTTCTGTGAATCTGATCACTAAATGTAAAACAATGTATAATGTGTGAGATTAGAAAATGAAATTATATATTTGGAGTAGCATAGTAATTGGTGGATAATTCTTAATATTATTTAATATTTAATAATGAAATGGAAGGACGGATGGGTGGGAAATTATAGAATTTTCCCCAGTGATCTTTTCCTTGCTCTGTGAAGTAAGATGCTAGTTCCCAGAGCAAGAAGAACAGGAGTGAAGAGAATGGGCATTGTCTAGGCCAGGCATGTCTAGAACAAGAACTACTAAAGGAAACTCAAAGGATTGTTGTCTAGTGTTGAGGACACACACTGACAATGGAGCCAGTTATCTCCAGCCAGCCGTTGCATTTGGCAGCTTGAGATGACTAGTAAGGAAATGAGATGCCTGGCTTGAGACCCAGTTGGTCATGACAAGCTTTAAAAGCCACCTTGTATCCCCAAACCCAGTGCCTCATTTGTAGCATGCACTCAGTTACTTTCATTTAATCAAGTGTTGTAGGATTCCTCTGAAACCAGGCCTTTCCTTTTCTTCTCATCATGTCTTATCACTCCTCTATTTTCTCAACTTTATTTAAAGAGCTACAGGAATAATTAAGTTATGAATAATGCTTTGTCAAGCTAAAAATTGTAATTTGTGGCTGAAGACTAATGAAATCCTTGAATATAGATTCTCACTGTCTTAGTACATTTGGATTGCTATAACATAATATCATAAACTGAGTGGCTTTATAAACAACAGAAATGTATTGCTTACAATTCTGGAGGCTACGAAGTCTAAGATGAAGGCACCAGCAGATTTGGTGTCTCATGAGGGCCTGTTTCCTGGTTTATAGAAGACACTTTCTCCCTGTGTCCTCAGCAGGTGAAAGGGACAAGGCAGCTCTCCTGGGACTCTTTATGAGGGTGCTAATCCCATTCATGAGGGCTCTGCCCTCAGGACATAATCACCTCCCAAAAGTCCCCACCTCTTAATACTGTTCCATTGGTGATTAGGTTCAACTCATGAATTTGGGGGACACAAATATTCAGACCATACCACTCCCCTTCACTCTTGGTCATAGTTGATGATAACTCATTTATTCCAACTGGATCATAAAATCAAATACTTTCTGTATTTTACTACATTATCTAGAGATTTCTGTCAAGAGATATGGCCAGATATGGGGAAGAATAGTTTTCTTGGAAGTAGTCCAGCTATAGAAGTGGCAACAAAAGACTTTTTAGTTGACTAACGAGAAGAATTCCTAGCAATTTAAAAAGCATATGTTTCAGACAGATTGGAAATGTATTCTATTCCAAAATAACATTGGCCCAATTGGGTCATTTTCACAACACTGCAAAGAAAAATGACACAGAAAATATAGAATTTCTATCAACGAACCCAGCTAAAGCACGAGCAGGTAAAAATCAGTTTTAGTCTGATGTTGATGTGACCATAAATAAGGCTATATAGATATACTTCAGACTATTATTTACTTAAAATATGATATTTATTAGATTTCAAAAATTAATGAATAATTACATGGGACATGGAATCAGGAGACTTGCATGCTTGTCTGAAAGTAGTGATTCTTCTAATCACTCATTTAAATGATTTCAAATGTTTATTCTAACTCCACAAAGCCTGTAATTCTATGATTTGCTAATGTATGACATATATCCTTTTAGGACTCCCGTTATATATATAGCAACATTTAACATATTTCAGTGCTTTGGCAATTGTATTTATCTCCTTGAAAAAAAAAATCATCTGATGCATTAAGAAATCTAAAACATCAGTACATTCAGGTCCATAAGACATCAGGCAACCCAAATTATCAATTGATGGCATCTTTTCATGAGCATAACGGTATACATTTTTATCCAAACTTGGAATCTAAATCCAAATTGGGCTTTATATTATTCATTCCAAGTCATTAGTTAATATTACATCATGAGCACTTTATCACATTGAAAACTCTTCAAAAAGCACAATAAAAATACTTGTCCATTTATGAAATGATACATTTCTAATTGAATATTTAGAAACTATAATTTTGTGAAAATAAAATTACCCCTAATTCTACCACTCAGAGATAACCACTACCTGTGCCTTGCTCTATAATCTTTCAGATATTTTTCTTTTTAGCAGTGTCGATGTAGTTTTTTAATAGAAAACATTCATATTATACTGTTTTGTGATCTGATTTAACAATGAAAGTATCATAAAACCCTCATGTCAATAAAACCCTCATCATCATCATTCTTTAACCATTATAGGACATATTTAAGTTACATTTCTTCATCCAATGTAGGATTTGATATGAGGTGAAATATGTGGTTGTTGCTATAAAACTCATTTAAAATTTACTAGTATTTTGATAAGAAACAGGAAAAGCTATTTGCTGTACAATTTATAATCTTATAGTTGTGCTGTTGTAATTCAATGGTCTCATTAGTTAAAGAAATGGCTCAGAAGATGTACTGGTACTGATTTTGTTAGACTAGTTCTTATGGAAGGAATGGCTTTTTTACTCATTCAGTAGTGGCTGTCTCATCTAAAAATAGCTGTTTGTCTTTTAATGTGAGTGGGGAGGACATGACTTCAAATGTCTGCACACCTCCCATATGTAACAGTAGATCAGAAACTTGTCACTTCTGATTAAAGGTTCACATTCTTAAAGAAAGATTCAGCAGGAAGCAGAAGGCAATTCAACCACCTCCCGCTATGTATGTTCTGTCATTGGGAAAATGGCAAAGGATAATGTTAGCCTGTAATGAATTTAGACAGGCAGGGTTTTATTAATTTCACCCTCTTCCTCTCCTCCTGAAGTTTTACCACAGGAAGACTGAGTACCCATCCCACACTGAAATGTAGTTCATCAAACATTAATATATCAATTTTTAACTTGGATTTCCTAATTCATTTTCATAGAGATATTGGGCAAATGTAGTGTGTCAAACAGAACAAGAGAGATTTTATCAAGAATATTAGTCCTGCTGGCCAGAGTGTGAGAACCTATTCTCTAAATTTTCCCAGTCTTCAAAGCAGAAAACATATCACCTTCACCTGCCTTCACCTGGGTGGAAAAGGATATATATGATGGAGCATTATAAAATGCATCCTCTTTAAAGAACTGCAATTAATATTTAATAGAAATTTCTTTCTCATAAATTTTCCTATAAAATCATATCATTTAAATTAAGAATAAATGAATGTAGAGGCAATTTCTGACATCTTCAAGGACAATTGTACCTGACATCATAGAGACAATGAATGGCAAAGCACGGAGCAGAATCCCAAACTCCTAACCCCAACAGTCCAGGGCTTGGTATCGTGTTGCTGCTGGTGGTGGACTTATTTGGTTACTCAGAGTCATCATTGTCTGACTGACATTAGTAAATATTTCAAATATAAATCAACAGTAGTAGGATCCGAAATACATCATTCCTCCGACTTTAGAAATGGAGAGACAGGATGTATTTTGCAACCATAGGAAATAATCCAGGGCTCTTTTAGTTGCAACCTTCTGCTGGATTTTAAATAAAAAACATTTAAAGAAGAAAAGCAAGTTTTCCCATCTTTTTTTTTTTCCTTAAATATTGTTGACTCATCATGTCCCCGTAGTCAGTGGGTCTCCTTCCCTCCAGCTGGATGGGTCCCTAGTTGTCCCCATGTCTTTTGATTTCTGTCACATGAAAGCTGGCTGTGGCAGCACTGAAACCAAAGGTGTGAAGGGGACTGCTGCAGCAAAGAGGAATGGCCAGGGACTCAAGGGATTTTGAAGAAGGGAAGACACCAGCTGCATTCCCAAGAAAGGACAGGATCTTGGCAGGCCCGAAGACGGAGTACAGTAGTGGCATTAAAGTAGACCTTGTCTACAAAGAAGAAAAGCATTGAAATTCATTGAGGACATTTTATTCACAGGCTTGTGAAACTATCTATTTATAGCATTGGTATACATAGCGCATTTAGAGGCAGGACTTGCATATTTCTGATTTCATTAGGCGTGAACCCTCTGAGTCACTGGAATAATGTGAATATGGAAAGAAGCCAGAACTTTATTTTATTTTGTTTGATTTTGTTTGATTTTGAGCAAAGCATTTCCCAGTAAATGTTTAAAATGGTTGCTGTGTGTGTATATGTCTACATTTATAGGTAGAGATATACATATATATTGTCTGTCTGTAGGTATATATGTGTGTGTGTGTGTGTGTGTGTGTGTGTGTGTGTACACATATCCAAAGCAGCAACATTGTTTTCCTGTTTGTCTTACATTAAGACTGAAGAACAACAGAAGGGCCTTCCATAAATGGAACCTCAAAACAATGCAGATTGCTCTTAGCATTAAAGATTAGGTTTTCTCCAGTCACCATTCTGATTTCATGAAACTGGTAAATTTTGTTGGCAGCATTTGCTGGCAACTTGCTTGGCAAATGGGCAAAATATAGAGTTAGACTAGAACTCTATATTTTGTAATAAGTTTATTTTTGACAGAGTTTTAATCAGAAAAAGACCTATTCAGAGGCAATGTAAGTGAATACTTGTTTAATTGAGATAGTCGTAGTAGCAGTAGTAACATTGATTGAGTACTTTTTATACATCAAGCCTTGCATTATCTCATTTACATTAAACAATTTTGCGAAGGCAGGATGCGGTTATCTCCTTTTTATATTGGAGGATACTGAGGCTTTGGGGAAGATGTAACTTGCCATTCAGCGTTCAGATTGAAATCAAAGCCCATGACCTCAGTCAGTCACCTCCTCCGAGTTCCAGAGAATTCAGTCTCTTCCAGGTTGTTGAATGCAAAACACTCCTGAGAAAGCAGGTCCTGAAAATGTCGATGGGTGGAGAATAATGAAAAGCCTGAGTTTCCAAGGCTCCTGAAAGGAACTTTAAGTAGTCCTTCACCTCCCCACTAAAGAGATGTCTTAATCATGTTTGTAGTGGTTGAATAGGGCTCTGTCAGTTTTAAACAGGACTCCACAATAGGAACCCGTGCACTGTTTTTGGTGGCTAGCCCAGAGCTTTTCCCATTAATACAGCATATACAGTATAACTAAATTTCATCTCTCCTTTCATCCTTTATTCTTAAAGGGATTTCTCTTATGCAAGTACTTAAACATGGGAGGTCATTTTTATTTCCCTTTTCTGAACACCCAAGTTTAGAGAAGAGCTACATGCACCACAGTTTGTAATTTGAGGTATAAAAATTTTGAAATTCTGGTCTGTTTCACAATTTTATAGCCATATTGTGACATTTTGAGAGGGCTACACAGCAGGGAAACATGACCACTGTAAGATTAGATTAAGACTCAATTTACTTAGCCAAGTATGCCAAACCATATTGGAAGTGAGGAGGGCCCCTTAGCATGTTGTCTGCAGTGCAACTTCTCAGTGCAGCTTCTAAGGCTCCCAGAGACTACAGAGGCCACCTGAGAATTACCTTGCTCATAGGTTTTTTGGCCTGATCGAAGAAACAATTCTTCCTTTGTAATTCAGGAAGAAGTGATCCAAATAGCCTTGTGCACTATCACGTCAAGGCTGTACCAACATCATTCTCACTTTGACATTCTTGATTCTAACTCTAGTGTCAATACTCAGTCTGGAAGAGCAAAGGGTCGTGAGGCAACAGCCACGCCTCGAACTTTCAGGTAACTGGAAGGGAACCTTTGTCTACCAGACGATTGGGGAAGACCCTAAAGTACACCAAAGAAAATCTGTATTGATTTTCTGGAACAAGTAATAGATATTTGTTTCAATCTTATTCCCCATTGGGGGGAAGAAAGGAAAAAGATAACAAATTACCTAATCTATGGAAATTACATCCAAAAAAATTTTGTTAAAAGATTCTTAGTTACTTGCTTTGCAAAATAGGTGGTAGGGGAAGATTTCTAACCCATCTCTACCTCTTTATTTTGGAGGACACAAATAAGGCAAGCTTTCCCTTTGGAAACCAAACAAGTATAATAGGTTAATGACTCAAATCACATTCACCATATTATGAAAAGCTCAAGCCATTTTCCTTCTTAGAAGTAGCTCATTATCTGCACTCTTATGGACAGAATAAAAGGCAACAAAATGCTAAACGGCCATCAATCCTTAGAGGAAGATACTAATTCGTGTTGGATTGTTCCCATTAGCCATAATGGAGAAAATAATTAGGACTTTATATTTTAGCAGCTGTAACAGGCTAACAACTAAGGGAAACTTACTGAAAAGACAAGGATAAAGACCAAAGATGCTTCTGGCATTAAAATACTAGGAGGCATCTGTGCATTTTACATCATTGCATAATGAGGCCAAAGAACACAGAACCGTTGGAACAGCAGTATTACAGAGTGTTGAGAGCAGGAGTTGGGGGTCTGACTGCTTTGTTTCAAGGCCTTTATCACAAAGTAGCTGGGCTCCCTCTTTCTGAGCTTCAGCGCCGTCATCAGTAAAATAGTGCTTAGTAGTACCTGTCTTATAGGATCATTGGGGAGATTAAGTGAAAAGCAATGATGTCAAGTATTTATAAAGTACAGCACCTGGCACGTAATAAGTTGTTTATAAAGATGAGTTGTTATTATTATTAGCATCACTGCATGTACCTAATCTTGACCTGTTCTGCTGTTTTCCATCACCTTAAGTGAGGGATGATTTGTGGCAAGAGGGAATGGTGGTGGTAAATCCTTGTGCCAGGTGTTAGGGACACACAAAGACAAATGAGACATCCAATCTCCATAACTCAAAAACTTGGAGGTTAGGAAGGGAAGAAAATATGTAACAGAGAGATGAAGAGAGGTAGGTAGGGTAGGATAAGTAAGAAAGAGCCAAACTCTGGAGCCAGACATGGGAGTTGTTCCTACTGGCTTTGGGTCTTTTTGTAAGTCAACTAACTCTAAATGGAAAATAATAATGTCATTTAACTTTTACAAATGTGGTCAAAAGTAAATGATAAATTATTCAATTTTTAAAGATAAGGGAACTGAGGCTTAGACAAATTCAGTAACTTGTTCAAAGTGGCACAATTATACGCGTCAAAGCTGAGGATAGATTCCAAGTCTGTTTGGCTCCAGAGCCTGTGTCCTTTATGGGGTTGTAATGGGTTTAATGCAGAGAAATGACCCTGAGCATGGACTAGAAGGTGACAGAGCAGGCAGGGACATACTCAGAATTTTCATAAGACTAATAGCTGGATGTGATTATTCATCTTGACTACCTAAATATTAGGAATGTCTTTGTAGTGTTCCAAAAGGAAACTGGAAAAAGTATTAGTAACTTTAAATTATGTGTAGTGAAACAGGTATTGTAGTTAAGTGAATTGTTGAATCTTTAATTCATTTATGCATCAGTCCATGCAATCAACTACTGAGAGAGCATCTCTTGTTGCTCTAGGTGGGGGATAGGAGGTGCAGGAGTAAATAAGCCAGATGTAGTCCCTAACTCCTGAAGTTTATACTTAGCAATAGAAACACATAAAGAACTAGCTAAAGGGATACTGAGCGATAAATATGAGGCTTAAAAAATTGTGATGAATTTTATGAAAAAAATTAAGCACAGTTATCTAATAAAAAGTGACTGGAGGAGAGGGATAGAATCCTACCTTCAAAGGTAATGTTTGAATCAAGATGTTATTACTAAAGGCCAAACAGAGATCTGAGGAATGAGTGTTCCAGTTAGAAACAGAAGTACAATGGTCCCAAGGGCAGGACAAACTCCTGTGTTCACAGGAAGAAGATAAAGTAGTGCTACTTTACCCAGAACTTTCTGTTCCCTCTCTTTCACATCACTGCCTTTTTTGTTCTCTATAACTAAATACATTATTTATTTGTTTAGTAATGCTATTCTTACTGGCCTTTGGCAGCTAGAATATAAGCTGTATGAGAGCAGGGACCACTGTTTTGTTCCCCAGTGGTGGTATCCTAGCATCTTTGAAGAGTGACACTCCCACAAGGGTATATTAGAAAATATTTGTTGAAGGAATATGTGCATCAGTGATTGAGTAATTGCCATCTCTCCACAGCACTTCTATTTTGTCCGTCTAACTACCTGACTCTATTTATCAGTTACATGCGATCTGTGGCCTCTGTAGGATTTTTCTCCAAATTGATTTATCACTGTCTCTCATGCAGGCAATTCATGCAAAATAGGGTCTAACAATGGATTTGCACACTGAGGTAAATTAAGAGGAGTAGAAAGAGAAGCATAAAATCAAACTGATAATCATTTGGAACCAAATTATCGAAGATTATTATGTTCAAATGATGTGAAAAAATCTGATTGTCTTGTTTGGTAGACAATGTGTGGCATTTCCCTTTATTGGTGAGGAAAACTACTTTGGCGGTGAGATTGTGCTTCAGGTGATGTCGATTTCAACAGATGATAAGGATTTATTTTGAAGACAAAGATAGGATCAGCAATTGTCATGAATTCAGTTTCTCAAATTGTGACTTAAATGCAAATATGAGTTGACTGTAGAAATTTCCATTGGCATGATATTTTCTCTTGTTACTTTATCATTTGCAAACAGCACAATATTTTAAAAGATATACAGAGATGCCAAGTTGGAGAAAACCGTGAAATTTAGGTGACCTGTATTAGCCTCTTACCATAGAATGAGTCAATGAGAAAACATTTTCTAATGAGAGCTAGGGCTTTCAGACACAGGTCTCAGAAAATTCATTACAGCTGAGTTCAAGGGGCTGTTCTCTTTTATTCATGATGCTCAAATATTATGTAACTAAATGTATATAGCTTCTCATTGATTGCAGAGCAGAGATATCATATTCTTTGCCTAGCATAGGGTATTCTTTATGTTATTTGGAGTATCTTGCCTGTACTTCAGAGTGAGAGTGTGTGTGTGTGTGTGTGTGTGTGTGTTATGTATATGAGCAAGGGTGAACATATGTTCCCTTGTGTCTGTCTGTAATGGGGGAACGGCTGACAGTGGGAGGAGTGAAGGGAGACTGCCACATGGGGGAAAAACATATTTGCCCCAAATAGTATTTTTTCCCCAAATCTTAAGTATTTGAACCCATTTGGCTGGACTCATGGGTTAATTTTCCCTTTGGGAAGTTAGATACAAGGAACGTGAGCTTCAGTCTTATCCCATGGCAAAGAAGCTCATAATGTGATAATAAGAACATTGCCCCCTACTCAGACTGCCTCTTTCTTAACTACTGCACCATTGTGATTAATTAAGAGTTAATTCATGAAGCCTTGTTAAGTTCCTGAATCTCTAAACAGTCAATCACTACCTCTGATGATGGGATGAGACATACCTCATGCTGTGCCCTTGCGGTACTTGGAGTTATAACCTGGATGAGGAAAGTTCTGTATATGCTGCATGGGTGGCCAGGGGCTGGGCAGAAATATGCATTGAAAGAACAGAGGGGACAAGCAACACAGGTATGAAAATGGACTTCTAAATTCTAGGCAAAAGAAGGCTTTTATTCTGAGACCAATTCTAAATAATATGAATTATGAGACATTCTGATTTGGGAAACCTCGAGTTCTGGAATCACCTATGAAGCTAAATTAAGTCTATGTCACTGAGGAGGCTTTAGTTTTAATATTTATTTTATTGCAAAAATCCCAGACACCTTAGACAAGGAAGACGCTATATCCCCAAGCTGCTTTCCTTTATTGTGATTTTTGTCCTTTTAGTTTGATGCTCAGGCTTCTGTTTTTTCTATCATAAATCGGATGCTTAGCTCTTTGTAGTGTTTTAAATTCTGAAAAATCAAATAATCCTTATTCAGTGACAAATATCTTTAATTACAAAATATCTTTAATTACAAATTATCTTTAATTACAAATATCTTTAATTACAAAAGCTGTTTCATCCTTGCAAGTTTTCTGTTTCTGTGGGCATGGATAGAACAGAATGTAACATAGACATAGAACCAGATTTACAATAGATCATTACTGTAGCTGCTGACCATAAAGATTTGGGGGGGGAGAAAAAGTGGACGGGAGGGTGCAATTCTTTGTCCCAGGTGATGTCAGCTATTGCAGACACAATTTGGTGTTCAGGAGAATTTCAGGGTAAGGGCTACCTATGTAGGCAGTATCCACTTCAAACCAGATCCACAACATGAACATATCCTTGCATGAGCTGTGACATCTCTATGCTTCAATATGTGACTTCCATTTCCTTATTTATTTATGCCACCACTCTCTGGTAAAGAGAACCAACTGAATCAAGAGAGATTTGGGGACACTAGACTTGTCAACATCTCTGGATAGCACCATTTACATGAACAGATGGGGAAACATGTCACAGGGATAGAGGGGATTCCTAGATAAAAAAAAAAAAAAAAGAGGGGAGAAAGGAAAAGGGAATGCAATGGCGGGGTAAAGCAGAGTAAGTGTCAGTGGCCGGGAATTCTTTGCCATCTGACCCAGGTAGCGGTCACTGAATGGCTGCCATCTGTGGAATCCAAGGGGGCCCGGGACAGTGATGTCCTACCCGTGCTGCAGGCAGATTGATTAGCACTAGGAATGGGCACATACATCCGTTTCTCTGTGCTGACAAGAGGAGATCCCGGTGCTGTTAGTTACAGCTCCCATGGAGGCTAGCATGGTTGAGTTTCCATTATGCTTTCCATGAGGCTGCTGGCCAGCAAAAGGGATGCTTTTGCTTATGATATTTTATTTGCTTACGTGTTTCTTTAGTTTTTCCATTTGTTCATGTGCACTTTCTATCATCTATTCTAATTCACATTTATTGAGTAGTTATTTTGTGCCAGCCACGGTACTATGAATAGATGTGTTATGTGCTTTCACTCCGTAAGGTGGGGATTTTTACACAACAGGCAAGTGAATCCCAGAAAGGTTAAGTAATGTGCATAAAGTCATGCAGCTGGCCGTGATAGAACTTAACGCTGGATCCGTGTCTCTTTCATTTCTGGAATTATCATAATTGCTCTGTCTTGCCCCTTTCACTTTCATCTTTCTATGAAGACGTGACTTATAATTAACCAAGAATTAATCTTTATAATTGAAGGTACAGAATGTTTGAATGATTTGCTTCCTTAGCTGTAACTCCTATGTTATAGGAAAGAAAATCCATAAGTTTAAACTCAAGCCACATATTTTATAGGCAAGAAATGTTGCTCATGTATTTATTCAATTTAGGACATCACTGTTCCATGTCTGCCATAAATATAGGCTATATGGGCTTACAGAGTTGGCAGCATGATTGTTGGCATTATTGTTAAATTATGAGTTCATAAAAATATAAGGCACTGGAGGCTGAAAAATTATTTTGTCTTCTGCCGACCACCATGTATGAATTTATTCTCTCTCTTTCTCTCTCTTTCTCTTCCCCACCTCCTTTTAATAACAGTAAGCGTTTGTTTTCTAGTTACCTAAATAATACATATTCATCACAGAAAATTTAGAAAGTATTCAAAAATATTTAATGTTAAAAGAAAATATAACCTATAATTATACCGTCAGAGATCGTCATCATTAATAGGTGAGGCAGGATTTCCTTCAGCATTCTTTGAATTTTTTTTACAGAAAATTATAATTATGTTATATGTCCATTTTGTACTTTGCAGAAACATAAAAGTATATTCACGTAATACATACCCATCCTTCATATAACTTGTTGCACATGGCTTAATTCTTCAGACAGATAATGTACTCCCCAAGTTTTATTGAACATTTCATAATTAGTGAATACCAGCCTTATAAATGGTACCATTTCAATGTCTGCTTAAATTAAATATTATACCAATTATGCTTTAAATATAAAATCATGTTATCCAGAATTGAGAAAATTGATTAAATAACCACCTTAGGAAATTACTAATCTTAGATATGTATTTTCACAAGAATCTGAGGATGGAACTGTTATATTAAATATCTCTCATTGTGTTTTGCATTTTTTCTCTTAAAAAAAAACAGTATTGGAGAAAGAAGTACAAAAACTGTGCAGGGGAAATCTAGAAACTACTCTGTATTGTTAAGAGCTTTATGTAGTTTTTTGTAGGATAGTTTATTAATTGTTAGGACAAATATAAAAGGTGTACTTAATATGTTACCTGTTGTTACGGAGGCTATTGTTTGACAAAGCATTCCTGGTAATTATGTAAAAAGAAGGCATAAATATGAATATTCTATTGTAAACCTGTCATAAATTTTATACTTTTGATATAAAAAGTTATCATACCATCTGTGCATGTATGTGCCCCAAGTATTAATTGCAATATTTTATTGCAGTAGTACTTTTATTACTCTATTGCTGCTTTTCTTTCTTTAAAAAATACTGTACCATATTCTTGATTTCACTCAGAATGTTAAAATAGATTTTAACAATGATGGTAAGAGCAGTTAACATATATAGAACACTCAGGATTTGAAAGTGATTGTTCTAGGGGCCTCTAAACATCATCTTGTGTGATTTCTCACAGACATTGATATAAAACAGGCATTTTTAATCTACATTTTACAGAAAAGGAAACTGAGAGTTCGATGAATTAGTAATATCCCCAGTGTCACAGAGATGGAAATGCCAGGTCCAGATTTAAATCTAAGATTGGTTCCAAATATTATCCCATCTCTTTTCAAAAATGCTAATTCTGTGTTTTTGGAAATGCAATTGTAAATACAGGAGAACTCTCCTGTTACAAATCTTTCTTATTTCCCCAACTCATCAATTTTCTTGAAAATTTGTAGTAACTCAGCTCATTTCTTTTAACTGTGAAAGTTGACTTAAACTCACAACTGTTCTACCCTGTAATGCATTATAAAACATTATCTTAACAATACCATGTGTAACCTATTCTTTCTTATTTCTGCTTTAACATGGTCTGAATTTTTCACCTACCTATATTATGTGAATGGGAGAGTACTTTTTTATAATTTAATAATTTAGTAATTTAATCGGCCGTTATCATGGTTGGGTTTTAAATTAGACTTCCCAGCGAACTTGAACATAAATGCTCATATCAGAACATCCTTTCCTGATCCTTAAATCAAATTTTCCTTTCCAGACTTTCTTAAACCAATGTTTTGTAGCCACGTTTTATGACTTTGTCACTCAACTGGTAGTGACAGCATGTCATCAAGCTATTCAGTTCCATGATATCCTCACAGCAATTCTCTATGCTGGCTAGGCATCATTTATTCCATTTCAGAGAGAAGCAAACTGACCTCCTCCAGTTACATGACTAGGGAATGTAAACACTGGTGTTTGTGTCCAAGTCTAAATGAACAAATAGCTCCCCAGGACTTGTTCTTTCCTCTCTACTGAACTGATACCAAGAAAAGAGGACTAACACTCACAAAACAAATTTTTTTTTGTCCTGTATTCATCTGCTACATTTTTTCACTTTGAGGCTGTAATGAAAAATGATCTAAAATTCAAGGACATATTTTGTATTAGTAAAGGGAAAGTTGCACTGAAACCTCACAGATATACTAGCCCAGGCATGTGCTCACACCATTCCATACTGAACGGAATAGAGCCTTAACCTCCAGTGAGTTTTAGTTTGGTCTTGGATAGAACTGCTGTTGGTAACCTCTAACTGCCTCTCAGCGTCAGGGTAAATCACTTAGTTTCTCAGAATCTTGTTTATGTCATTTATAAATTACAGATTATATCAAGGGCTGCTTAACGTCAGCCCTCAGGACAGATTCAATTCATAGAAGTATTTTATTTGACAAATGCAGTATTTTTAAATTTAGAACATTTCATTTTAAAATTTGTATTTCCTAATTATCTTTTTAAAAATTTAAAGATCAGGAACACTGGGCCTTCTTTCCCACATGGCATTAATAATCTAAAGCTGGGAAATGGTACCTTGTTTAGATAATGTGTTTTCCAGTTCACCTCAGTCCCCACCATTCCCTATTGTCTTATGTTGAGCCTACTCTTCATACTACAGAGGCCATAAACCTGACCCTCTAGTCTTCTTGAGTTTTGGACTCCTTGATTAGACTTAATAAGTACCTTGCAATTTTAGCATTTTTTATCCTTTATTATGTCATAACCATGCTCTGCATTTTTCAATGGGTAAAATATAAACTGGTAAGCCTAGAACTTAAGGTCAACCTTCATCCATGTTTGCCTTCATCCATCTTTCACCAGGTTTAAATCCCAGTGAGTTTGCTTACCATTCGAGTTTCTCTATCCATTTTGCTAAAATGTCCCAGCTCTGGTCATGTGCTCACACTCATTTTCTCAGCAATGACTACTTTGTCTTACAATCACCTTCCTTACTGCAGGTCTTATGATACAAATTATTGATAATTAACATGTGATGCCTACTAATAATACACAGACAAAAAATAAATGCTTATTTTACATATATATACCTAAAGTTTGTAGGAATGCTTATTCCATGCCAAACAATTTTTATGCGTTGTTTCGATGTTTACATCCACACTCAGAGGTAGATGCATTTATTATTGTCATGCTATTATTATTGAAGCTCAGAGACTTTAAATAATGTATCCAAGGTTATAAAGCTAATGTCTTCTTAGATCAGTTTATATTGTATCTAGGCTTTGGTTTTAAGGTTCTTAAGATGAAACACCACATCTTAATAATTTTGTAAAATGCCTTCTGCAGTGCTTAGCAAACACCATGCAGAATGAAGGTTCTGCATGAATACATTGGTACCAGTTAATTCTTTTATTGTCATTCAAGCATATTACAATTCAGCAGCTTAATACTTTCTGAAATTCATTGACCAAGTTATGATAAACTTGCAAATTTTAGGTCTTAAACTTAACAGATTATCCAACTCAAAATCCTTATACCCATTTTAACTTCCTAATGGTAGAGAATAAACAGGTTATCTGGGAGGGGGTGGGAAGGAGGGGAAATGAGGAAATGTAGAACAAAGGATACAAAGTAACAGATATGTATGCTGACCAAATCTAAAGAGCTAATGTGCAACATGTGAACTATAGTTAATAAAATTGAATTAGTAATTTTTGTTAAATAAGTAGATTTTAGTTTCTCTTGTCACATACACATACAAAGTAACTATCTGAGATGATTGATAGATCTGCTAATTTCATCACTAACATAACCATTTTACTGTTTGCATGCATCCTGTAAAATCATGTTGCAAACCTCAAATATAGAGACAAAGTTGCAATTAAAAAAAAAAAAACAAAACAAAAAGATTTAGCAGCCATTAGCTTATTGCATTGTATTTCTTTCAGGGAGTACATGCATTTGGTAAGTATTAGTCTATCTTTTTTCCCCCCAGGAAAAGACAGAGTCTAGTGGGCCTTAGAGTCAGGGGGGAGACAAGGAGGCTATTGAGAAAGCAAATGCAACATTAGTTATGTCACAGTGGTACAATGCATCTTAATCACTTAAAAATAATTGCTCTAGAAATAATTACTCATTAGCAACATTGTAGTGTTACACCACTGCAAATGCCTTAACTAATGGGAACACTGAGCATGAAAATTATAACCAACATGTAATGTTGCATCCCAGTGCTCTGAGAATACTCCTAAACCATTTTATCAATAATTACCTGGCAGAAATATATCTTTACCTAGCTCTTGTTGTCATTAGGCATGCGTTGAAATATTTTAATGTTTATAGGCCATATTACAACTCTTTAGTTATGGAATTACATTTAGCAATCCCTAAAGTTATCATCTGTTTTATTAAGCTAAAATCCATTACAAGCCAAATTAACAAAGGTGTGCTGAGGCTGCAAAGGATTTAGCATTTGCTTCAATTGCTGGGAATTAAAGATAGAGGCTGCTGTAGTGAGGCAGAAAGTACAGACCACCACTGAGACCACGCTTGTGCTGGGGTAGGCCCTGCCTACATCACCCTGACAGATGAGCCTATCCTTTACACATCAGCTCCAGAAAGGAAAATCTACCATCTACCCTGGAGAACCATTTCATTATTTTACAGCCCTCATTATCAGCCAAGTCATCTTTCTATTTAACTGAAATCCTCCATGTCCTTCATGTTAGTGTTAGGATTTATGACCAAAGCTTCCTGTTTGGACCATAGCAGAAAATGTGAACAGCTAATCATTACTCCCTTGAGCCCTCCATATAAATGGGGGCTGTTATTACATCCATCAGTCTCCTCTCTCTTCTCTTGTTACAACAGTGGAACGAGCTCATCCAGTCATTTGTTAAACAATTAATTGTCAGATTTTAATCCCCAGTAACATTTTACTGAATTATGAAGACATTTTGCCCCCCCCCCCTTTTTTTAGGGAGACAGAGAAAAGACAGAGACCAAGATGGGACATTGTGACTATTCTTTAACTTGGTTAACCATCCCCTCATTCTTTCAAACCCTGTTCCCATCTTCCAGCTTGGATGAAATGAACTTGTTCACATGAAAACAGTGTCACAGGCATTTTCCCTCCTGATATTGTCTGTTACCAATTTTCTTTTTTCAACCAGGAATCAGGTGGGATTGTTTTCATCCTTGCCTTTTGGCCAATGTGCTATAATATTTTAGTGACCTGTATTGTAAATTGTGTGTCATTTTCATCATAAGCATTTATGGTCTTTTTTGTGAGCCTTTTCTGTTTCTTTGAAATTCTTTTTTTTTTAAATGAGCCCCAGTTTCTTTTTATTATTATGATTCATTTCATTCTGCTTTAATTCTTTATCTAGTCAACTGAACTTACTACTAAATGTGTGATCATTTGGTTGAAGGTGATTTTGTTTTGTTCCCTTTTCCTCTTGTGTTTTTAAGCAACTCTGCATTACAGATGTGTTTCTGGAGGAAATGTTTAGTCAAATAGATTTTATTTTCTAGATGTTTTTGTTTTAGTTGGTCTTCAATTGCAAGGGACTCTCAATTTCAGTTTTTAGTTGCTCTGACTCACATGAGGCATCCTCCAGCGCACACTTCTAAATCCTGTTCTGTCTAAGTAATTAAAAGCTTCTGAGGAAACTAAATGATTTCCATGAGTCAGAAGAAAGTTATTCCTATTGTGTTTTAGTGAGATTCTCAAGATTCTGCTGCCACAGAATTTTGAATAAATAATTTTCAAGAGTTCAAAAAGACCTTTTATATATCAGTGGCTCTTCTTTGTGTGTTGTCTCAAGGTCACACAAGCAAAAGGCATATTTGGGACCTGAGTCCAGCACTGTGTGATTCTAGCACCTCTGTTCTTGACCGCTGCACCTGTGTGCATGCAATTCTGAGAATCTCGGTTCATTCACATCCTTACCATCACCTAGCACATTTAGAAAAAAATTAACAATTTCCCAGGAGAAAGATGGTACCCCATTGTTTCTATGAAAACTGTAGGCTATGCCCTCAGTGCATTTTTGATATCAATCCATGACATATTTAAGAATTAACTATAAATTTTGAAACCATAAAACAGATAGAAATATACAGACATACCTCAGAGATATTGCAGGTTTGGTTCCAGACCACTGCAATAAAGCACATACCACAATAAAGTGAGTCACACACACTTTTTGGTTTTCCATTGCAAATAAAAGTTATGTTTACATGATACTACAGTGCATTAAGTGTGTGACAGCATTTTGTCTAAAAAATGTGCATATCATAGTTTATTGCTAAAAATGCTAATGGTCGTCTCAGCCTTTAGCAAGTGACAATCTTTTTGCTAGTGAAAGGTTTTGCCTCGATATTGAAGGCTGCTGACTGATCGGGGTGGTGGTTGCTGAAGGTTGAGTGGCTGTGACAGTTTCTTAAAATAGGAACAGTGAAGCTTGTGGCATCAACTGACTCTTCATTTCATGAACATTTCTCTGTACCATGCAATGCTGTTTGATAAAATTTTACCCACGGTAGAATTTCTTTCAAAATTGAAGTCCATCTTCTCAAATTTTGCCACTACTTTATCAACTAAGTTTATGTAATGTTCTAAATCCTTTGTTGTCATTTTAGCAATGTTCACAGCATCTTCACCAGGAGTAGATTCTGTCTCAAGAAACTACTTTCTCTGCTCATCCTCATCCATTCAAGTTTTATCATGTGATTGTAGCAATTCAATCACATCTTCGGGCTCCACTTCTAATCCTAGTTCTTTCACTGTTTCTGCCACATCTGCAGTGACTTCCTTTATTGAAGTCTTGAACTCCTCAAAGTCATCCATGAGAGTTAGAATCAACTTCTTCTGAATTCCTGTTAATGTTGCTACATTAACCTCCTCCCCTGAGTCACAAATGTTCTTAAAGACATCTAGAATTGTAAATACTTTCCAGAAGATTTTCAATGTACCTTGCCCAGATCCATCAGAGAAATCACAATTTGTGAAAGCTATAGACTTACAAAATGTATTTCCTTAGCAAATAAGACTTGAAGTCCAAATTGCTTCTTGAACCATGGGCTGCAGAATGGATGTTTTGTTAGCAGGCATGAAAACAATAATCTCTTTGCACATCTCTCCATCAGAACTCTTGGATGACCTGGTACATTGTCAATGAGCAGTTAATATTTTTTTTTTTTAAGCCATAGAAGAATATCTTTATTGACATGGGAAAATGTTAACAATATACTTCTATATGAAATATGTAGGATACAAAACAGTATATACAGTTTAATACTATTTTTATGGAAAGAAAAATAGCCATATATACAAAATCATGCATAAGAAAAAATAATAAAAGGATGTACGTACCAAATATTAACAATGGTTATCTCTGGACAGTGGAATCAGAGGTGATTATGTAATTTTCCCAGTAAATTTCCCTGCCCTACAAACATTGTCTTCTTCATGCCATTCTGTCTTAGTCGTAATTAGTTTGATATAATTCTCTTCAAATAGGCTCTGTTTCACGATATATACCTCCAAAGCATACTTTTGATGCAGCTACTGCTATTCCCATTTAAAAAGTAGATGCTACTTGCTCTTATATACTGGCATGTGGAGAATATTTTTAACTAATATACTATAAAATATGCCACAGCATAGATCTGGTTATAGAAAATTATTATTTAGAGAACTGGAAAATCTTCTAATTTGAGAGAAATTTTAAACAGAAGGAAAAATACTATCATTGGCGTTTTCATTAACAGTAGAGTGTGTAATAACTCAGAGTTCAGAATTGGAGAATTCTGGATCTTTCCCTCTTACCAGCTAACTGACTTTGGGTAAAAAAGCGTTAATATTTTTAAGATAATTTTTTTTCTGAGAAGTAGGTCTCCACAGTGGGCTTAAAATATTTAGTAAACCATACTATAAACAGATGTGCTGTAATCTAGGCTTTGTTGTTCCATTTATAAAACATGGGCAGAGTAGATTTAGCATAATTCTTAAGGGCCCTAGTATTTTGGGAATGATAAATGAGCATTGTCTCCAACTTAAAGTTAGCAGCTGCATTAGCCCCTAACAAGAGAGTCACCCTGTGCTTTGAAGCTTTGAAGCGAGGCATTGACTTCTCTTCTCAAGCTATGGAAGGCCCAGAAGGCATCTTCTTCCAATATGAGATTGTTTTATCTACAACAAAACTCTGTTGTTTAGTGTAGCCACCTTCATCAGTGGTCTTAACTAGATCTTCTCCATAATTTGTGGCAGTTTCTCCATCAACATTTGCTGCTTCACATCACACTTCTATGTAATGGAGGTGGTTTCTTTCCTTAAACCTCATTAACCAACCTCGCTAGCTTCAAACTTTTCTTCTGTAGCTTCCTCACCTCTCTCAGCCTTCATAGAATTGAAGAGAGTTAGGGCTTTTATCTGGATTAGGCTTTGGCTTAAGGGAATCTTGTGGCTGTTCTATTTAGATCACTAAAAACTTTGTCCTTATCAGCTATTAGGTTGTTTCACTTTCTTATCATTCCTGTGTCCACTGGAGTAGCACAGTTAATTTCCTTCAAGAACTTTTCCTTTGCATTCACAACTTGGCTGTCTGTCTGGTTCAAGAGGCCTAGCTTTCAACCTGTTTCAACTCTTGACATACCTTCCTCACTAAGCTTAATCATTTCTGGTTTTTGATTTACAGTGAGAGACCTGAGAGTCTTCCTTTCACTTGAATACATAGAGGCCATTGTAGAGTTATTAAATGGCCTGATTTCAATATTGTGTCCCAAGGAACAGGAAGAGGGAGAGAGATGGGGAAATGTCCAGTCGGTGGAGTAGTCAGAACACATGCAACATTTATTCACTGAATTTGCTGTCTTATGAGAGTGTGGTTCATGGTGCCTCAAAACAACTGCAATAGTAACATCAAAGATCACTGATCACAGATCACTGTAACAGATATAATAACAATGAAAAAACTGAAATGTTGTGAGAATTACCAAAATGTAACACAGAGCCATGAAGTGAGTGCACGCTGTTGGAAAAATGGGTGCTGACAGTCTTGGTAGACATAAGGTTGCAACAACCTTCAATTTAAAAACGCAATATCTGCAAAATGCAATAAAGTGAAACATAATAAAAGGAGGAATGCCTGTAGTCAAATATTTATCTTATCTCAGGACAAGGAAGGATTTTGCTGACACAAAAAGAGTTTAAGAAAAAAAATTAAATGATTGATAGCTTTGATGACAAAAAGTATCAAAAACTCTCATTAATCACTAAAGAAAAAAGACACTCTCCAGACACAAAACTATACAGTCATTTATCTTTACACTGCAAGTATATGAATAAATAATTTTCAATTAAAACATTGAAACTGTTAAATATAGAGAAAACTTTCTGGTAATCATAGCTTTTCAAAGGTGGAATAGGTTCCTTTTAGAGGGACTGAGTTCCAAATCACTGGAGAGATTTATTAGAACAATAATTATAGAAATCTTACAGAAGGAATTCACTCATCAGAAGGATATTTGTGTAGGTATCATTTAATCATCTTTTCAATTTTGAGAACCTGTATTTAAATGATGATATTTCCACCAGCATTTTAATGGCACATACAGTGTATTGAAGTACCTGTATTTGAGACAGTTATGCTGGCCAACATTTCCAACCCATGGAATGTAAGTATCCCATACATCGTCATATGTTCTCATATAAAGAACACATGCTACTGCAAATAGAATAAGTTAGTGGTGATGCCTAGTCTTGGTGGAAACTTATGCAAGGAAAATTCTCTTAGTAACATTTTTGAGAGAGAAAAACAATACATATTCATTATAGAAACACCAAAACTACAGAAAATATAAGGAAATAAAAATCAACTGTGCTCTCACTGCTTATCTTAGTATATTTTAATCACTTAACTATACATTCAATATGCCTTTTTAATTAAATGTGAAATCATACTGCATAAATTGCCTTCTGATATCTTTTTTTCTCTTACCAAGAAAACTTTCCCATGTCCTCACTCTTCTTTGTGATTTTTTTACCCTGTCATGTGACCAGATTAAAATTCATTTAAATATCCTTATATATTAGGTATTTATCTATCACTCAATTATATAGAATGTTTCCATTTTTTTGCCCAATTATAAATAAAGTTAAAATCCTTGTATATAGTTTTGCGTCATCTTGTCTTCACATTAATATCTTAAAGTGGAATTTTATGAGCAAAGGTTTGCACACTTAGTGGCTTTTGATTAATGGTTTTGATTACTTGCCCTCCAGAAAGTTTAAACCAATTTTCAGTCCTGCTGGCAGCATGTGCAAGAGGATCTATTTCCCTGCAGAATCTGTTGTACTGGATATTGTAATTTCTTTAATTTTTTGCTGATTGGATAAGCAATAATTGTCATGGTTTAATTTGTACTTTTAATGCAAATGTGTGGTTTCTAATGGTGTTAAGTATTTTTCCACATATTTACTGCCTGTTTTCTGTAAAGGACATAACTCTTAACTAGCAAAAAACACCATTTCGATGGAAATCATTTGCCCTTAGATATCAGAGTGGCAAAAGGCCTGATACTGCAGCATTTGTGGATTTTGCCAGAGTCAGAAGTGCACCCTGAACTGACAGTATGTGACAGGAGGGAACTTATTTTTCATGTTTCAAAAATAACAGCAGCAGTAACAACAACAATAAAACCTATTTTGCTCGCGTGGTTAAGGTTGTCACAGTTGCAGCCATATACTTCTGGGAACATATGTGTGAGGGCATGTTAGAGGCTGGATCAACCACTGAAAATCATGCCCCCTGGACTTCCAGCAAGTGCTCTACCTCGAGAAAGAGAGAAAAAAATTCTTCATGTATATTTTTCCCTTAGTCAACTGATGCTGCCTGCCCAGGAAGGTGTGTGCATATGTGGTGGCGGGGAAAGGGGGGTTATAAAATCCATTTCAGTCTGACGAGGTCACTCTAATGGCAGTACTGCTGCCAGAATTTCGTTGCTGGGATGGCTTGGGCTCCACCGGCTCTGCATCTTGCGTGGCAGTTCAAGGGCTCCTTTTCTTTCATAGGTGATGATCCTTAATAAGCATCCTTCAAGGTCTGCTTCTGGCAAACCCAATCTTAGACCCTGAATCTACTAGGGGAGACAGAAAATAACATTTAAGCAAATACCTACATAGGATAATTTCACATAGCCACAAATATGATGAAGAAAATAAAACTGAGGGTGAGACAGTGGTGGGAAGGGGAGCTGCTTTCGCTAGGATGTTGGGAGAAGCCTTCTTAGGGGGGCTATGATGAGCTGAGACCAGAATAATAGGAAGGGGGCATTCATTTAACATAGAGGGAACCTCCATTCCCTCATCCCCCAAATCCCAAAGCAAAGGACCCAGGAATGAAACGGTTCTAAATTTTCTTTTGACAGCCTAACTAGAAGAACCTCTTGTTTTAAATACATTTCTGTAATGTACTCTATCAGTCAGGGACCTGACAGGAAACAGAAGGCATGCTGAAAATCTGGTAGTTTGAGAAGATTGCAATAAAAGAGCTATTTGCAAAGAGAAGACCAACACTCCCTTTCCCCTGGAGAAGGTATCAGTAGGTCTCCATCAGCTCCCTAGTCTTCCAGCCTTGAAAGAGGAAGAGGAGAAAATGGGTAGGGGAGCCTGGAAAGGGGTTCTGCAGGCAGGGAGCCGAGGGAACAGTTCCCCTGATCTCACTCTGCCCTTGTCCCCAAACTCCTCCTCTGCTCTTCATTGGCCACATCAACCCTGAAGTCCAGGGAGCCAGTTTGGAATTCTAGAGAGCTCAATCTTTAGGGGCACAGAGCGTGGTGGTTAAGAGTAGAAGGTGGAACTGGGGGGTTAGGGGCAAAGAAAGACCATCAGCATGTGTGGTTTATATTTTAAAATGATATTTGGAAAGGATTTGAGAGAAGTGAAAAGAGACCCAGCTGAGGTTGTAATTCAGTATGTCCCTAGCCAGCTGTGCATCAACATCTGCAAGCCACTTTTTCAAATTTGTTGTAAAAAAATTAAAAGACAGAAACAACTGATGAACTTGTTCTAAAATGTTATGAATCTCTGATGCGTCACACGTCAAAGTAAAATATTGGAGATATATTTTGATGAATGCAATAAAAAGTATCCAGCCTATTGAAACATTGTTTATATGGTTAAATATAATCACTTTTGAAATATTCAGAGAGGGCCAGCTCTTTTTATATATTTCTCTAGTCTGTAAGAGATTCTGGTTCAATTAAGTCTCTTATCATGATCTGAAGTCAGATTTCAGTTGTTAGATTATGAGTCAAAAAATAGATTACTTTGTGTCAAGGTCTCAGATTTCCTTTAAGATATAATTTAGAGAAAAGAGAGGATATTCTTAGTCCTGAGACAAGCATAGGATTTGTAGGTGAGACCACCAGTAATGCAATATATCAAAGCTTGGCCAACAAGGGACTGACAACAGAAGAATAATAAAGATATTGATATGTCTGTATCTATTAATATTTTAGATCGAGTAGTATTTATATACTCACAAAATGAGACTTTTTTAGATACTGCCGTTTGGAGTCCACAGGCATGCTATTTAAGGGAATGTCTTTCATAATTGTGCCTGCATTTGTGGCATAAACCTTTGTAGCCCTTTAATAGTCACAGTATCTTTGCAGAGGATAAGATTCCAGAAAACCAAGGAGTCACAGAAGGCCAGACAGCTGCAGAAGAGTACAAATAGCTCTAATCTGAAATGCATGATTTATCAAATGGGAACATGATTGCTAGCAATCTTACTTTTTTTGGTGATTACAAAGTTGAGCGTTAGTAGTGCATGTGACTCTATATGAGGACTTTTAAAGAGCTTTTAAAAACAATTATGCATGAGTCTTGGAGATTTTAATTTGAGCAGAAGGCCTCTGTAGAGGTAAATCAAGAGGGTAGAATGGTGGAAAATGCTGAGGGAGACCTTCAATCAGGAGAAAATATTAAGTGGGACTCCTTAGGGAGAGGCCTGTATTTGCATGTCTGGGGTGGGCTAATCTACATAATTGACTAAAACAGAATGAACAGCTGTGAAATACAGCATTTGAATGTGTGGGTAAAACAAAATTACAAAATACACAAGGTCACAGAACATGTAATGTATTTTCATAGGATTATAGAATTTCTAAGCTTGTTTGTTATATGAGAAGTCAACCAATGCTCCAGAGAAACTAAATGACTTTATCAAGGTCAACTAGCTAGTTAGTTATAGTGTACTAGGTAAGTATGTGGACTCTGGATTCAAACATCCTAGATTCAAATTCCAGCTCCATCACTAATTCTGTGACTCTTGAATAAATTTTTTATTACTTATCCATTGGGTACTGTCATCCAAATTGGGAAGTGTCATTCTATCTTTCTGTGTTTCATTTTTCTCATCTATAAAATGGGAATACTAGTAGGACTTACTTCACATTAAATGAGATGATATATTTCCAGTGACACTAGATGGTGTCCTATACTATATGGACTTAGTAAGTGATCAGTTAATATCAGCTATGTCTTTTATTAGTGAGAATGCCAAAGTGAAAGTCACCTAATTCCTATAGCAATGTTTTATCTACTCTACAAAAAGTAACAGCAGATTATAAGAGAGGTATAAATGAGAAATTAATTTAGTTTCCCACCTAAAATCACTGTGAAGCACAGAATAACATCAAGACTTTTTGGAGAATATAAAAGCAAACTTTTTTAATTTTTTAATTTTACCATTGCAGGGGGAAAGATTCAGATGAGCTCTTTAGAACTTTTTAAAATTTCATTTCACTCTAATGCTTAAATTCAGGTTTGGATACTTCCCCCAGTGGAAAGTTTTTAAATTGGTTTTGTTTTATAGCTTACAAAAATATATATTCATATATTTTTTGATAATTGACCTTTGTAACATGTTTATTTTTCTCTAATAATGATGCCTTCTAATGCTGGAGGATTCTTTTAGTCTTTGTAATTAGATTAAGTTCTGCTTTTTAGATAAATATATAATACATTTTGAGCAAAGTAAAAGCATACTACTGTGAATTATAACAATATGTTTTGAATGTAGTTGGGGATAAGGCATCTGATTTGTTAATACACAAAGGTGTTGAAAAAATTTTTTTTCTTGTGGAATAATTGGATGGTTTTCAAGATAAAGACATCCAACAAAGCAGATGTCCAAACTCACTTTCTTATAATCTCTGGTTGAAATCCTAACAAAGTTTTCACATGTTTAGGCAAGTGTTTAACCCTATATTTTAGCTCGTGAAGCCCCTCTTAAAGAGTTTGCTGAAAGGCCCAAGGTATGTCGCCTAGATTATGACTCTGAGTTTTTTCATATTGACTGGGGGGCAAAGGCATCTTCTTATTACTTAATGCTATTTTTGATCATATCAAAACTTGGAATGATATGGTGGCATCATTAAATCCCAGGCAATGACACTATAAAATATCAATTATGGCTTTGGTACAAAATGCTGTCTTAGCTGTTGTATTTCTTGATTTTATAGATGCCTTTAGTGACTGTTCAGGCTATGTTGTGTATTTATTTTTCTTGTTCTATGTTAGTATTTTATGACACAAGCCCTTTTTGGATGACAGTGCCCAATGGCTACGTAATAAAAAGTTTATCCAATAATCTTTTAGCCCAATCAAAATATTGGCAGTTCCCGAAGGTGGCCTTCGTCATACAATAGAATTCAGCCCCAGGCAAGAAGACACATTTCCACTTTTAACTGTAGAAAATTCGCCACAGGTAAATAAGGCACATTCTGGAGGTATGATGGACTGTTTTGATTGAAGACAGTGCTATCTCCAAAAATTTCACAATGGTCTTAAAACTTAATCGGGATCCCTACATAATGGGTTACTAGCCTCACTTCAAAGACTCCTAGTGGTGGTGTTGAGTTATTTAAGGTCTACTAAGGATGTGTTTCATGATTCAGAAAGGCATTTTCATGAAAATCCCATTGTGTGTTTGTTCCGGTAGAAACTCAGCCTGGTTACAAATCTAAAAGTCCCAAAGAACAGATTTAGATGCTTATCCCTGAGTTTTTCTGAATAAGATTCATTCCAGGGTAGCTTCTTCTATAAGGACAATTTTAACTTTCAAATTCATTTGAGAATTTTTACATGAGTTAAATCAGGCTCTTCATATAGAGAATTGTGTCAAAATCCTCAGTTTGAGAATACTTATGCCAGATACTTAGCAAAGAAATAGAGATACAAGTATGATAAAATCAGATGTGGTTCCTGATCTTTAAAGCACCTGAAAAAGATGCAGGTCTGTTACAAATCTATACTTAGTCTTTATGGGGTAATTATTTATTTTGAATATTTATGTGTTGGAAAGCTATTTCCATCCATATTGGTATCTCTGCTTTGCTTATAATGTCAGTGTGTGGGTATTCTACATGTCTTCACGTATGCAAAAACATACACAACTCAATAACCTTTGATAAAATGAGTCATCACTGTGTCTACTTAATAACATGTAGTAATAACTATAACAAGAGCTATAGAACATTTTATGTTACAAATCTCTTCCTACTTTTTTTTATCTCACAATGAATTAGGATGGCAAGTTTTTAATTGAAATTTTCTGGATGGGGCAACCAAGTGTCAGGGAATATAAGTGACTTATCTATGGTCAGTCATCTTTGTGTATGTGATCAGGATTTCAAATGGATTATTTTGGCTCCAAAGTTCCTGCTTTGATCCTATAGGAGACACATACAAATGGTTTGTAAATATTGACTAGAAAGCATTTAGAATGTATTTTAGCTTTATGAAGTATATTATACCATTTTAAGAAACCAGTAAAATGCTGAGCTAAGTAGGAATATTGTTGTGAGAAAAACAGTTCCTTCTACTTTATTTTTAAAACATGAGTATAACTCATTGCTCCCGGGATAGCATTAGCCAAATTATTTTTCTTGGTGTTTACAGCACTAATTCACAGATGTTAGTTGCCATGAATAGGTATCAGCAGAAAGTGTGAACCACAATCTAGTAGCAGTTGCAAACTTCACTCATTTACACAGTCAGGCCTTCTGTACTTGGCTGTCTCCTTTTTTGTTGTATGTGTACCCTTGTCACTTGCATATCTTTTATATTCATGCTGTCAAATGAAGTTAACTTGCTCAGGTTTCTCAAGACAGAGATTATTTCTGCCATTTTGCATACATAGCATTGGTGTTTGGTATACCTGTCATGTACCTAATTTTATTTCCATTGAAAATTTCTGTTCTGTATAGTACAGGTCTCTATATGTTGGTGGCAATTCAGATTGTTTCTACACGTAAAACCAAATAAATAAAAAACATCAGTGGACCAGTGAAACACTCAGCCAAGTGTCATAGAGTTAAAATGAATTGTTATTTTTTTAACCCTGAGTAAAGAGTGAAATGTGAACATTAATTTGAATAGAATTTACAGAAGATAGGAATTTGGTAAATCCCAGTAAAAGCAGCAGCAAACAATTTGATAATACGATAAACTCTGGTACAGTTTATGTAATGTTAATTACATGGATTAAAATGTATCTATTGTTAAAATATAAAAAGAACCTCTACAACCTAAGACACATTATAATTTTAAATTAATAAAAAGAAGAGAAATAATGCAATAAAATAATCCTCAAAATGGAAAGGCTTATGACAAGTAAAGCCAACCACTAACCTTTTTATTAATTCATGTATTTATTAATTTAATGGATATTTATTGGGTGCCTTAGCAAAGTCTGTGCTCTTAAGCAGCTTAAACTTTATTGGGAGAAATAGACAGTTCTTTAAAAAATTAAGCAAGATGCATTCAGATTGTGATAACTGCTTGAAAGAAATAAACAGAAAGATAATGTGGAGGTATTAGTTAAGGCAATTGCTTTGGGTGCATTGCTTGGGAAGAGCCTCCTCAGACTTTCGAGCTGAAGGATCAGAAGAGAGGGCTCTGGGCAGATCAGGGAGACAGATGCTCTGGGGAGACAGATGCTCTGGGCAGAGAGAGCAAATGTGAAGGTTAAAAGATACTGAGTGTGAACATGGTATGAGATGATTCTGGGAAGGAAGAAAAGGAGCAGAATATTTAAGGCATAGTAGGTGATAACCAGGGCTTTAGATTTTCTTGTAAGAGCCAATGAAAATTTGAAGCAGAGGAGTTATAAAATCTAATTTATGCTTTTAAAAGAAAGATCCTCCTGTTGTGTGGATGGGGGATAATGGGGGGCACATGGAGAGGGTGGGAGACCAAACTACTGCGGTGACTCGGGTGTGAGGCAGAGGGAACGCAGACTCCAAGGGTGGCAGTGGAGATGGTCAGGAACTGATGCAGAGTAGCCAACAGGACTTGGTGACAGAAATGAAGGCATCGGATCAACATCAGCCCTAGGGTACTTACTGTAAAAAGGGGGGAAAAAAATCACAGATCACAAACCTTAATGAAACAGGAATCAAAATAAAGAGGCAAGAACTATTTACATTAAATTAATCACATATTTTCATTCTACAATGGAGGGGTTAGATTCTCACACCTACCTGAGGAATTACTGATTTAAGCTTCGTCTAAGACGTTTTTAGTAAAAAAGATCTAGCTGTAGACAATTTCTCCCAAGCTGGAGCTATTAATATGTGTTATTTCTGTGTTCCCAAAACATAGCATATAATACCCCTCACAGTAGAGGAAGCCTAAGTTGGTCAAATTCATCATTAACTTCTACTCTTAGTTTCCTTCAGGAGATGTAAATTTTTAAAGGGTTTGCTATGTGCCAGGCACTCTGTTAGATTCTTTCCATAAAGTTGGAATTTGTACCTGTATCGATTGTGTTCTAAAACTTGTGTTCTTTCGTAACCTTATAGCTATCTCATCGATCAGAAAACATACACTGATAAATCTTTTAGAACTATATGGTGGGGTTTTTTTGTTGTTGTTCCTAGAAGGTTTCAATAGAGAGATTAGTGAAAAATGATGACAGAGAAACCTAAAGATAAATTGAAGGAACATATTTAATTTTTCTGTGATAAAATAATAAAGGTACCAAGAGTTCTAAATATATAACCCTGCCAGCCCATTGGAGGAAACTCTCTAAGGGGTCATGAGAATATCAGATTACTCAAGACAGAACAAATCAGGTGGTAGATAAAAGGCTGATTTTGTGTTGTGTTAAAGCACTGGTAAAGTATTAATACTATACTATGAATAGCAAGGTGAGAAATGATGGGTCGAAGCTAAGATTGGTAGGAGATTAGATTTTCGGGTCTTGAGAAAGGGATGAGAAAACCAACGTGAGAAGAAGAAGAGTAATCTTTGCCCATGTTCTCAGTCACAGCGATGCTTGTAAAATAGAGTACTGGGAACACCTCACCTCATTCCAACACATTCTGGAAGCATAGCAACTGCCTGTTGAACACTCTCAGGTGATTTTGGTACAAGTAATTAATGAACCACACTTTGGGAAATGCTGATTTACTCCAGTCTCTTTATTTTATAAATCAGCATGATATGCAGAAAGGAAAATGGTTATCCAAAGTTGCATCAGTCTTTTTTGTTAGAGCTTAGGCTAAAATCACAGTGTCCTCTTTCATACCTGGATTTAAATTTCCAACTCCAATTATACACCTACTAACAACATATATTATTGCTATTTCTTTTCTAGAATCACAACTACAGCTGCCTGCATGATGGACCTAAGGCGGTACCCACTGGATGAACAAAACTGCACCTTGGAAATTGAAAGCTGTAAGTCTTTCTGAAAATTCAGCTAGATGGAACAGTGCTTTGAGGTTCTCCTTAGGCAGAAGAGTCCTACCCAGGTTATCTTCAGACCAGAGGTCGTTGCAGAGGCTCTGCTAGAACACTAAATTTGGTGGAGGGAGGCACTCTCAGCACTTTCCCTCAATAGTGCCTCTGCTCTCTTAGTCTCATCTCTAAATCTTTGGGAGAGATGTTTAGGGAAGAAATAATCTGGCAGTAAAAGGAGAATGCTAAGAACATGGAAGGAGACCAAGGGCTATTTCAGGCATTTAAAATATGGAATTGCTGCAAACAGCTACAGCAAGCTTGGGAAAATAGGTGGT
>CM052447.1:12961538-12994027 GCA_028533085.1 Varecia variegata
TTGACATCTAATAAACAGCAACTTAAGTAATTAATAATAATTATTACTATAATAACACTGGTTTTGATCATTATATTTTAAAAGTCCCATACTTCCACAGATTTGTACTAATTATGAGATTTAGTAAATCTAGCCAAAGAGAGACCCATAGCATAGCATTGCCCTTCCTAACTTTTGTAGATTTTATTTCAGCCATTGCTTTAATATTCCAAGTGAGTGTCATTATCTGTAGTGCTGTCTACTTCCTCATAGAATGTTTCAGCCAGCTGTGCCTATAGTATAAAATGCAAATTAATTTATTTTACTTATGCTGCAGAGAATAGAATTAACATCTAGATTCAAAATCCGAAGATGGTTATTTAAAAGTGCCTTGACATCTGTACTTGGCTGAAGTGAAAGGGCAGTCCATCTATAAATATAAACCATTCATGTTTTTGTTAACATTTAAACTGGCCATTATCACCTGGTGACCACCTAATACCTCTACAAATGATGTAGCAAAAGGTCCCTGTGAGTGTATGAGAGATTTTTGGTACCAGCATCTCTTCTTGTTAGAGATATTTACCATGCTTTAGCAAAGCAATAAGCAGAAATGAGCCTGTTGTTGTCTTACTGAATTGCAATTTGGATATTATATAAAGACAACTTACCGTTGGGTTATTGATGGAATCAGGGTTGTATTTTTTTTATTCAACAATTTTTTTTTTCTGAATCGCCCTTATTGAAGAGATCAGTATACATCGATATATTTAAGTATTTGAGGTATTGAATCCAAATTTACTATACCAAAGAGTTAATGTATTTTGGAGCCAGGTTATGCTATGTATTGGCTAATATTTCAGTAAATATAAATATAGTATTTTTAAGAGCTTAGAACAAAGAGGAACAAATTGTGTTCCTCTACCCCAAAGTAAGCATCAGTAGCACCTTAGAGTCTGACAGTGAACTCAAAGTACCTGTAATAGAGGAAGGAGTGAATAGGAAGGGCTCTGTGCTAATGTGGTATAGAGGGTAAGGAGATATTTTTTGAATACAGACAGACCTGTCTAGTATGTGTTTCTCAAGCTAACTAAACAAGTCACTTAGCTTCTTCAAGCTATGGTTTCTCATGATAAAGATCACAGTATTGTGATCTTTATAGGTAATGAGACAACCAAGATAGAGATCTTTGTGCAATGCTTGGTACTGGTATTTCCGTAAGTAGCAGTTGATGTCATTGTAGCATCAATCATTATCACATTACACCTGGAATATTGTGCTCAGAGTTACACCATTTTAAGAGGGATATTTAGCAATCAGAACAACCAAAATGTGAATGATACATACAACATGGAGTTTGAAGAACCAGTAGAAGAAACTGGAGTGAAGGAGGCACATTTACCTTGAGGAGGGGAAAATTAGGCTAGGGAGGGTGACAGTGTTTGAACAGGGTAGCTATTTTAAAGTAACTGCAGAATTTCCTCTTAAGAAGGACTACGTTTACCCTAAGGGCAAAAGTAGACTAATGGTAAAAGATGCCAAAAGGCAATTTTGAACTGAAAGATAAAAGAAAGAAAATTTCATAGCAATTATAGCTGGTGAAAAATCAGATGGGTTGGCATATTCTGTAAAACCATTTTCTGGGAATGAAGCAATACTTTCACTGAGCAATTGATGGGATCACAAAATTTTTAACACATTGACTGCCACACACAAAAAAAACCCAGAATCATTTTGTTGGGGCCACAGTGTTTTATTATGAAAATAGAATAAAAATTTAGAGTGTAATTTAAAGGTTAACATAAATAGCAAAATGAAATGTATTGACTTCTATTCATTTTTAGAATTAAATTGTCAATATTAATTGTAACAGGCCGGGCGCGGTGGCTCACGCCTGTAATCCTAGCACTCTGGGAGGCCGAGGCGGGCGGATTGTTTGAGCTCAGGAGTTTGAGACCAGCCTGAGCAAAAGCGAGACCCCGTCTCTACTAAAAATAGAAAGAAATTATCTGGCCAATTAAAAATGTATATCGAAAAAATTAGCCGGGCATGGTGGCGCATGCCTGTAGTCCCAGCGACTCGGGAGGCTGAGGCAGTAGGATTGCTTAAGCCCAAGAGTTTGAGGTTGCTGTGAGCTAGGCTGACGCCACGGCACTCTAGCCCGGGCAGAGCGAAGACTGTCTCAAAAAAAAAAAAAAAAAAAAAAATTAATTGTAACAATAAGAACAGCAACAAGATTTTATATGTGCTTCACATAGCCCCACATTCAAAACTAGGGTGAGTTAAATACAACTCTCATGGCACTTAATGTGTTAAGTAGTTGTGTGTTGAGGATTACTTGGTACCAGCAAAAATATGTAGGACTTTTATTAAAGGACAATTAGGCAAGCACTGGTTTATATGAGGATGCAGAGCCCATGTGCATATACCTCTGGGAGCAATGCTATTTAGGAAAAGATGAAAATCACATTGCTGCAAAAATTTAAAGTAGAACAGTATGTATATGTTTTGCTGATGGCCTGTTGTTATTAGGTAGCAATCTTTCTTTTCTTAGATGTTCCTTATAGGAATACATCTTACAGTTATGCCTGTGAGGAATAAGGTTCCGATCCTAACATTTTTCTGTCTTTTTAAATAATCTAAACCTTCCCTTCGTGAGTCTTTTGATCTTAAGGTTCAACAGAAGAGAGATTATGCGTTCATGCGTTTGCCCAGGTATGTGTGTGGAAGGGAAGTATAAAGAGAGATGTCAAATAATAAAGTTACCAAATATTTTAGATGATCCCAGAATTATTTCAAATCTGAAAAATATTCCTATGAAACTCCAGTGAGGCTTAGTCATAATTATTTATCAAGAAAAAAAGCAAAGAGCATTGCAAATGCTCCATGGTATCATTGCATGCAAATTTAATTTGCATTGCTGTCCTATTTTGGTATTTTCTTGAATTGCATGCAGTGTTGTAAAGGTGAGGGATTTATCTTCTCATCCTTTCTGTGTGAAGATACTTTGTTGAAATGTGATCTTGGTTTAACAATTACTAGTCGCTCGTGACCATAGACAAGTGCCTGGATGTGTGTTTAGAACCTCTGGCACCTCATGCAGATACTATTTCTGATCTTGATATATATTTTGACTTGAAGACTCTGTCCCTTCAATTCTTCTATCATTAGAAAGTAAAGTAGTGACTTGGATATAAAGGTTGCATCTTAATATCGGGCATGAAGAATAAAACTAGTAAACCTTTTCGGTCAAATGAGTTCCCCCACCTCCCCCAGTAAAGAGAAATCTTCTTTTTTTTATTTTCTCTTTTTATCGTCTCCATTTTCTCCTTCTGAGATTCCCACTAGATAGATTTGGGGTCTTTTACATCTATCCGTCATGGATCTGAAATAAAATTTGTAGACTTTTATCTTCAAGATTACTATTAATAATGTTTATTTTATTTTAAGAAAATTATTGTTAGTAGATGTTTTGTTTTGGCAGTCATGTTTTCGGTTTCTAAGAACTCTTCCTTATTATTTGATTACTCACTTTTCATAGTCATTCACTCTCATATGGAATGCCTTTTTGACTTGAAGAATATCAAAGTTATTTTACAAGTTCTCTTCTGTTCCTTTCCTCTTTCTGTTTCCTTTTGTGATGATGTGTTTGTTTATCTGGGTCCTTGTTTTTCATGCAGATGATTTTCCTCAGATGTCTGTTGATCTCTGAAGTCAATTCATGTTTGTAAATAAAGGACTAACTAGTCTGATCAGAAGAAGTAGCGTATGTAGGTTTTCCGAATGATGTGGGTTTCTTCAGCGCTGTCATCTGCTTGTTCCCACCGCCAGCCTCTGTGCTGAAGTGGACATGGCAGGGGGAGAAGTGGGCACACTCACCTGCCTCTCTCTCTAGGAGGGTGGGCTGGGACCTTTCCCAGATAACCAAGACCTTCCTTCTGAGGCTGGGGCACTGCCGGTTACTTCACTCTTTCACTCCTAAGAGGAACTAATAGAACTGCAATTCATTTTTTCCTCTATTTGTAGAGGTGCCCAGGACTTTCTGAGGCTCTGTTCTTGATTCCCTCTTCAGACTAATTCATCCAAATAAGGAACCCAGGCAGCACCCACATTGTTTAAAGGGCTTTTTTACAGTATTATGAGGGGTGCAATCACCACAGCCAATTTTGGGAGAGGAAGAGAGCTAGTCAGGTGGCTCCATGGACAAGCTCCCACTCTGTGAACTTGCTGACTGAGTTTGCAAATTCTCTCCGGAAGAGGTTCTCAACCTTGCTGCCTATTAGATCACCGGGGATGTTTTTCAAAGATCCAGTGATTAGGCTACACCACAGACCTATTGAATTAGTAATTTTAGAAACTCTTCAAGTGACTACAATGCACAGCCAGAGTTGGGAATGAGTGCTCTAGGGCATGGTTCTCACACTTCGGTGGACAGGAAAACCTTCTAGAGGGCTTGTTAAAACTCAGGTTGCTGGGTTCCCACCTCCAGGGTTTCTAACTCAGTGGGTCTGGGTGAGACCTGAGAACTTGTATTTCTAACAAGTTCCTGAGTCATGCTAATGGCTAGTGCTGCTAGTGTAGGGGACACACTGTGACAGTCACTGCCCTGGGAGAAGTAGGCTGTGTTTGAGATGGTGCACACAGTGAAACAGTGTGTGAAGCTCATGTAACTACTGGTCCAAACGGCAGCATGTGGGAGACAATATTATCCTGGTGGTGGTCAAGACTTTCACATGAATCAATAGGTACCTTTTGGAGTCTAGAATTTTAGATACAGAAAGATTGGGGAGAAATGGGAGAGATTTAGCAATAGACACAATCCCCTACTAAATTCTTACCCTGTATCATTGAAAGAACATCAAAATAAATCTATGCAAAACCTGGGTAAGTTGAACCTCCTGGCTCCCACCTCTCACCTGGAATAAGCCAACTTGGTAAGGAAATGAACCCAGAGCCTGAAAGCAACTCAACCTTTTGACCATGTGGTAAAGCACAGCTGCGAAGCTCAGGAATACATTGGCACAACACTCAGCTTTTGACTCCAAGAACAGCAAGGAGCAATTATAAGGATACTGCTTCCCATTATGGGTTCTTGAAGGTGAAGCATTTTCCTAATGACTAAATGATTTCCTCAGTCTCTCAGGATACGGGAGTGTTTGATGAGGCTCCACTCAAAAACCCACATTTGTGTGTATTTACCTCTCTGAAGGTGACGGCCACCTTCTTTTAAGTTTCTAATGCTAATTTTTCCTCTGCTTTGAAATTTCCCATTAGAACTAAAAAGGCAGTTTAGGTTCTCACAGCATACTACACATCTCTCTATGGCAAATTTCACAGGGGGAGGGTGGTGGGAATACAAACTTGTTTACTTCGTTTTCTTTTAGGCTCAGGAAAGGTGCCAACAATGCCATCATCCTGCGAAAACTCTCTTCTTGGCTGCATTTCATTTTATACTTGATCCTAATTAGGTGAAAAATAACACATTTGTGGATTTCTTAGCATTTTTAGTGAAGGCTGGAGAGCACTTTGTGAAACTTGATGTGAACATCATCAGCCAGAGGCATAAATACACCCACAGACCTTCCCTGAAGCATTTCCAGAAGACTCCTGTTGTTTTTGTTTGATAGTTGCAGCCCATTGAACTGCAGCATGGGCTGACGTTTCTCAGATCCTGAACTTGGCTCCCTGTGTTACTGCTGGAAGATATTTTCCTTCCAACAATGCTGGTTAGTTTTTGCAAATCATATACCTCTTTCTTCAGGAAAAGAGCCTAGTCTCTACCCCTGCTCACACTTCCCCTGCAGCCAGCACTGTGGGTTTTATATTATCATCATGACCATCCTCACCATTACCAGTAGTAAATGCCATTTATTAAATGCTTACTTTTGTGCCAGATCTTGTGCTGTGTATATACACATAGTCTCACCTAATCCTCTCATGTAGCAGCTACTGTTTCCTTTTTACAGATGAGAACATGGGACCTTAGAAAAGTTGCGTAATTTACAGAAGGCCACACATGTTAGCAAGTGAATGTATTGATGGAGGTTTAGTTGAAGAAAATAGAATCCAATGTAGCTGGTTTAAACAGAAGGAATTTATTTGCCTTACAGAATTCTTAGGAGGATTCAAGAAAGAAACTCTAGATTAAGCTTTTAGATTTGACTCCAAATCATAGTCCAGACCTGTATTACCTAGCCAGCCACCGCTCCTGCCGGGATATTGTGAGCATCTGCTGAATAAAGTGGCCACTGCTCTGACTACTAGCCCAAAACCACACTGCTTCTCAGGTAGCCTGTGTTAATACAATAGATACTTTGTGCCGTACCTCGCTCTCCACTCAATCTAGTCCTGAATTCACGTGTCCATCAAGTGCATCCGATTAGCAGAGCCTGGATCACATTTAGAAGTGTAGACAAAAGTGAGCCCGAGGAGTGCAGTTTTTAGTGAGTCAGAATCCAGTATCCAGCACAGCAGCTATGCTGGGATTTGAACCCAGGTCATTCTGATTCAGTCAGCCCATGTCTCTAACCATTGTACATATTGTTTCCTAGTTTATGTACCATATGATTAACACATTCCTCATTGTATGATAAATAATTTTATCAAATACTGCCTACTGAATTATATGCCTTCAGTAGACATTTGTTATTTTTCTTGCCACATATCTGAACACTGTATGTGAAGAATCCCCTACCTTATGAGACACAATCCATCCCCCGTAACAGTAGCTGAAAAAGCCAGACACTAATCCTCTCAGCCCCTCTTGCAACTAAAAGGTGGGTTCAGATTTGCTAAATAGGGATACGGCATAAGATCAAGGCACCACCAAGTTATTGCCAATTCAATAACTTTGAATTGGCAATTGGTTTCATATCAACCAGTGACTGTGGAAATGTCCAGCTGCCATGGTGGTGGATGCGTGGCTGTGTCCAGTGGCAAATATCGATGGTATCTGCATTGAAAACTGTAGTATCTCTGCCCAGTGGAGGCCACAGTGATAACGTCACCAGATCAGTTCTGCTCTGTAAGTTTGGGTGTTGTTTCTGGTTGCATCACTTCCACAACTACTCTCTTGCCTTCTACTAGTTGTTCGTTATCAGTTCAATGGATGCCTTTCCTATTGAATTTAGCCCAAGTCAGTTTCTGTTGATTGTGGCTAAGTACCTCGACTGCTATGCTTCTTGAAGGAAGGGTTATGTCCTGTATTACCTTTTATCTCCTCTACTGCTTTATACATTACAGGCAGTCAGGAAATTCATCAATTTAATTCATTTGTTTAAAGTTTACTGCACGTACAGGTCCTTGCAAAAGAAAATACAAAATAGCAGAATTAGGAATCCTCTAATGAATATGCCCCTCTGCTGGGATTTATCTCCCTTCCTGCCAACAAGCCATTTGATAAGTGATTTCAGACCACTTAAATGAAAATATTAGGTACTTTATGTGAATTGTCCTATCACCACATTTATATATCTGTATCTACCTAGCTGTCTATCCATAATTTATTGAACACTTACTATATACTAAATTAGTCTGATGTTCCTTGTCTCATTTTACTGTACCAACTCTATGAGAATAAGGCACAAAGAGATTAAATAAAGGTCACACAGCTAATAAAATGTAGAGTCAGGCTTCAATCCCAGACGGTCTACCCCCAGGAATCATGCTCTCAATCAGCATGCCCCCGAGCTGTATCTGCTTTAAAGGTACACCAGGAAAGGTGAAGCTTAAGTCATGTGAACACTAGTGGTGAAACTGGGCATTAAGATGTTAAACTGTTTTAAGACACGAAGTGACTCTAGTCCCTTTCATCCCTTGTTAATAAGAGAAATGTTTGTACTTTGTCAGTATGGGTATCTTAGTATTATCATATTCATAAATGGGTGAAGAATCTTTTAAATCACTGCTAGTCATTTTGTTTCTGTAAATTTATTTCTGATAAACAGGAAATTTTTAAAAAAGATTTATTTCTTACTAAGACAAAGCCACTCTCATTGTTAGATTAAATGATTTCGAATGCCTCTTTTCACTACCTTTAGAAATAAATATTTATCGTGGTTATACATTCCGAGCTATCCTGTGTATACTGAAATCTCTTACAGAAAATGCTGCTTGAGTATAAATTTAATCAAAATTACTGCCAAATGGTAAAGGTGGATGAACTGAAATGAGAAAAATAAGGATGACCTGGCCTTGAATTGAATAATTGTGGCTGTTGGAATTATATCAGAATCACTTTAATATATGAGCAGAAGAACGAGAGTATTATAAATGACATATATATGCAGAAAAATTGTTATTTGACTATGTCTTTCCAATTCCTCTCTTATTAGCGCATTAAGTAAAGGTCATGCTGACTGGATACAATTTTTTGATTGTGAAGATATGTTGACAAAACATTCCTTAAAATTTAACAAAAAAACCCTTTTAAGTTTTGAAGACATATATTCAATAGTAGCACTAGCTACCACTTGGAATGCCATTTGGTGCTGTGCATTTAAGCTAAGCCCTTTAAATTGATCATTTCATTTAATCTTAACAACAGCCTCTTGGGTATGTACAATGTCATCCCTCTGTTACGACGGGGAAACTGACAGCATTTAAAGCACATCTGGAAGTGTTGAGATTGAAATTAATTTAATCCTGAAACTCTAATTATAGAGTCTGGCAGTTTTTAAGACTGTTTTCAACTTTATTAAGGTATAATTGACAAATAAAAAATGAATATATTTATTCACCATGTACAATGTATACATTGTGAAATGACTGTCACAAGCCCAGAGTCTGGTAATTTAACTGTGCTAGTGGCGCTTGTTCATTTAGTTATTAAAAACAAGGCAGGCTTAAGAACAATCAACTATAGCCGATATTCAATTTAACTAACACATACTTACTGATACCTTACTAGGTTTTGGAAACTGTTGAAAGAATTCTTTCAAGATCCTTGTGAAAAAGATTGTTTCAAGAGCCAAGGAAGAGATTTATTATGAGCAAAAGAGGGTTTGTGATTCTCATGTTAATGACCTCTCTCTTCTGGGAAATCTGAAACAATGAGAAATGCTGTATCAGTCTTTCTAGAAAGAAAAAGACATTTAATCTGCCCAATTCTCCATTGCCAATAGGAGATGAATGATATTCCTGGATATTCCTAAGTCTTCAGTCCCTCTAATCACTGTGGACTTTAAAACATATTAAAGTCCCAGTGGGCCAGGGTCTAATGCCTACCTGGGAGGAATGGATGGAATTTACTTGGACTCATTATGTTCTTCTGCTTCCTTATGGGGCTAGTCTAAATTATCACTCTCCTAGGTCCAGTTTCTGGTATTTTAAGCTTTTTGGTTAATCATTGTGTGTGTGCATCTATAACTCAAAAATATCTGAAACAACTTCTGAAGCTCAATATGCTACACAGAAAATGATTGTTTAAAATTCTCACACAAAGAAAGTTTGTTTTTTTTTTTTTTTCTCTTTTTGCCTTAGGCATGAAATTCACATCTAAAGCCAGAATCCATTTCTTAGCAATGCCTTCCTTACCTTCTCTCTAAGTACATGTACCACCTCTTCATAGCATTTTTCACAATTGAAATATTTATTTGTGTCATTTTATAATAAATTCCTGCTGTTTGCCGTAAGCTCTATGAGGAGAGTGTCATGGTTATTTTTGTTATCATTACGTCCACGTGCTGAGTGTAAGGAATTGTAAAACTTAGAACTATTTGTTGGATGAATGGATGGATGATTGGATGGGCAGGAATAGTCAGCCCAAATCATGTTTGTTTGCTGCATTCAAGGAACTCTGTTCTCTTTTACCTTCAAACTTGGGCCTCTCTAGCTCCTCAGACTATCAAGAGATGTTAAGAGGAAAGAAATATGAAACTATTGTGTTTCATAAGACTAGAAACTCTCAGAATGTAAAGTATATCCCATCATAAGGAAATGGGGTTCCGGCTATCAGCTGGCTTCTTTCTCAACCTTACCAAAGATGGAGAATAACTAGTCCCTTCCATGGATGACCATGTCTTTTCTTCTTCATTATGTTAATATAGTAGATTATATTATTTGATTTTAAATAATAAACCAACCTTGCATCCCTGGGATAAATCTTACTTGGTCATGATGCATGGTCATTTTTACATATTGTTGCATGTAACATTCTAATATTTTGTTAAAGCTTTTGCATCATAAGGGATATTGTACTGTAACTTTTTCTTTTTGGAAAATACTTTTGTTAAGATTTGGTACTAGAGTTATGCTGGCTGCAAAACTGAGTGGGGACTGTGATCGTCCTTCTCTATTTTCTGAAAATGTTTCTGTAAGCTTGGTGTCATTTTCTTTCTTGAATGTTTTATAGAATTTGCAAGTAAAGTCATCTGTGCCTGGAGGGTTTTTTTGTGTGTATGTGTGTGTGGAAGTTTTTAAGAAAGCCAATGTTTTTAATAGATACAGAGTTTTAACAGATCTGGCTTTCTGTTTCTTGTGTCAAATTTGGTAAGTTGAATTTCTCAAGAAAATTTTCCATTTCTTCTATGATGGTAAAATTTGGCATAAAGTCATTCATAGTATTTTCTTATCATCATTTTAATATCCTTGACATCTGTAGTGATAATCCCTTTGAATTCTTGATATGGGTGATGTGCATTCTCATTGATCAATTTCTCTAGATGTCTGTCAATTTTGTTAGTATTTTCCAAGAATCATCTTTTGGCTCTGTGAGTTTTCTCTGTTTTCTCCCTATTTTTTATGTAGTTGATTTCTGCTCTTTATTCTTTTCTTCCTATACTTCCTTTGTGTTTACTTATTTTTTTTTCTGGATTTTTTAGGTGAAATCTTGGGCCACTGATTGGAAATTTTGCTTCTATTCTATTATTAGGGCTCAGGGATGCAAGTTTCTCTCTAAGCCCTACTTTACTTGCTTTCCCAAATGTTAATGTATTTTCATGGGCATTCTTTTGAAAATCTTTTCCACTTTGTCTGTGATTTTGTTTTTACCTTACAGGTTATTTGCAGTTGTGTTGTCTTACTTCCAGTTAGTTGGAGTTTTCCTAGATATAATAATGTCAGTAATTTCTAATGGAATCCTGTTGTGGTTTCTCATAGTTACTATCCTTCAAAAATTTATGGGTAATTGTCTATCTTGGGTATATATATGATGTGCACTTAAAAATGTGTGTTCCGCAGCTGAAAGATATACTGTTCTATACAAGACAATTAGATCAAGATGGTTAATAGGGTTGTTCGTATCTCATATGTTTTTATTAACATTTTTCCAATTCTTTCAAATACTGGGAGAGAAGAGTATAAAAAAATCTGTGCTACATTTGTGTAATTTTTATTTCCTTCTTTGATTCTGTGTTTGCTTCATGTATATTCAGACTATTATTTATGGCCTACATATTGATAATTATTACATCTTCCTGATGAATTTTCCCTTTCATCATTATGAAATGCCCCTTTTTATCTATGGTTGTATTATTTGTCTCAAAGTATATTTTATTTGATATTAATAGAGCCATTCTAACATTATCATACTTTTTGCATGATAAATCTTTTTCTATTGTTTATATTCAGTGTATCTATATATTTATATTTAAAGTCGTTTCTTATAGGCCCCACACAGTAGGGTACTTTTTTTTATATGCTTTAACAATCTCTGCTTTTTAGTTGGATGAGAATGTTTGATCATGGTGGGCAAACTACAGCTCATGGACTAAATCCAGGCCTTGTTGTACTACTCACAGGCTAAAAATGTTTCCTACATTTTTAAAGAGTTGTAAAAGGAGTATATTGAGAAACTTTAGACTTTAATAATTCCTTTGGACCCGCTATAAAATGACAGTAAAATTTGACCACTTTTCATTTTTTTCTTCACTGGATACCCTATTAATGCAGTGTGTTGATTTATTGTACAGTTGACTTTTCAATCAAGTACGTTTTATAATTTTTTCTTTAACAAAGGTCACCTTATGAAATTAATCTTGTTTATTTTAGTCCTCTCTTTCGTCAGTCATTTCTGCATCCCAATTCTAAAAAAAAAAAATTTCTTTCAGAATTGTGCCATTAACAAATTTTATAACCATGTAACCATGTATACCAGTCGGTGTTTTGAATTAGTTATATGAAGTAATTAATTTAGTCTTTAAAGTACTATTAGTATCCCCATTTGCAGATGAGGAAAGTAAAGCATAGAGAAGTTAAGTAACTTGTCCAAGGTTACACAGAGTAGTGGAGTCAGAATTTGGGCCCAGGCTGTTCAGTTCCAAAGCCTGAGCCATCAACAACCACTCTTGCCCCATGATGTCACTGCAAGGGCATTGTGTTTGGGGTCAGGAGACCTTAGCGTCATTAACTAGTGCCAGATGTCAATTAAGTTCTCCATAAAATGGAGGAGTTAGACCAGATAGTAGGTATTCTTTTAGTTCAAAATATTATGATTATTCTTCTTTACTTAGATATCTGATCATTTCCCTATGAAGATGATGTAAGGAGAATCATAATTACTATCCCATAGATATTTTTTCAAGGTCCTAAATGAACATTTTTGTGTTGGAGTAAGTGACAGAAATGGGTTTTAAGCACAGCTCTGTCTGTTCCCAGGATTAAAATTTTATTGGAGTTGGCTTCATGGGCATGATTTGATCGGGCATGCAGAGGCCATCAGAAGGGCCTCACACTAGTGTAATATTCTGCCGTCACGATTCTGAAATTCTGAATGATTTATGACCAAGGGACCCCACATTTTAATCTTTCACTTCACAAATGATGTCACCAATCCTGCTCTCACTCCTTCTGCCGTAGTCTTGAGATGCTGCGTAGGTAGCAGAAGGCTTGCATAGGAGGTAGGGCTAGGAAATGCTCCCTAGTGTGGGGACATAATCTGTGAGTCAGTCACTTCTTAGAGACAACTAAGGGACCATCAGCGAATGCTGAATCTCTTGGTTGAATGCTGGATGGTTTGTTCTCTTTTGTTTCTTGTCTTTTGCACTCTGTAAGAGCAGGATTTTCCATTGCTTCTTGTTGATATTTATAGCCAACTTCTGTGGGTCAGTACCTGTTATCTTTCTAATTGGAGAAATAATTAAACATGTTTACCTAGATCTTGCATATAGAAAGAGAGAGAAAGAGACGTTTCTTAATATGTGGTTCCCACTTTCTCTCTGGGAATGATTCCTAATGCTGACATTGTATATTCTTTGCCAGCTATGCTGCTATGTTTTCTAGCCCATGTGAGAATTCAGAGTTTGTATTTCAAATAGAACAAGGCCCATTCCACCCATGAAGCTATTTCACATTCAGCTTATGCGAGCTCTTGCTCCCACCACTCCACCCCAGGTGGGTATCTCAGAGATTAAAGAAACTAAGTAGAAATTGCTTTGCAAAGAGTATAACCTGCTAACACTTCTTTGATATCACAGACTTTTTAGAACTCTCTTGTTAAACTGACCCACCGTTCTTACAAAAAAAAGGGAGGAGCATGGTTTGCCATTTTAAAGCATATGCTCCTGCTTAACAAAGTTAGTTGAAGCAAACCTGTCAAATGCCAAAGTGTAGTGTATTAAAATTTCAACGAAATGTCAGCTGAAATGGGAAAACTGGTGAATTTAAGAAAATCTGTCATAAAGATTGCATTGCATGTTTCTTTCTGCCTAAGTTCAGATGACATATGGAGGTTTAAAAATATAACCTAATGATGTGTCTTTATGGTAACAAGTTTATATAACCTAATTGCCACAAAACTGTCATTGCTGGTTAATTTATTAGGGTAATAGAAGATGTGCTCTTAGAATTTAGCTGGAATGAGTTCTGTCCAAGAACACTGATGGCCCTGAACTGTAAATTTTCTATTTTTGCCACTTAATTTGAAACTTAACAAGATGCACATGGTTAAATGCAGGTATAATATTTTTTAACGATTTTACCTGAAATACCAGTGTGGATGCAAGAACATAGGTAGGTTTGAGACAGTGCTAAAGGCTTGTTAAGGGAGAAGTCTAGATATAAAAGATTGGGAGAGTTTCTGTTCATGTCCTTTGCCCACTTTTTAATGGGGTTGTTTGATTTTTTGTTGCTGATTTTCCTGAGTTCCTATAGATTCTAGTTAGCAGCCCTTTATCAGATGTGTAGCGTGCAAATATTTTCTCCCATTCCGTAGGTTGTCTGTTTGTTCTCGTGATAGTTTCCTTGGCTGTGCAGAAGCTTCTTAATTTGATCAGGTCCCATTTAGTTATTTTTGTTGTTGCTGTGATTGCTTTTGGGAACTTCTTCGTAAATTCTTTGCCTAGGCTGATGTCTGTAAGAGTGTTTCCAACATTTTCTAGAATACTTATGGTTTCATGCCTTAGGTTTAAGTCTGTTATCCACCACGAGTTGATTTTTGTGAGTGGTGAGAGGTGTGGATCCTGTTTCAATCTTCTACATGTGGCTCTCCAGTTTTCCCAGCACCATTTATCGAATAGGGTTTCTTTTCCACAGTGTATGTTTTTGTCTGCTTTGTCAAAGAAGATAGACTAATGACCAATAAACATATGAAAAAATGAAATCATCAGGGAAACACAAATCAAAACCACAATGAGATATCATTTAACTCCAGTAAGAATGGCTTTTATCAAAAAGTCCCAAAACAACAAATGTTGGTATAGATGTGGAGAGATAAGAACACTTACACACTGTTAGTGGGACTGCAAACTAATACAACCTCTATGGAAAGTAGTATGGCGATACCTCAAAGAATTAAAAGTATAACTTCCATTTGATCCAGCAATCTCACTCTACCGGGTATCTACCCAGAGGAAAAAAAGACATTCTATAAAAAAGACATCTGATCCAGCAATCTCACTCTACCGGGTATCTACCCAGAGGAAAAAAAGACATTCTATAAAAAAGACATCTGCACTTGAATGTTTATAGCAGCACAGTTCACAATTGCAAAGATGTGGAAATAACCCAAGTGCCTATCAATCCATGAGTGGATTAATAAAATGTGGTATATGTATACCATGGAGTACCATAAAAAAGTGGTGAACTACCTATTGTATTATCCTGGATGGAGCTGGAGCCCATTCTTCGAAGTGAAGTATCACAAGAATGGAAAAACCAGTAAATACCACATGTACTTACCATTGAATTGGTACTAATTGATCAACAGTTAAGCGCACATATGGAAGTAACATCCCTTTCCTTCATATTGGTAAAAACATATTCCCAGTTTCATAATCCCCCTTGTCTTCTCTATCTCTTTCTTCATCTCTCTTTCTCTAACTACACACACACACACACACACACACAGACACACACACACACACGTGTGTATTTATCTATCTGAAAATATAATACTGAATATGAGATATATGAAGGAGTATGCTTTTAAAACAAATCTCATTAATTGTTGAAATTTCTTATGCTTCAGTACCAAGATGGTATTGGTCAAAGTCCATTTTTTTCACACTTTTAATATGTGTCAGTAGAGGAAAAAATTGGGGGAGTATATTTTAGAAGTTTAATTATCTATAGTTTAGATATGATAAATTAGCTAAGATCAAATCGGGTGCACCTACTAAATTGAATCATCTGGATGATTTCAGACTATTAAAACTGTATCTTCTAATGGTTCAGACCTTAACTTGGGTGCATCAAATTCTAGAGTTGTTCCCATCATGTGTTACAAGAAGGTGCACTGAACTGAGAATTACATATTGTCTAATTCAGCAATCCAATTTTCCAGATAAGTAATCAATATTTCAAGGTCATTGATCTGGTTAATAACAGAATTCGGGCTAGAACATCTATGTTAAAAGTCTCTTCCTCCTTGATATTCTGTGAATCTGGAAGAAAATAAGTTGGGTATTGGTTAAAATACAGCTTTCCAATTGTATTTATTTCCCACATCTGATTATAAAAGAGGAATTATCCATATGGATATTGTATGTGATTTTTCCATTTTTACCCAAAATAAAGCAAAGTTATTGTATTTTGAAATGTAGTAATCAATCAACATGTTGTCATTGAAGACAAATGACAATATGAAAATGTCTAAAGATTTGGTGATGTAATAAACTTTTATGTTATTATATTGGCAGTAAAAATCTAAAAAAGCCCCAACAAAACCTTAAAACATTATCTGATTTAATGAAGGATGTTGTGTGGCCTAAGAATTATTAAAGGCATAATAACCAAAACATTTCATGTTATCCATCTCCTAGAGTTAAAATTAATCAAGAATTTATGTACTTCCATGAGACAACTTTTGTGCCAACAAAATGTGGTTTGTATAATAAAAAGGCAGCATCACAAGCAAATTATACCTCTCAGTTTGAAAAATGTGGATGGGCTATAAATAATAAATTTGTGGAATAGTACATCCTTAAATGGTTATTTTTAATACATTAACAGAATTTTTAAAGCCTTCTTCTATTGACAGCTTTGATGAATGTTGTTTTGAATATCTTTTCTGCTGAATCTTTCAGAAATGTTTTCACAGGTTGAAATCAAGGGAAAAGCAGCTCGTCTATGTGACATCTATAGATATTTTGTCTACCTACTAAAATCACTTTAGAGAAATTTGTACTGAAACAATTTTCCACTATCTTTATTCTTCCCATGCACTCTTAGTGTTATGGTCAGCAAGTTCACTTCAAGTGAACCAAGAACAACATTGAGTTGAAAGAAACACGTACTTAATTTGTGATCCAAAATCATAGTTTTATTGTCTGTATTCCAACCAACCTTTTATTTATTTTTTTTTTTTTTTGGACTTTGTCCTTCAAAACCTGCCATTGGTTTTGTGTGCCAGTTTAGAAGGTTTAGTTGAAATTAAATCCTTAAAGCTGTTAGGATTTGTATATTAATATATTCCCAGATTTAATTATGTCTAGTTAATTTTTAAATAGCTTAATATTTTTTAAAAATCTCTAGATGTGTTAGTCTTTAGTTGTTCACATATTTATTTAAACCGTTTATTATATAATATTGCATTTGATTTTAGAGTTACTAGCTTTAAGTATTAAATCTTGCTATGTAGTTATTTCCTAAAGAAAACATGTTTACATGAAAGATGGAGTCACTCAGATCTATTATGTGAAGTTTATTATCTATTTCACCATGAAAACAGAAAAATATGAACAGTTATTGGCATTAGGTAGTAGATAGATTCTGTGTGGTATAGACCCTGTGCTGTCCACATATACACCAACAATTTTAATATGCATGCTCTTTGATTCTATGAAATCCAGAGAACTGGGTTTGACAAAAAATTAAAATTTGACACATACCCCTTAGAAAAGTTTCAGGTTACTCTGATAACCTCAAAGGATGCATTGTCAACAGAGAAAACTAGAAGATATTTGCGTCAGGGATTGCTTTAGTGAATACAGCCTCTCAGTTCCCCAAGGGAGATTTGGTGGTATTGAGTCTTTGCCCGTCTCCAGTGGAAACCTGCCAGGACACAGGAAGCCCCACCTGGGGATGAACAAACCTCATATACCAACAACGCCAACATAAATTAACTTACATTGTTAGGACTACCGGTCTGCCCATATGCGAAGTCAGTCATTCACAAGGCCTAGGACAGAAGGAACATGGCAGACCCAGTTGGCACCTGCCACGGGATTAGAAAATGGACAATTCATTTATTTTAGTTATACTACATTTGTATTTGATCATGATATATAAATGTAAAACATAGCATCTCTTTATCATCTCTTCCTCCCATTCATCAGGGACGACCAGTGCTAATAGATCACGTACCTTTAGAACTGTACCCTTTGTACTCTTGTCTACCTCCCAACCCCCACCAATGCTGCCTGCAAGTCAGCGCTAATAGATATCACTCACTCTTTTCACCACTTACACCGTATTGCATTACATAGATGTGCCCGTGAATTGTTTAAGCATTGTCCTGTTGATGAACTTTTAGATTTCCTCTCACTGTCATATACAGTGGAGCAGTGAAAGCTCTGTATACCTGTTTTTGTACTCTCTTCCATTTTGTAGGATATTAGATTAAAAGCACTGGAATTACTGACTACATGGGGCATGTCCATTTAAAATTTTGTAGATACTATCAGATTACTCTCTAAAGAAATGTGTAAATTGCAAACTCACAGTGTATTTTAGCATTATTTTAAAATTTTATTGCCAGTCTGATTGGCAGAGGCTCAAGACTATTTTCTTTAATTAACCTGCTTCTCCACTAACCACTAGTGAATTTGAGCATCTCTTCAAATATTTATTAGTATTGATATTTTTTTCTATCAATTTTGGCCAATAAATTGCTAATTTTTATTCTTTAAATGTTTCATTCTTTGTATGTGAAGAATGTTCATCATTTGTCTTTTTATTTGGTTTATCGTGAATTTCATCATAGAGAAGTTATATTTTTATGTATTCTAATAAGCTTCCCTTTTGCCTTTTGATTTTTAGGTTTTGTGTTTTTCTTATGATGTTTCGCTACCCCAAGATAATAAAAGTATTTTTTATATAATCATAAATATTCTTCCAATATGTTGATATAACCCAGTATTTCCATAACAAGTTGAGCTCCTTAAGTTCTTTAACAGGATTCTAAATGCCAGTCAGCCTCTCAAGATGTGTGAGGAATAAGGCCTGTGTACTCTTGAAAGAATGTGAAGAGCTGGCAGTGTAGATTTGTAGATTTGTAGAGTGTCAGGGTACAAAGCTAATTTCATATTTTCGCTTCTGAACTGTCTTTACTGTAGAGATAATTGAATAATACTGAAAATTATTTAAGTGGTTCCTGTAGCATTAAATCACAATAAAGGTCCTCTAGGCTGGGAGATTGTGTGGGAGAAATCATGTCACTATTTAAACTGTTGGCACAGATGGCCAGCTTAAATAAATCTGTGAGGGCCACTTAGGATAAATGCAAACCTCAGATGGGCGAAAATGATGATTGGGTACATTGCATGAAAGCACAAATTCACGGAGGTTCTCTAGTGGTCATTTTAGCTGAAAAATTGGGACATGAAGGGAGAACAGCAGAAAAGAAATAATTTGAGTTGGGAGTGCTCAAGAAATATTCAGTGAAATCCAAAGGATGCTCTCACCTTCTAAATATGTATTTCCACATGTCATATCACATGCATAGTGCAATAGGTAAGTTATTAAAAGCTCCTTATGTGGCAGGCACTGTCATAAATATTTTAAATGCTTTGCTTGACTTATCTCACTTCATGCTTAAAATTTGTTTTTTACACCAAGTCTCTTTAGACTTATCTGCTGTCTTATTAATTCCCCTGCCTTTTTATTGGAATACATCATTGGAGGACTAAGCTTACGTTTTCACTCTGGTACTCATACGAATATCAGTGCCACATGAGCAAGGACCATGTTCATGTCACTCAATATTTCCTATCTAGTGGTTAGCGCAGGGCATGGCACAGGGTCAATGGTCAACTAATATTAATATTTTTTGACTTCATAAAAGAACTTTGCTTCCAGATTTTGTGAGAATAATGATTCTTAAACCACCAAATGCTAACAAGCTAAGATCAACTTCCCTGTCTCCCATTTTGCTACCCAGAACCTTTGGTCCCTACCTGAAAACAACCTTGAAATATTAAGGAAAATGCAAAGTGGCAGTTTTACACATCAGTAACCGAGACTGATTCTGTTTGTTCCAAAAGAATTTTCCAAATGAGAGGGCCTCTCCACATTACCAGGACTGAGAAAAAAGCAAAGAGAGAAAAGTTTTCTGGAAAATGTTTTACAGAGAAATAATTATGGAAGATATTGCCCTCAACACTTCAAAAAATGATTGATGTTCTAGAATTCCATGGGGAGGATGTGTAGAGTGTGTAGAGATACAGATAAATTTGGCAGATATTTACATCTGGAGTGGAAGGGAATACTCATCCCAGCTCTTGGGATGGAGGCTCTTAGCTGAAAGAAAAGACCAGAGGAAATGAGAAACCCGGCACTTTTTGGAAGAGGTCAGGGATGCTCAACAAGGAGATTGCATCTGCAGCCGAGATTGCTCATTCTGCAGTCCACTTTACGGGTGCCTGGGCTGTGGTCCTACAGAAGAGTATGGAAGGGGATAATTGGTAAGCTGTTGTTTTGAGACGATGGCAGAGGATGAAAGAAGAAGAGTTACAGCAAATGTAAAATGTATAATCCTAGCTTCTCATTCTTACCACTGCAAATACTATGCTCAAGAGACAGTTCTCCCCTCAACTCTCAGAATGGGGCTGTTGGGCAGGACGGAAAGGCAGCATACATGTAATCTGTGTGAGAAAGGACTACATCTGTCGGGTTCACCTGGGACAGGGCCTGCCTTATAGTAAAACTGGATAAATATTTGTTGTTAAATTAAGAAAACTGTCTTCTCTTATCTTGCCCTTGGGTTTTGGCACAATTATCCTCAGTAACACTGACTGTCCCAAGAGCCAAATTTGCATTCCAGGTGAGTGTTCCTTAAGGGCTGAGATCATCTCTACCCATATCCAAAGTGAGAGTTTATCATATTCCTGGCACATGACCAGTGCTATTAGTAAATTAGTGTTGGATGAGTGAATGGCTGAATAAATGAATGAAGTTGAACACTTACTATTAACTAAGTGTGGGGCAAACTCCACTTTTGTGAGGAAGTCTTTACCTAATTATTCCAACGACAAACTAGGAAGCATATCCCACTCCACTCCACACCCTCTACAATTACACACCACCATATGACAGATGAAAAATCCAGACACCCATCTACATTCTAACAAGTTAAAGAAAATATGTACAAGAATTTACCTCTATGAGTAAATTCCTGATTCCATATTTATGAGCTTAGTTTTACAGTGGCATTTGCAATAAAAGTACATCAGCTCTTTACTTATGTAGTTGACAACATATCCTTCTAAGGGAATGATTTTTGAATTTGAATAAACTGACCTTTATCAGAATTTGAGAGCCATCATAAATCATCTCCCCAGAAAAAAAATGCATGTATATATTTTAACAAATGTTTGCATATAACATCAGAGCTTTTACTGTAGCCCAGGTTAAGAAACTTGATTACAATGAGGAAATTTTAATACCAACTGCATATTTGGTGTTATTAAAAAATTATTCTTAATTTCTTGGTGTTATGTTTAGATGACATGATATATTACCTGAGATTTGTTTCAAAATAATCTGTGGTTGGGGAAGAGGTTTCGATATACATTAGCACTAATAAAGTAGTTCTGTGATGATAGAAATGTTCAACTCTTTTGTAGCACTTCACAGTCCAAATGGCAGTCACTCACCACATGTGGCTACTGAGCACTTGAAATATGGCTAATACAGCTAAGAACTGAATTTTTTATGTTATTAAATTTTAATTAATTTAATCAATTTATTTTAATTAGTGAGTGACAAGTGGCTACTATACCGGACAGCACAGAAACAGGTAAACAATTGGCTTGACATGATGATACTTGAAGCTGTATGATAGGAACATGACTTACATACACCATTTTCTCGGTTATGTGTTTGGAACAGTTCATAATAAAAATTTAAGAAAATTAAAAAAAAAACAGAAAGACAAATACAGCATGATCTCATTAATATGTGGAATCTAAAAAAGTCAAAATCTATTGTGTTCGTCAAAGTCCAGCCATCCAGAGAGTAATTAATTTCTTTATTCTGAGCCGTCTGTTGATCCATAATTTACACTGAAGCATCCGTGTCTCCATGTATTTAATTTTAAAAGGAATGTAAATGCTAGGATCTGGGGTTAATAAACCAAAACTGAATTTTTCATGGAATGTCTAATACATAGTAAGTGCTGTAACTAATGCAACTTGATGATTTAAACAACAACAAAAGGTAAAAGAGGACACATGGAATCAGGGTGCTGTCTGAAGGTGCATTGACCCAGTGAGGAAAGGGCTTGGGATACGTGGGCTTCTTCCTAACAGAAGTACTATTGATACAGCATCATGCACTGACATGAGGCAATAGAACTCTTCCTGGGGCTGGAGGGAGCTGAGCCACTTAGCCCTGGCATTTGCTGTCCTCTACCAATGGGAGGTTCATCTCCCCACTTTTCCCCCTTCTTTCCTTCTTTGACCCTTCTTTCCTTCTCAATGTCTTGAATCAAGTATGGACAAAAGAAATATTTTCTTCATTTGCACTACAAGGCTGAGGTTAGATTGACAGTTTCAAGTGCACTTCACTGAAGGTGTGATGATATCAAAATGGAAATGAACAGGAAGCCTAAGATGCAGCCAGATAATATAACTTGTTCATAATATTAGAGGATTAATATGGTTGAAAATGTAATGCATATCTGATACTATATTGTGTATATAAATATTATCTTACTTGATCTGCATGCCAGACTTAGGAAATAGATATTATTCTCATTTAATAGATGAGAAAACAGAGCTCAGAGAGGTTAACTTTGTGGTCTAAATTGCAAAGCTAAAAGACAACAGAGACCGGATTTGAATCTGAGATTACCCACTCCAAAACTCATGCTCCTAATCACTCAATATACTTTACTATTTCATCTTCAGCTTGGAGACCCATAGAGGGTATCACTCTACCTGGCTCCTGACCTGCCTCCAAGCAGCAGAGGGTTTTCTTTTTTTTTTTTCCCTTTTATAAAGAAAACCCTGAATATCCACTCACCCCCTTCAGAATAAAGCCTGTCCGCTCCTATAGGAACGTAACCTCATCCTAAGACATCAACCCATCAGCCATGTCAGAATACATCTCTGCACATAAGAAATGGATAATCAATACAATCACCTTCAGACTCTCCCTTCACCCCTAGACCCCCACCCTGGGCACCTCTCTTGCCTTAGCCACAGAGGAGGGCACAAATTGATTTCGTATCTTTTTCATCATCCCAAATCCTTATGATAATAAGTAGTGCTGGTGGTGGTGGTGATTTCCATTTATTGAATACCTAATATATCCATGGGGCTACACTCAATACTTTACACATTTACAGGAGTCCCAACAGTAGTTACTATGATCTCCATTTTACAGATGTAAAAACTGAGGCTCAGAAAGTTTAACCATGCTCACTCAATCTGGTAAATGCAAATGCTAGGATTTGAACCCAGAACTGCATGATTCCACAGCTTCTGTTTCCTCTACTGAAAAAGAGTAAAATGGAAATAAGTGTATGTACAGGGAAAGTTGAGGGTCATTTGTGAATAAGCATCTGTTTCTGTGTCTTTTCTTGTTCTGAAGCTTCATGGTAGGACCTATGAAGTCAGGTAAAGATCTGTTTATTTTAGGACCATGATATTCTTATACCTTTCTTTTGGGCCCCTCTCACTCACCCCCACATTCAGTAAAGCCCATTTGTTTTTACCCTTGTGAAATCTTAAGAACAATTGATCTCTGTCACATTGTGTTGTACCAATTACACAACCATTTTATTTCCACCTCACTGTACAGTCCCGCTCTCTGATTCTATGGGATAAGTAAGTGTTTGCCCTGGTGTTCACAGCAGTGGTGTTGGCAAAAGTTTCTGCATTACTTAAAACCTGATTGAAGTCAGCTGCAGAAACAGTCTGCTTTCTAATTTTAAGAAGTCAGGTTCTTTTTTCACAAGAGCACCGCATGCTCTAAACAGAAAGGTTAGTGACTCAGCATTGCTCCTGAAACTCTGCACAGGAAGCTCAAAATTGGCCCTGACAGTCTCAGTGCAGCTCAATTTCCAACACCTGATACCAGTAGTCGTTACTTGCGAATGCAGTTGGGTGCGAACTTGGTACAATTGGGTTCGAAATAGAGATTTGAGTGTGTCATTAAAAAGAAGAGAGAGACAAGAAATTGTAAAGTCTATAATTTTTATAAGCTACAGTGAAGGTGATCTGGCTTTTCATAAAATAATAAAGTTGCTTTCCAGTGCTCCGGGGACAGTTCACACCCTCAGTAGTAAATTAAGTTCCTGACAAGGTAAAATTTTGTGGAAGGTAACTTTGTTATTATAGATTTGTAGAATCTATAGGCAGAATGAATACCAATAATAATAATAGATTCTGTTGATAATTCAGGGGTGTGTTTATTAATGTGTGATCTTTGGATCATTTGTGTCAAAATGACATGGGATATTTGCTTAAAATGTAGACTTCCGAACCATACTTCAAGCTTAATGAATCACATTCTATGCAGGTAGAGGCCCAAGCAAAACAATTTAAAGGCAGATAGATACATCATTTATAAGGTAATTAGATGAGGTAAACTCTATAAAGCTGGCAGGTATCGAGCACTCGGTCCATTACTGTAGCTAATTGTGTCCTTTACCTCTCTTTCTGCACCTTGCCCCTTTTCTCCTGCAGGATTTTTCCCCATGTCTTACTCTTTAGGAGGAGTTCACTGAGCTATTTCACACTGTGACACAGATGACTGACAGTGGTTTCAAGGGCTCCCCTTTCTAGAAGCTGCATTTACAGTTTAACATGTGTTATACCCTAAGCTTCATTTAAACCAAAGGAATGAAGCTCTAATAGTGCAATTTGAATTGAATCAGAGAGAAAAGATCATTGGAAGTGGTAGTCGGTAAAGTCTTACTTTAGTAGATACTAGAATGTGTCCACAATTTTTGTTTTTATTGGTGTTTAACAAGCACATCTATCGCTTAGACAGCTATAATGGGTTTGTGTTTTAAATAACACTCTCTTTCCCTGAGCACCAGCTCTTGAGACCTTGTCTTTCTGTTTTAGTCATTCTCTGTATCCTCAGCACCTTAGTGTAGATGCACAGATACATGTTTCATGGACAACTAAAAGTGTATTTTATATGTTTCATTTAAAAAGATAATTAATGTCATTTTTAAGGTACTTTAAACCAGAAAGTAAGAGGAGAGTGATTTAGTGAAGAGTGGTAAGAATGAGGAGACCAAATTTCTAGTCTGGTTGAATCACTTTAGAAAGCCACTTCTCTGGATTGCCTTGAAATACGACGTCTGACCAGCTCTCCTGGGCCTTGTGTACATGAGCTGGTTTGCACGTATGTTCAAGATCCCATGAGGACTGCAGCTCAAATTAAACTGCAACCTATTCCAATTCAATAGCTGCTACTTTTGCTTCAGATTTTTAAGATGTGCTTTTTGACTGTACTATTTATTGTGTTATTGAGACATATTTGTGGTATCTTAACACTAATAGCTGTACCTTTCAAACCAGAGTAAGTATAATCTTTTAATATCAAGTGTTATTTTTAGCAAATTAGGAATGGTTTAGGGAAATGCCTTTTATTTAGTCTCAGAAATTCTTATAACTGCTATTACACCTGCACGACAAGATAAACACATCACCATGATAATAATTACCTTCAAGCCAGAAATGGCCAGTTAGGGAAAACATGTGTTTGTTTCTAGAAATGTTCAAAAAAAAAAAAAATCATATGACCTCAAATCAAATATGTCTTACCATTAGCTCATTTTAAGGACTGGATTAATTTCTTTGGGAATATATTTAATTGCAAGTATTTTAGGAAATTAAGATTGATATACAACTAATGGCCTCTTCCTTCGGATATTCATATTTTAGTACAATTAAGACTGAATATTTTTACTCTCATGATTAGTACTAACAACTTTTATTGAATATTCACTATGTGCTACCCAGTTATATAATTTAGCTTACTTAAGCTACTCAACAACCTCCTATTAACTATGATTATCTTTCCAATTTACAGATGATGAAGCACAGTTTCCAAAAAGTTAAATTTTACAAGGTCATAAAGCAAGTAAACCTGCTGTCTTAAATATTTAGTTTCACAATTCCCAGAATTCTCAGCTCCAAAGAAATAGGGTGTAGTAAAATATAAACTGGAATTGAAAGAGGGAAATTCTGATGGAATTTCCAATCTAAATAGCATTATACATGTTGGTCAAATACTTAGTAGTCATTTTAATTCTATATTCAGACAAAATGAGTTAAAAGGATTCTATATGTTGATCTGGAAATGTAGCCACTCTGAATTTTATGGGTGACAGTAAGTTTCACATACCAAATAACTGGTTTATAAATTTAATGAAGGACTTTTTATAAGGGGAAAAAAATAAGTACTGAGTTCTCTAGGTTCCTACGGCACACCTAATTTAGCCAAAACAAGTAATTTAATAACATATCAAGCACTTATCCTGGAGCATTGTGTAAATTGCTTTCCAGCTTAAACTGACTTCTGCCATCAAGGAACTTGCAATCTAGAACAATTCGTATCCATTTCTTTTGAGCAGGTATTAGCAGCTCTGTTTTGTTTTCTTTTTATAAAAACTTCAAATATAACTTTCACCCAGGCAGTACAAAAGCAATCCATGTAACCAAAACATGTGTACCTCTGTAATATTCTGAAATTTAAAAAAAGAAGAAGAGGCCAGGCACGGTGGCTCACGCCTGTAATCCTAGCACTCTGGGAGGCCAAGGCGGGTGGATTGTTTGAGCTCAGGAGTTTGAGACCAGCCTGAGCAAGAGCGAGACCGCCGTCTCTATTAAAAAATAGAAACAAATTATCTGGCCAACTAAAAATATATATAGAAAAAAAAAATTAGCCGGGCATGGTGGCTCATGCCTGTAGTCCCAGCTACTCGGGAGGCTGAGGCAGGAGGATGGCTTGAGCCCAGGAGTGTGAGGTTGCTGTGAGCTAGGCTGACACCACGGCACTCACTCTAGCCCGGTCAACAGAGTGAGACTCTGTCTCAAAAAAAAATAATAATAAAATAAAATAAAATAAGAAGAAGAAAAGGAAAAAATCATAAAAAAATAAATTTTAAAGACTTCAAATAGCTAAATAGCGAAAAATTCTTGTCAGGCAGAGTGATTTCAACTGCTTTTATTGCTGAGAATACTCTTTTCTCAGTGATACAGGTTTAATCTGTCAGTAAGGGAATCATGTGTTATATTTCTCCCTCAATAAATACTGTCTATGAAAATGAAAAGCTTATTGTGAAGATTTATGACTAATTCCTGTAGATGAGCCATGGTTATTACCTTTAGGAGGCAGATTGAAGAAACAGAGGCCCGGTTCCTCTATTGGGGTTTTATAAAACGCTGTTGGGCTACAAAAGCTTATTGTACACTAGTGTCAACTGCAAACGCACTGACTCTTGTAGACACTCAAAACTCATTAAGTGACTTTTATGACCATATATATTTTTAAAAGATCAGTTACCAAAACTTTAAAGCTTGCCAATTGTGATTTACAATTTTAAAAAATGCTGTATTTCATATACAGAGCAAGAACAGCTAAAATAAAATTTCTCTTAATTTAAGCAGAGCTTTGACTATTATTACATGAACAAGTATATTTAAATAACTTTTCTTAGCTGGTCTAGGTTCCACAGGTACTTCTTATTCCTCTTTCTCTGTTTTTTCTTCTTTCCTTCACTCCTCATTCACAATGTTCACATATAAAGTCTTCTTGCTTTGTATACCAAAGCTACCTTTTCCCACATTTAAAATGCACAGAACATATTTATTTCCTGCCACTTTTATCACATGACCCATTTGTGTTGGAATTGACCATGATTACAGCAGTAATTAAAATGTGTGGCAGGGATTATAGAAATTTATATTGTTTTCTGAACATTTCTGATATTGATAATATTCTTGTTATTGGTTAATGTTAGGGAGAAAATATGCTTTACTGCAATAAGTTACATATAATTATAAATTTATATTCAATTAACTCATTGGTTAATTCCCTACAAAATTCAGCAGTACTATTAGTATCCTTACATACATAGCATATGAGACCAAAAGTTTATATGAAAACTGTCAATCAGTAAAAAGAAAAAAAAAAGTTTAAGGATTTCTGCAACCTAACTGCTCACTTATCTCTTTAATACCTTCTGAGTATTCTGGTTCTAAACTATATTCAACCTAGGAAAGAAGCATTCTTTCTCATCTTTTTACATTTGGGCTTTGTTCCCACGTTTACCTCTGTTGGGTTTTATTAGCCGTGCATTAGGTCAGGTCTTACAAAGTTAAAATTGATCTATATCCTGGAATTCTCTCGATACCATGGCTAATTCTAACTTAACCATTTTCGTATACAGAAAGTTGGCTGCATTACCATCATCTCTATTACTAGCATAAACTAATGTTCTGTCCATCAGACTATATTGTCAACTGAAGAATAGCAAGGCTCATAAATTTAGAAAGGAGAGCTTTATTTCTCATAAGGGGTGCAGTCTGCAGGTGGTTATTCTGCCAGGTTTGGAAGCAAAGCCTCTGGCCTGAAGCCAGAAACAGGCCCTTCAAGTGGGGGGGCAAAGGCAACAGAAATCTATGCTGAGCAAGGTGGCCAAACATACATGTTTAATGAACCACAGGAGGAGTCATGAATATTTATGAAAGGAGAAACATGCACATGTGCAGGTGAGCTTTATGCCCCTTCGTGGGACCCATGTTCAGTAATGGCAGTGTTAGCATGATCACAGGGTGGAGTTTTTGGCTCTCTGACATCAGAAGATGAAATAGAGGGCACAAAAGCCCTCTGAGCACAGCCTCTGTCGACTGGTCAAAACCACTCCATGGTCATTGTTCTCCTACCAGGAAGGAATGCTGGTCAGTTGTGTGGAAATCATAAAAAGGTAGGAGCAGCATTAGGCAATTTGTTGAAATCAGCAGTAGAGCAAGTCTTTCCAAAGGGTTTTATTGCCTTCTCCATGGCAGGAGGATTTTTGAAGTGTATATACTACTAAATTGTTAACTTTATTTATAAGTAGCAGAAGATTTCATTCGCTGGCTGGAAGACGCTGAGTACCCGGTCTTGCCAAAATGCCTACTTGAATGCTGGAAGAAGAAAAAGGAGAGCAGGATTTTGGGATGATCCACGGCCGATGGGAAGTCATAGAGCATAGTTTCCTCTAGGCAAAATGACTGATTTACAGAGTTTGGCTCCAAAGCCAGTGGCACATTTTGACAAATGGAGATGGTAGATCTGTTCACATTCCTCTTTCTAGATAGGTCATCCCAAGTCGTGTAGTTCTCCCAGAATTATTTGCAACTCTACTTCTACACAAGTCAGATCCCTGCAAACTGGAGGTAAATTCAGATTTATCAGCACTGTGATGAATAAAGCTACCTACTTCTTAATTTAAGAGACTGGTGACACTTTCTCTGACTCACTGTAGTTCTCCTCTATAGTAAGTCATTCTGTTGTTTTCCTGAATGCAATCTGGATTTTTAAAAATCTTTTCTGTTTTGAAAAGGAAATATCTTCTTAAGAAGGATATATTCCAAGGCCATGCAACACTGAACTAAGTCTTACCTTTGTTTTTTCTTGTTAGTAATTGGTCTTAAAATTTTTGGCTCTGCTGAAGACTTCATTATACTGAATTTTAGCCATCACTGAGGTGCTACATAAAAACTTGCTGGAAGATTCTGGTCATAATTTGGTCTTCAACAAGTTCGAAGGAGAAACTTGGCAATCAGAAACAGCTTAACTTATTATGAAAGAAAAGATCTGAGATCAGTCAGGGAAACTTCCTTGACATAACTAATTACCTTCTCAAATTAGGTTCACAGTCAGAAATTCACCATTTAATATTAAACTCTGAAGAAAGATAAATAAGAAAACAGGCAAATATACTGAAGAATATTGTATGAAAGGTTTCAGATCGATGTTAGCATAACTAAATTCTACTTGCTGGCAAATATAGCAAACCTGTAATGAAAATTCTCTATGTAGTTTGGCATATTCATTCCCTAGGTTGAAAAGAAACCTTCCTCTTAAGCATATCAGCTCTCTAATTTCCAGTGGCATCTTGATGAATTTAATTATCCCCATATCCAAGACTGTAATTTTCATTCATTCTCTCTCCCCTTTGCCCAAGAAATCACTTTTTTTCTTTTTAGTTTGAAGGAAAAGTTTAAGTTGTTTCATATAAATTTTATCTTTATTAAGGAAGGAGGGAAAGTATTCACTCATATGTATGAGAAATCTTCACTAGATGCATAGCATATTCTACTGCATATTCTTATCTACAGGGTCAAAAATAGAACTGCCATTTAAAATATTATTTTTAGAAAAAAAAATGTTTCTCTTAAAACTCCCTAATTGAGAACTATTCAATGATCTCACAGCAGGAGCTGCCAGTTTCCCTGCAGGAAATCTATTTTGCAGTATAGGTTTGGGCATGCTAATCTGCTCACAGCCACATGAGAGAAAACGGGAACTTTTATCAGAATTTCTAAGGCAAGTTGTTCTAATAATAAGATCTAAAGAAATCCAAAGATAGGAAACCGTAGGATTACAAGTTGCCAAATGTAGATCCAGTGCGGCCCAAAGGCCTTACTTAGTTGTCAACATTTATAATTGGATTGATTTCTAGCTTCTGTAAAAAAAACAAAAACTGATGACATTGATTATGTAAAAGTAAAAGTTGCTGTGCAGGACCCTGCATTATACAAACACCTTTCTAAAGGTGAAACCTTGACCTCAAACAGAAATGGAATAACCAGCCATTTCTAGGCCAGTCTGTCAGCCTAGAAACTTAAAAGACAATTAACTAAAATTATATCTCACTCTTCCCAACTAATCTCTAACAGGCTCTTCAACCCCTCTTTCAAAATATCTCTTAGCTTCTCTCTTTGCCCGACCCCACAAACACTTCTCTAGTCTAAGCCTTTGTCATGTCTTGTTTGGACCACTGTTGCTTCTTTAGACTGGCACTGAAAAATGAAACGTCCCCAAATATCAAGTACTTTGTGTTAATAAGTCAGTTAGACCAGGTGTGGGGAGTAGGCAACATTTATAGCAGGCAGCCTTTACTCAACTCCAGGAATTTAATGCCCTCAGATATAGTTTTTTTTCCCCCCTAAGAGAAATTAGAAATACTCCAGTTGCTAAGTGTTAATATTAAGTAATGTCTGTTGGCCAAGCTGAACCTGTAGTCTCATATTTGGCAACTTCCAACACTGAGCTCCTTACCTTTAGGTTTTTCTGTCTTCCATTGTAATCTCTGAAGCATTGCAAGATAAATCGTTCTAAAACTCTGCTTTTTATCATACCTTGTTGCTTATGAACTGAAGATAATTTTCATGGCCAACAGACAACATCAAACCAGAACTGCTGTCCCAGACATGTTAAGTGTTTTTTAATTTTAAAATTATATGAGATTTGACCGATAAGTGATCCAAAACGCATGGTAGGCTTCCAGGTTTCCACTTTTGTGACATGGTGATTTTTGCAGTTGTGTAGTTCACCTCCTGTGTGGGATGGCTTTCAGACACTGGTTATGGTATGAGATTGAGAATTAACTTTGTAGGCACAGTCAACGCAGCTCCTAGTTTAGGCAAGAAAAAAAATTGAACCGATACATTTGGAAGTTCAGGATAGGTAGAAAATTCAGTATAGTTAGAATGGCATTGTGATATTAGTGCTTTTCTATTTCAAAGAAATTTCACATGCATTTTCTCATTTAATATTTGCAGTAGCCTTGTGAGTTGGGATGAGTATTGACATCCCTAATTTTGTTTATGAGGAAGGTATATTGAAGAGACTGGGACTTGTCTAAAGCCACAGTTTTATTAATGAGTAGTTGAATCTGAACTGATATACTTGTTTCCCAAATCCCAGTCTTGGGGAAATTTTGCTTTGCCAATTCTGCGAAAACAGACACTATGGGCATCGCAGACATCTGCTATGTTTGCCATTCCGTTCCCTAACCTATAACACCTAACCAGTGACATAGAGGTCTCTCATCAAATCACTGTCCTATTATTAGCCATTCACTATCACATTACTTAAGTAGACTTTTCAGCAGTTAATTCCAGGAAAATATTGGTATCTTGTGGGTATTTTTATCTTTGATTGAGAGAACTCTAATTTTTCTACCTTTCCTGATATTTTTTTTCTCTACACTTTGCTTTTTCAAATATTTGGGGAGATGGAAGTGTGGCAGGGGGTGTGTGTGTGTGAATTGGATCATAAATTAAACAGAATATTTGTGTTAAATGAGATCACAAAGGTAAGTCACAATTGTGGGAGGCACTTAGACTTACCCTTGCATATTAGCTAATAGACTTAAGGTTTCTATGTGTGATGTGTACAGTGAGCTGAATCTCTGTTGTGTTACATGACTGCAGATAGGCTTTGGAAATTTTATTCCAGATAAATCTTGAAAATCTCCCGATTAAATGGCTCTTTATCTTTGGAAGAGACATTTAATGCTGTGAAATTCTGTTGACTCTTTCCTGGTGTTAATGTTTTGAAGCTAAAGTTGGTCTTTGAATGTGTATGTGATTCTCACTGAACTTTGAAAACACGTAGTAACATTTTCTGACATAAAAGTGACATTTCTTGGGGTGTTTTGGAGATAAGAAACAATTAGGCTTTAAATAGTGCAATTGAGGAAGATTCAACATGTAACAAATGTGTATGTGCATATGAATTGTGTGCTGTTAGTAGAAAATGAGGGGGGAAAAATTGAGTTAAATATGGCAAGCCAGAAATTCTAAAGTACAAATTAGAGAGGGCTGGAAAAAAATGATAATTCCTACTCTCTGCTTTTAGAGAGAAAAAAAATGTTAACTCATTAATAGTTAAGCAAACTC
>CM052447.1:12994527-13029666 GCA_028533085.1 Varecia variegata
GATTCAACATGTAACAAATGTGTATGTGCATATGAATTGTGTGCTGTTAGTAGAAAATGAGGGGGGAAAAATTGAGTTAAATATGGCAAGCCAGAAATTCTAAAGTACAAATTAGAGAGGGCTGGAAAAAAATGATAATTCCTACTCTCTGCTTTTAGAGAGAAAAAAAATGTTAACTCATTAATAGTTAAGCAAACTCAAAATATGTGATTGACTATTTTTAGAATTTTATTTAAATTTTCAACAACAATAATAATATTTAACATTGATTAAGCTTTTAATATGTTCCAGGCCTCATGCTGAGCATTTTCATATGGAGTATCTCATTTATCTTCACGACAGTCCCATATGTTTGAATTAAGTTGTAGTATTTTAATTTGTTTTTAAATCATATGCAGAATTTTTTTCATGTGTATAATTCGAAATAGTTTTAAAAAAATACAAAATGGTGATTTGAAGAAATTTAAAGAATAGAATTTGAAACTTAACACGGACTATAGATATCAAAAGGTTCCTAATCAGGACCTTGTATGATTAATAAATTAGGAAATGTGTTTATTGTCTCTCACAGACTTTTTGCCTTATCAGCAGAATATATTCTTAGAACAATATCTGAATTTCTAAAAGGGTAGATTTTTCTTTAAATAATATTTTAGTAATCTGTATCAACAACAGAGTGGATAATGACTGTTTCATTCTACTGTGCTTTCACATTTCTATTAAAAATAGAGCACCATTCATGCATTCTCTCGTGCGTTCTTTCAGTTAAGAGTTAAGTGAGCACTTACCATGTGCTAAGAAGAACAATGGTGAGTGTTATTTCTGCTCTCAGGTACCCAGATGACTGGCATTTGCATAGAAAATTTTTTTTGTTGTTAAATTAGATCTCTGCTGATTTTGTTCAGATAATGTCAAATGATTGGTTCTAAATTTATAGTCCTTTGTGCACATTTAGTTGAATGAGATTCAAGTATCTAAATATGGAGAACAATCACTTGCCTATTTCATAGCTAAGAGCAATGGAAACCTAAGAAACCCTTAGATGATGGAGAGATATTGCTTCATCAGCAGCATTCTGCCTTGGAGCTAGCTGTGCCAGTCATACTTTTCATTTTAGATGCAGTTTTGAAAGAGGTTCCCGTTCTATGATTGTCATTTCCTTTCGAAATGGTTTATTGTATTCTGTAGAATCTAGGTTACTTTTTATAACATTGAATCTCTGGGGAATTGGGCAGAACAAAATGCTCCCTGACATAAAAGTGCCTACTTAGCTGGCTTTACAGAATTCATCTAGATGAGTTGAGAACTTTTAATGTTAACTCACTGGACACTTGAAGTACATAGTGCTTGGCAGGTGCAGGTGGAAGCCCCACCTGAGCATAACACCAGCCCTAAGGAGTGTCCCCAGTTGTGTAACACCGTCAGATTTCAGAGACAGAAAGAAGAGCCAAGTCCCAAGTCCAATTGTGCAACAAGAATACAAATAAAATAACAACTTTAATAGCTAGCAAAGCCTTCATTACACTGCTATCTAAGAGGCTCATAAGGCAGTTAACAAGAGATGCTCCAAAGCACAGTGAATATAGAAATACTTTGGAGATAAACAGGCAAAGGAAAGAATCATGAATCATGCCTCTGCTACTTACTAGTTGATTGGAGGAAATATCTTGACCTTTTTGTGTTTCTAATTCTTCATCTGCAAATCTGTGATAATAATATTTTCAAATAGGGTTACTTAATGCACATAAAAAATTGAGTGTTCCCAACACAAATAAATGATAAATGTTTGAGATGTGGGTGTGCAAATTAGCCTGATCTGATCACTATACCGTGTATGTACTGAACATTACTGCATACTCATAAATATGTACGATTATTATGTGTCAATTAAAATCATGCTGGTGGTGGTGGCATTAGTGAAGTATATCTAACGAAGTCATATTATGCATATTATAAATGACTTGGACATATAACACTACTTTATTAAAATGTATATTAAAAAATAAGATAAACTGGCATTAAGTATCAAACAAATTGAAATACTTTATTTTAAAAAGTCAAATTTTCTTTTAAAATTATTCAGGAAAAAGGGAACTTAATGTAGATTAGAGATAGAAAATCTTCCTATGAGAAGCCATTTAATCTGGGGCCCACAAGTTTTGTATGTTAGAAAAGACATTTATTGACACTTTGTGTTTTTCTTTTCTGTACAGTGGAGTATCTCTTAGAGTCAGGCAAAGCTAGGATATAAACCTCTGCTATCTAATCATAAGTCTATGGTGAAGAGCATTGGTCTGCTCTTCCTACTAATTCTTCTTCAAAATGTTTCCCTTTAGCTATTGCTTGAGCCTCTCTTAGTAACAGTAATTTGTCTTAACGTGTCTAAGCCCTTTTTTATCTGCAAAAGCATACCTTTTGATAATGACTAAGGACTGGAGGAAATCCATGGGAGTGAGATTTGGTTGTGAAGGTATTTTATAGTAAAACCCAGAAAGGCTTTCTTGGTCAAAAGCATTTTTAAAAGTACTTGTTGAATGGTTCTTCTGGGCAAGTCATTCATCATATAATCGAAGACTCTTTTAAATAATATAAAAATATTCTGTAACTTAAAATTAATTTTCAAGAAATCTGTCGTATGGAATGCAATAATTATAGTGACTAGCACTTCTTGCATATTTACTACACATTTACAATCAAAGTTAGGAATTGCACTAAAGGAAGAAACACTTAGACAAATAGATTGTTAGATTTTTTTTTTTTCTTTAGGATGATATAAGTGCCTTATCATCAGTCAGCCAGCAGGATCTCATGTAAATATTTGAGGCAAAACTACATCATAAATTATTTTTCTATTTCTCACCTTAAGGTATTCTTTGTTTGTGTGTGTGTATAAATATACAGAGAGAGAGAGAGAGAAAGTACAACCAAATATGAAAGGGATAGATGGAATATATATATATCTTAAGATTTCTTTAAATCAAAAATTTTATATTTAAGTGGTCATTCTACATCTGAATATTTTTAGATTTCATCATTTTAAAATTCAGCATAGAGAATTCGGTATTCATTCATTCTGCTTTTATTAAGACTCTACTACGTGCTAGGCACTCTTCCAGGCAATGACAATAATACAGACAACATGTAATTCTATCCATAACTCCAACAGATAAAGATTCTTTCTAAGGCTCAAATAAATACCATTGTTACACCTAACAATTAAAAGTAATTTCTTAATATTATCAAAAATTCAGTCAAGGTTCACATGTATTTAATTTTGTCATTTTTAAAAATAACTTGATTGTTCCAATTAAATCCATATGAAGTACATACAATTGTAATTGCCTCTTAACTAACTTTTAATGTATGATTTCTTGCTTTCTTATCTTTCTCTTTTTTTTTGTATAGTTTTTATTGTTGAAAAAACTGAGTCATATTTTTCTTTAGCGTTTTCCACAGTCTGAAAGAATTCTGATTGCATTTTTGTGGTGTAGTATCTTTTAACGTGTTATCTCATCTTTTTTTTTTTTTTTCAGTTTCCCATAATGTTTTGTTTTTCTGGTTTGTTTTAGATCAAAAACTTTAATTAGATTCAGGTTCTTGTATTTTTGGCAGAAATACTTTATAGTGAGAATTGTCTTTGCACCAGAAAACACGTAAAATTTGGTTGCCTCTCTTTGTAGTGTTAGCGTCCTAAACTTACTTCTTCATTGCAGCTTGCAGAATGGTCATATTTGTTCTTCCTTAATTTATTAGCTGGAAATATTTCTATAGGAAAACAATTCCCCTCATATCAACCATTTTATTACCCTGAAAATAGACAAGGCTTGATTCTTCCTCTTTATTTGTCAGTTTTCAGAATAATGAATTGGTTCCTTATTATTCTCCAGTGTAGACCATTGAAGGATGTGTGTGGTGTGTGTGTGGTGTGTGTGTGTGTGTGTGTGTGTGTGTGTGAACAACTTGTGTGTGTGTGTGTGTGTGAACAACTTGTGAATTTAAATGTATCAGAAGTATTTCAATTCATTACAGATACCATTTTTTATTGATGTCCAAATCGCCCCCTTCTTTTTTCTGGTGGGAATCTCTTTACATTGACACCTGAGCCTTTTGGATACAACGCTAGTATTTGTGGGTTTCTTTTTTTGCCTTCTAATATGATGAGATATTCTAGGCTCATCTTATGCTTTTCCTGCCCAACACTGGGGTTCAGCCATTCTTTTCTAAGTCGCTGTGGTTGTTGTGGGTGGGAAACAATAGTCACAGATCACAATCCAGGCAACAGGGGTGCCACTGCTGCAGGGTTGGCTATTTCTGAGGCCTTTTTGAGGCCTAACTACTCCATGAAATGCATCATGTCTTTTTTTATTTTTTAAAGGTAAAGTATAGCATAAGTTCTTACAGACTTCATTGATCTTTCATCTGTAGCTCTTTTTCTTGTATAACAAAAATCCCAATTATCAAATAAACCCAGTTATTTCTGACAGTTTATAAATCAAGATGGGGATAAAAATAACTCATTTGTAGTGTCCTTGTATTAAGAGATAACTTGGCATTTCATAGTATTTGGCATATGGTAACATTTCAAAAATAGACTTCTCGTTGTCATTTATCATCATCAATATTGCAATAAAAACATACCTACCCTCTTTCCATTCTTATATCCTGAAGGGAGTAAAAATCATATGTCTTCAGAAACTGTGTGAGAGTGTGTGTGTGTGTGTGTGTGTGTGTGTAGGATGCAACGTTGCGCTCTTCAAGGATATTTCATTTCAAACTGAGCTACAAATGCTATTTAAAATGATGAAACAAATCTGAGGTTTATCAATGTTTTGTAGAGGTCCTAAAACTATACATTATATTCTCAACTCTGCATAATAGTGAGGGATGAGAAAATGACATAGATGAGACAAAAAAAGCAAATACTTTGAAAATAATCTTTTTGAGTTTTGAATACCTATTTTTTTCTAGTACATCTTACCCATGAATCCTTAAAAGTTTGGACTAAGTGTGCTTAGATGTGCTTGGATGTGCTAAAATGAGTTAGGGTTTTTCCCCCCTCTCCATGCAAAAAAAAAAAAAAAGAAGAAGAAAGAAAGACAGTCACACATAGTGTGGTGCCCTAGATTTTCAACCCTAAAACATCAAAATAAAAAGTTACCACCCACAGATTTCCCAGGAGGCAAAGCTGTTTTCTGGTCAAGGCTTTTTGGATGCAAGGAAAAAGCCCACCTAAACTAGCTCAAGTAAAGGACAGTTGCTGATCTTACTTTAAACTCATGACCACAAACTTCAACTAAGCCTTTAACACTGCTGGAAAATAATATTTTACCTGCCTGGTCCATTCAGTCTCCCTCTCTCCTGAACAACTATTTCAGACTTTCTTTCCTCTCTCCTTACTTTCTCAACACCTCCTCTCCCATTCTCACTCTCAGCTAATGGCCTTGCCTCCTGCCTCACTAAGAAAACTGAATCATCATGACAGAACTTAGAATGCTCCCACCCTACGTCTACCCACCTACCAGCATCCACACCCACACACTGTGCCTTGTCCCTGCTGTTGTCATGCCTCCACCTAAATATAATTCCTCTGCCTTGCTCACTCAAGAGGGTGGCACATTTCCTTCTACCAAGCCTGTTAGCTACCATGCCACTTCTTTGTTCCCTTTTATAGAAAAATTACTTTAGTCATCTAGTCTTCATTTTATTATAAAACTATTCCAGGATGCCTTTTCCTTCCACCATTACACCGAAACTGTGCTTTTCCTGGTGGCCCATGACCTCTGCGTTGCTAACGCACGTGAAAACTCCAGGTCCCATCTTGCATGACCTGTTTTAGCAGGAGCATTTGATACTGTTCATTACTCACTTCTTAATGCATTTTCCTCCTTTAATTTAACCTCTTTGTAGATTTCCTGCTTACATTAGTTATAATTTTTTCACAATCTTCTTTTTGGGCTCCTTCTCCTTCGACCTGAATTCTTAATATGAGTACACTGGGGCTTAGTTCTCCATCTTCTTCCATAATCGTCATTCACTTCTTCGGACTATCTCATAAACTTGCATGGCTTTACATATCATCAATATGCTGATTACACTCAAATATTTATCTCCAATCGAGACTTCTCTACCAAATACCAGACAATGTATATTCAACTTTGTGTGTCCAAAATGGAGCTCCTTATCTTCTCTCCAAAATCTGTAATGCCTGCAGCCTTTCCTGTCTCACTTGATGCCAACTCCATCCTTCCATTTGCTCAGGGCAGGAACCTTAGGGTCATAACTGTCTACTCTGTTTCTTTTACATCCTACTTGTAATCCTATTATCTGGAACTTCAGAATATTTCTAAAATTCTAACACTTCTCACCATTTCTTTTGCTTCCACCCTGCTCTAAGGCACCATTGTCTCTTATTTGGATTAATAAAAGAGTTTTCTGACTGGTTTCTTGTCTTCAACCTTTACCAACCCCCATGGAGAACATGCTCAAATGAAAAGCTTAGAATAATCTTCTTAACACACTTACCAGATCATGTCATTTCTTGGCTCAAAGTCTCCCCTCAGATTAGAAGCCAGATTTAAACAATAGCCTACGAGATTCGGTATGATGTGACCCCTCCCCCAGCACCACTCTAACCTCATCTCCCACTCCTCCCTCTGCCTTCTGTTCTAGATGTCTCATTGTCCCTCCAGTACATGACACGTTGTTCTGGCTTTGGTCCTTTCCACCAGCTGTTCTCGCTACCTGGAATGCTCCTCCACAGATAGGCTCAAGACCAAGTCCTTCATCAGTTTTAAGATTTTGTTCACGTGTCAGCTTTCCAGTGATGCCTGCATCCTCTTTAAAATTACAACCTCTGTGCCCTCTCAAGACTCCAGATGCTTCTCACCTTGCTTTACTTTTTCATTGCTCAAAGCACGTATAACTCATATTACTTTCCAACATAGTATATAATTTACCTGTTTGTTATGACTTTTATCTCTTGTCTGTCTCCCCCTGCTAAAATGTATTCTCAATGAGGGCAAATGTCTTTCATCTGTTTGGGTATTTTTTGTTGTTGTTTTGTTTGTTTTTTAACCAAAATGCCATAAGTGCCAAGAACAGTGCCTGGCACATAGTAGACACTCAATAAATATTTATTGAATAAGAACACAACAAGCAATATCAGAGACATCCCAGGAAATGATGTCCAGGGTTCTATGGGAAAATCCAGGATTGTAAGGATATTCAGGATTCCTTGGGAACTGAGGCCTACACCAGGCTTTGAGAACCAGAGCACTGGTTCTGTGTGTGTTTCCCTCTGCTTTTCTGACTTTCTCAGGAGTCCAAAGCACATTTTTCCATGGCATCTGCACTTCATTTTTTTGTCCGTATGTATTGACTTCCTTCTCTATAACCTGTTATGGTATCTCTGTCCCTATTCTCTCCTCTTCTTCTAAACTATGACCTTTTTATATTCCAGTGATAAATGAACTGACTCTTAATATTTTGAGTCCAGATTCTTAGCAAAAGAATATGATTGATAGAGCCTAAAGCAGTTATCCACACAAGTGTAATCAGCCATGGTGGGAACGAGGAAATAGTCCAGGATTTCAGCAGGGAGCGTGGAGAGAAACAGTGCCAATGAGGTTGGCCCAATGAGGATGGCAGAGAAATCTAAATTTATCCACTGTAGTCTTCCTCTTTCAAATGCTGTATCTCTAGCATAAATTGCCAAGACAGAAGCCAGATTCAGATCATATAGGACCTTGTAGATCATTATGTTGTTTCTTAAAAAAAGACATTACATTATTCTGGTGATTCCTTATTACAATAAATTATAAAATATGGGGTCCAGTTAGCCTATTTAAACAGCTATTTGCTTAAATTTGAGTAAATTTGCAAATCTGAAAAACTGTAGCAAAACAGCAATGTACCTTTTCCTTACCTGATTCTATTTGTGTGTATGTGGTTGACTCAAAACTATGGTTTCAAATTTAATTTGCCTCATCTCTGCTCCTTTTATTTGTTAAAACTGCATGTTTACCACTGTGCCTTGCAATGTTGGAGAGACCTGAGGTTGACCACAGAATAAGGAATGATAACTAAAGCTGGTATGTCAGCATATTACTAACAGAAGTTCATTTTCTGAGTAAGATATTTTTGTGATATAAATACAACACTTTATCAAAGTATCATCACTCCTGTTGTATAGAGGATAAACTGAGAGGACCTATTCCTTTGTAGGATGAATACTAAGTAAGCTTTCAAACACTCTTGTATATATTATAAAGTGATAAATCTCCCATCTAAATAAAGAGCCATCAGGATATCTTCCTATCTGTATATTTATATATGTTTGGTATGGTTTGAGTCCAATACTTTTTTTAAAGTCAGTTATTATTCTGATAGATTTTAAACTACATGCCTACTCAAGATGTTTTTGATTTATTTTGAACATGCAGAAGATGATGAGACCAATCTTATCTATGGCATAGATATTAATCAACAGAGTTTACTTATTTAAAAATATTTCTGGTGCACCTACTATATGCCAACCAGTGTCATAGATGCTATATATGCCACAGTGAACACAATAGACACATTTATACCCTATGGGAACTTATATTTAGTTCAGGGAGACAAATAATGGAATAAACAAGTAGAGAACATTATTCCTGAATGATCAACTATAAAGAAAATAAAACATGATAATATTATAGAAATCAATTGTCGTGGGGGACCTGGGTGACAGCTCAGCGTAAGATAGGCTTCATGAGCAGGTCATTGAAGCTGAAACCTAAAGGAGGAATGAGGGACATCCCTCTAGAGATCTTCATGAAGTGACTACAAGGCAAGTGCTAAGGCCTAGAGACAGGAATGAGCTCTCTATGTTTACAGAGAAAAGAGAAGTTTGGCGAAAGAACAAGGGAAAGTAGTAGTAGACGACTTCAAAGAGGAAGGCAGGACCAAAATCAGCTCATATAAGGAGGTTTGTTTGTTTTATTTATATAGTACAATGGGAAGCCATTGGAAGGCTTTGAGCAGGATAACGCGGTTAGAGTTATTCTTTTAAAGCTCACAGTGTACTATAAATGGTAGGGGGATGAAAGTGGAGGCAAGGAAACCAGTGAGGCAGCTATGACAGTTTTTCAGGCATGAGATGGTGTAGCCATGGTCTATAATATTAGTACTGGGAGATGGAGAGAATTAGGTGGATACACTTTGAAAGTAGAGCTCAGAGAAGTTGCCAGAGTTTTCTTTTGGACATGTGAAAGTGTCACAGTTGCAGAGATAGATAGATAGGTAGGTAGATAGATAGATTCCAAGATTATACAGTCCCACCATCCCAGGATACCCCATGTCTCAGTAAATATAAATATATGTATATTTACATACTAAAGCATTCCTGAAATTTTTAAGGAATTTTTCAAACTCTAGAGCAGATTTTCTCTCTATGCATGGAAATGTGATCCATGTATCAGAATAATCTGGTACATGTATCAAATAGGAAGCCACCTAGGTCCAACCTCAAGGTTACATAGTTAGACTGTCCTAGGGTAGGGGCCAGGAATAGGCATATTTTACAGGTCCCAGAGGTGATTTGTTGGCCCAGTAAAATTTGAGGACACTACAGAGGTGAATCCTTCTTTAAACCCTAGAGCTACTGTTTTAAATACCAATTTGCTGTGTTGGTACTATTAGTCCTTTATTTGTCCCTCTCATCATAGAAACCATTTAAATGTAAAACCATAGTTCTATAAAGATAATATGGTTTGGAGAAAACTGCTTCTTGAATTTGAAAATCAATTGAGTTTTGCTCCATTTGAAAACCGCACTATTATCTGCAATTGCACAATCCTTAGGGACTAAAGAAAGAAGTTTTAGTACTTTGGGTTTTTATTTTGCTTTATTAAATCGCTGTGGCTAGTTTGCTTTAATGTTTAATACTGAAGAATATCCAAGGGGATTTTTTTGTTTGCTTTGTTTTGTTTTGAGACTGAGTTTTGCTCTGTCCCTCGGGCTAGAGTGCAGTGGTGTCATCATAGCTCACTGTAACCTCAAATTCCTAGGCTCCAGTGGTCCTCCTGCCTCAGTGTCTGGAGTAGCTGGGGCCACAGGCGTGCACTACTGCGCCCGGCTAATCTTTTAATTTTTTAGTAGAGATGGTATCTTTGCAGTGTTGCTCAGGCTTGTCTCAAACTCCTGGTCTGAAGCAATCATGCTGCCTCAATCTCCCAAAATGCTAGGATTACAGATGTGAGCCACTGAGTCCGGCCCCCAAAATATCCAAGTTTTATACAGAAAAACTAATAAAAACATTGATTTAGATTGGTAGGACTAGCACAAAGGCACTATGTACATTGGATTTATCTGCTGCCAAATCAAAGATATTGCCTTAATTATATTTAGACATTTAAGCAACTTGTCTTAGACAAGCTGGGTTGCAAATGTTCTAAGTGCAAATACCAGAGCTGCAGTTCAGGAGGCCAGAAACAGCTTGCACATCGCACCTAACCACCTCACTATCTTGAAAATTATGAGCTTGCTTTTGGTATTTGTTGTTTTGAAATTACCAACCTAATTACTTTTAAGTTAGGGTGAGTGCAAAGGTTTTGTGTCTGTCAACAACCAGTGGTGGAAGAAAGGGGATGCCATATTTCCAAATGGATTGGTTTCACCCAATTTGGAAATGTAGTCACAGAGGTGGCTATCAGGTATTAATATTTCTGTAAGGGAATGTGCTTTGGGGCTTCTTGGAATATAAACTCATGGGTTCAGGTGACAGATTTATCTAGAATATACATTTTTTGACCCAAAATAAAATTATTATTTCTGGAGTTAGTATTTGAATTTCAATTATTTCAAATAGGGAGGCACAGTCTCCAGTCTACCGCTGTCCTCAGGACTTCTTATTGCCTTATACATTACCTAATTTATTTGGCCTTTTTGAATTATTTGAGAACCTCAGCCCTGGTTTGACTACCAAAGGATTTAACCCAGGTGCCGATTGTGTGAGGCAAATACTCATTAAATCAATTTTCCTTCCTTTGCTAATCTGTCCAAACCCTCCAAGAAGAAGAAGAATCTATGAGGTATTAAAGAATGTGCTTAGTATTTATTGACAATGGAGATTAAGTTATTTACCCAATTCTGAATCCCTGAGTAAGCACTTAGTAGCTTGTGAATGGTAAATGAATAACTGTTTTCTAATTTGAACTGAACCTAAAAGTTGCATTGGAAGCTTAATTGTCAAACTATGTAAAATTAAAATCAGAAACTTTGCCTTAGCTATAAATATAAGTAATCAGAATAATAATAGCCAGTGATCATTAAGACAGTGTGCTAATTGCTTTGTAAGCATTTTTTTCTAGTTCTTCAAACAACATGTAAATATAGATGACGTTATTGGCTTTTTTAGAGCATTGGGCTTTGGTGACATAGTAGAAAGTAGGCAGAATTTGAATGAAAATCCACCTGACTCTCAAAATGTTTTTTCTACTAGACCACGTAGCTATTTCCAAGATAGCAGGTTTATTCGTTTTTTATTAATTAACGTTTTAATTGAAAAATAAAAATTGTATAGATTTTTCATGTACAACATGATGTTTTAAAATATGTACACATTGGCTGGGTGTGGTGGCTCATGCCTGTAATCCTAGCACTCTGGGAGGCCGAGGCAGGAGGATCATTCAAGGTCAGGAGTTCGAGACCAGCCTGAGCAAGAGTGAGACCCTGTCTCTACTAAAAATAGAAAGAAATTATCTGGACAACTAAAAATATATATAGAAAAAAAATTAGCCGGGCATGACGGCACATGCCTGTAATCCCAGCTACTCGGGAGGCTGAGGCAGGAAGATTGCTTGAGCCCAGGAGTTTGAGGTTGCTGTGAGCTAGGCTGATGCCACAGCACTCTAGCCTGGGCAACAGAGCGAGACTCTGTCTCAAAAAAAAAAAAAGAAAGAAAGAAATATGTACACATTGTGAGATGACTAAATAGAGCTAATTAACATATGCATTTCCCCACATACTTATTTTTTGTGATGAGAACACTTAAAATCTACTCTTAGCAATTTTCAAGTATGTAATACATTGTTATTAACTGTAGTCACAGTGTTGTGCAATAGATTTCTTCAACTTATTCCTCCTATCTAACTGAAACTTTGTATCTTTTGACTACAGTCTCCCCAGTCCCACCCCTGCCAGCCTGTCCACTTCTATGAGTTCAACTTTTTTAGATTTTGCATATAAGTGAAATTATGCAGTATTTATCTTTCTGTTCCTGGCTTATTTCACTTAACCTAATGTCCTTCAGGTTCATGCATGTTGTCACAAATGACAGGATTTCATTATTTTTTATGTCTGTACAGTATTCCATTGTGTATATATAACACATTTTCTTTACCCATTTATCCACCGATGGACACTTACATTGGTACCGTATCTTGGCTATTATGAATAGTGCTGCAATGAACGTGGGAGTGCAGATATCTCTTTGACATACTGATTTCATTTCTTTTAGATATATACCCAGTAATGGCATTGCTGGATCTTATATATGGTAGTTTTATTTTTAATATTTTTAGGAACCTCCTTACTCTTTTCCATAATGACTGTACTAATTTGCATTCCCACCACAGTGTACAAGGGTTCCCTTTTCTCCACATCTTTGCCAACACTTGTTATCTTTTGTCTTCTTGATGGTAGCCCTTCTAATAGGTATGAAGTGATATCTCATTTAGTTTTAATTTGCATTTCCCTGAGGATTAGTGATTTTGAGTATGTATATTTTAATATACCTGTTGGTCATTTGTATGTCTTCTTTTGAGAAATGTCTGTTCAGGTCCTATGCCCATTTTTTAATTGGGTTAATTGTTTTCTTGCTATTGAGTTGAATTCTTTGTGTATTTTGGATATTAACCCTTTATCGAATGTATTGTTTGCAAATATATTCTCCCATTTTGTAGGTTGTCTCTTCAGCCTGTTGATTATCTCCTTTTCTGTGCAGAAGCTTTTTATTTTTTTTTTAATTTTTTTAATTTTTTTTTTTTTTTTTTTTTTTGAGACAGAGTCTCGCCCTGTTGCCCCGGGTAGAGTATCATGGTGTCAGCCTGGCTCACAGCAACCTCAAACTCCCAGGCTCAAGCGATCCTCTTGCCTCTGCCTCCCAAGTAGCTGGGACTACAGGTGCATGCCACCATACCCAGCTAATTTTTTCTATTTTTAGTAAAGACAGGGTGTCACTCTTGCTTAGGCTGGTCTCCAGTTCCTGACTTCAAGTGATCCTCCCATGTTGGCCTCCCAGAGTGCTAGGATTACAGGCGTGAGACACCACCCCCAGCCAGCAGAAGCTTTTTATTTAGATGTGATCCTATTTGTCTATTTTCTCTTTTGTTGTCTGTGCTTTTTGGGTCATTTAAAAAAAAAATCATTGCTCAGACCAATGTGATGGAGCATTTTCCCTATGTTTTCTTCCAGTAGCTTTACAGTTTTAGGTCTTACATTTAAGTCTTTAACCCATTTTGAACTTATTTTTGTGTATGGTGTGAGTAAGGGTCAAATTTCATTTTTTTTGTATATGTATATCCAGTTGTTCCAACACTATTTATTGAAGATACTGCCCTTTCTCCCTTGTGTCTTCTTGGCATCTTTGTTAAAAATCAATTGAGTATAAATGCGTGGATTTGTTTGTGGGCTGTTTATTGTGTTCTATTGGTCTATGTGTCTGTTCTTATGCCAGTATCATGCTGTTTTGTTTACTGTATCTTTGTAGTATATTTTGAGGTCAGATAGTGTGTTGCCTCCAGCTTTGTAAATTTTTGCTCAAAATTGCTTTGGCTATTCAGGGATTTTTGTGGTTCTGTATAAACTTTAGGATTGTTATTTCATGCAAACTTTAGAATTGTTATTTCTATTTCTGTAAAGAATGTCATTGGAATTTTGGTAGGAAATGTATTGAATCTGTAGATTGCTTTGGGTACTAGGGACATTTTAGCAATTTTAATACTTTCAATGCATGAAAATGAGCTGCCTTTCCATTTATTTATGTCATCTTCAATTTCTTTCATTAGTATTTTATAGTTTTCAGTGTACAGGTCTTTGCCTCCTTGGTTCAATTTATTCTTACGTGTTTTTTTTTTTTTTTTTTTTTCTCATTTTGCAGCTGTTGTAAATGGATTTGTTTTCTTGATTTCTTTTTTGGACTGTTTGTTTTGAGTGTCTAGGAAGGATCTCTACTGATTTTTCTGTGTTGATATTGGATGATCATGTCGTCTGCAAACAGGGACAGTTTAATTTCTTCCTTTGTAATTTGGATGCCTCTTGTATCTTTCTCTTGCCTAATTGCTCTGACTAGGACTTCCAGTACTATGCTGAATATAAGTGGCAGAAGTAGACATAATTGTCTTATTCCTGATCTTAGATGAAAAGCTTTCAACTTTTCATTATCGAGTATGGTGTTATCCATGGGTTTGTCGTAGGTAACCTTTAGTGTGGTGTGGTGCATTCCCTCTATACCTAATTTGTTAAGAGTTTTTATCATGAAAATGTTTGTTATTTATTTCTTTTTCTGGCTAACAAATTACCCTAAAGCTAACAGCTTAAAACAGCAGATATTTATTATTTCATAGTTTCTGAGGATCAGGAATAGGGGTTGGCTTAGCTAGGAGATTCTGGCTCAGGGTCACTCATGAGGTTCAGCCAAGCTGTTGTCTGAGGCTGCAATCTCATCTGAAGGTTCAGACAGGCAATGACCTCCTTTCAAGCTCACTTACAGAGTTGTGGCAGGAGTCAGTTCTTTGTGCGCTGTTAGACTCAATTCCTGGGACTACTGGTTGGAGGCTTCTCTCAGTTCCTTACCATATAGGTCTCTCTATGTGCAATTCACAACAAAGAAGAGCAAGGAATATTAAAGACAGAAAAAGTTTAAGCACATTCTAGACAGATGTGTCAATCTTTTTTATAACCGAACCTCAGAAGTGGCCTTCGATCACTTCCGCCATATTCTGTTTGTTAGAAGTGCATCACTAAGTCCAGGCCAAACTTCAGGGGAGCGGAATTAAGCTCTACCATTTGGGGAGTATTGAAGGATTTGTGTATGTGTTTTGAAAATCACCACAGATGCTAATTCTCTTTTCAACTTGAATAAAAGAACTATGAAGACCCAAGGATGCTGCACCTAGCTTGGCTGAATTTGCGTCTTGATAACTATTTAATTTATGATTGATAATTACTTAATTTTCAATATCTTGATAATTATTTAATTTTCAGTATCTTTCACATGTCCTGTATTTCATCTTTGGTGTCAGTTTTAAATTATTTAGAAAATGTTTTTTCCAAAGCCAGAAATATAGTCAATAGTTTAGAAAAGAACAGATTTGCATAAATATTGATCAAAGCTTTATGCATTATTGAGTTGTTTACTACATAACTTTTGTTTTTCAAATGGAAATGTTTTATTCCATGTTAGAAGCCTCAAATGCTAACTCATTGGCCTGCACTAATGAAGTCACTTTCAAGGGACTTGTCTATGTGAATTAATTTGCATAGGCATTTACAGACTATACTAAGAGAGTTGGTTATTCACTTTATTTACATATGTACATCTTCTAACAGATTAATAATCTGATATGGATGGACAATAGCTTCAATTTTATGCAAATGTATTTGTTTGTTTTTTAAAATGTGTAAGTTTCACTTCCTCAAAGGAAACCCAAATGATTTACATTAAATTTTAAAAATTTCAAATATACCTGTATATATATGTGTGTATATATATATTTAACTTAGTCTATGAAATAAAAATGACTTTTAAATCCCTAACTATTTAAAAGTGAATTATTTTTATTTCTACTGCACAGGCAAACAATATTGTTAATTTTTGGTAATTCTTAATAATTGAATTTTAATGAATTATTTATAGTTTTACTCAAATCACAGAACTTCAGGTTAGAGATCTTTTGAATTTGTGCTTCTCAAAGTGTGGTTTAGAGACCCCTGAAGGTTTCTGAGACCCTTTCAAGATGTCCTCGAGGTCAACACTCCTTTAATAACTATACCAAGATTTTACTTGCCTTCTTCACGTTCGTTTTTTCACAATGTACATGTTTTCCAGAGGATTTATGAAACAAGTTATTGCAACTGAATGCAGAAGCAAATACGAGAATCCAGCTATCTTCTGTTAAGTCGTTAACGTTAAAGAGATTTACAGAAATTTAAAATACACTCTCCTCAATTTTTTTTTGTTTTGGAAAATACAGTTATTCCTTATAAAATGTTATTTATATTAGTATGTAATAGGATAATTATTACTGGTTTCAGTGAATCAATAAAATATTTTTAAACATACGTTTCAATTTCTAACATGGTAAATATAAAGAGCTATAATCCACAAAAAAAAAAAAAAAGCTTTTCATAGTCCTCAATAATTTTGCACTTTAAAGAGGTTCTGAGACCAAAAATTTGAGGACTGCTGTTTTAGTACAACTTTATTTTTCAGCTGTAGAAATTGAGCTCTATAAAGAATATATGATTTGCTCAAAATTCTACAGCTCGTATATGAGAGGACTGGGACAGGAACCTAGATAGGTCTTCTGATTTGTGATATGCCATATAGTTCAGCCTATAATATTCATAAAATCTGGTGGACAGTCCCAGAAGCAGTGCTTTGCTGTGATTATAAATGTTATCCTGAAAGTAAAGGTGTACATACCACTCAGTGAAAGAAAAAAAAGAACTTCTGTTTTCTACAGAACTTAACGTTCTCCAATAGCTTTTGCTACTCAGCAGTCTAACCCCAAACCTAGTACACTAAAAGAAAAACCACTTATTATTCAGAAGGCTGCAGGTCAGCTGGGAGTTTCTACTAATCTAAGCTAATTTTAGCTGGGCTCAGGCATGCATCTGTGGTCCTCACACAGGTAGGTTGGGCACTGCTTGACAGGCTGCTATGATGAAGGTAACTGGGTCGCATGTCCCTTGTCATCCAGCAGGCTATCCAAGGCCTATTTACATGGTGGTTGCAGGATTCCAAAAGAGTGAAAGGAAGGAAAAAAAAAAAAAAAGAGTGAAAGGAAGCCGCAGAGCCTCCTGCAGCCTAGGCTCAGACTTGCAGCCTAACGTCAGAACGAGGCTACCATTACTTTTTTTGATGAAAACAATGAGCGAGGGCAGCTCAGATGCAAAGTGTGGGGAAATATTTTACCTCTGCCTGGGAGGAGCTGCAAAGTCACATTACAAAAGGGAGTAGATACCAAGAGGGAAATAATTATAGAAATGTTTCTGTAATTTTACAGAATAATTCAGAAATACGGCTTTCGATAATAGTATGAAATATTAATACTAATAATAGTGTGAAATACTAAGGGTTTGGATTCTACTGTTAAAGAGGATTGAGTTCAATTCTTATTTCTGGCATTTGGACAAGTCACTCGCCCTCTTTAAATAGTAGGTTTTTCATCTGTAAGATGAAGAAAATAGTTTGAACATCAAAGGGTTCTGTTAACGATTAGGTGAGGTGATGCTTGTGAAGCACTTGGCTTGTTTGAAAAGTATTGGCTGGTGGCCATTTTTAAAAGCACGTGCTTTAGATCATTTCAATGAATTCTTCCTGAAGCCCCCCAAGACAAAATAGCAATGCCACGTGTAACCATGCATTTATGTCTGCATGAGAAGCAGCAGGTCTGCCATCCACCTCCAAGGCTTCCTTCCTGCCGTTTACATAACCCTCTCTCCAAACACAATTCCAGTCTCGCTCAGTAAGTATGTACTAAATATCCAGTATTTGCCTCCTTCCCGCTTGAAGCCATGGTTACAAATTTAAAGAATGTACGTTCTCTGTTTAAATAAGAACTCACAGTTGAGTTAAAAAGATAGATTCCTTACCAGAGATACTTTAAATTCAATGTATTGAGTGCTAACAGAGAATATTACACAAGCACAGATAGGGGCTCATATCTGGAGTTTAGGGACAATGTGAAAATTTTTCTTATTAGTCAAGATACATGCTAACAGTCCATATCACAGAGCAGTAACTCTTTTAGACTAAAATTTTCTCTGCAAGAGCATCCTGCCTGCCATCCCTGAAGTAAGCAAGTCCTCAGCTGACCTCCTGTCCAAGTGAAGATCAGCAAAAAAAAAAATGGGTTAAGATGGAAAGGTCCACATTAGTTCCCACATCAGTCAGCTAGGCCTGTGCTTCCTCTGTCACCCCTTATTAGAAAGCAAATGGGTTAGGGTAACAGTCAGTGGCATTTTATTGCACGGCTGTGCATATCTTCCTGGCCATTCAGTTGACCTTGTTAATTTAAACATCTTCCATTATCACTCCTGAGTTAACAAGAGTGTGACTCTGTCCACTTTTCACCAAGAAGCATTATTCCATTTGAGCTGTAAGTATCAGATCCTCCTGAAGACTATGGTGGCAGATTGGTTTCCAAAATCTATCATCCCAGAGAAAGTCATTATCAGAGGGCCATGGCCACTCAAAGGATACTTCTGTTCACCTCAGGGTAGACAATACGTACTAAAAGTCAGCAACATCAAGAGGTTTCCTTCAACACAGGGGCCTTTGCTCCAACGTGGTAGCTCCTTTTATAGACAGGTAGTAGCAGCACTGCCTTTATTTTAATGACTCCGAGTCTGGTGCGTGGGAATTCTGCATCCCAGGCCACTAATGATATTCAGTCTTGCAAGCCTACCACCTTGTAATTCAGCAAATGCCATCTGCGCATCACTACACTCTCAGAGGGCGACGTGATGAGCCACAGAAAAGTGATTGGCAGGTTGACAGTTCAATTCAGCAAGCTGTGTGAGTGCTACCCTGAGTAGTGACCTGTGTTAAGGAGGAGAAGAGCTACAGAAAAGGACTGGATGTGGTTCTTCATCCTCCTGAAGGATTGTCTAGTAGCCAAGACCAACACATCCACAAATCCTCTAATGCAAAACTGGCTGTGAGAAGCATAGTAGTAGAAATTCAACTAGAGTGCTATGAAAACATCAGGGGAGTAAAGAGAGAAGAATCTCAACTAAAGGAAAATGAGACAGTGTCTTGGGAGAAATGGCGTTGAGTAGGGTCCTTAAAGGATGTACACATTTGATGCGAGAGGGAAAAGTATTTCACGTCGCTGAAATAATGTGAACCAGGACCTGGGGGTCAAGGGATTACTGAGGGTGCTGAAGAGTACGGGCAGAAAATGAGAGATTTAGAAGAGGAAGAAGTGTAATAGAAGATGAGGCTGCAGGTAAAGACCACATGGTGGAGTTCAGAATGCCTGAGGGAAGAATTTACATTTAGTTTGAGACCAACTGGGATGGCCATCAAGAAGTCTTCTGTATTTTTGTTTTTCATTTTGATTTGGTTTTTTTTTAAGCATGAAATAGCACTATCAACATGTTCTTAAACAAACGTTACCGGCATGTGTAGCCTAAGTTGAAGGAAGGGGGAAAGCCTAAAAGGTTGCTGACTAGTCTACTGAAGAATATAAATAAAAGATGCAGAATTCTGATGCCAGAGTGTGGTATTCTTAGTCCCAAATGAGGCTAAATATTTAAATAAAACTGGCATGAATACAAATTTGCAGAAAAATTTTGGACCCAGCCCCATCTCCCTATTCTCTGCTACTGTTGCTTACTGGTGATTGTGGGTCATAGACTATTAAAGGAAACCAGGTCCCTGGCTACAGACGGCATCAGAAACCTAAGAGAGGTAGAACTGGGAAAAGATATTTTAATTTTGGAGCTTATAACGGCTTTGTTTGAAATAAACATTGCTATTCTCTGGATCTGGCTAGATCCAAGATACTCCTTACCTCACTCTTGTGGCATGACAAATGGCTTTCACTCTGCAAAGTCTCCTGATCCTTAATCCCGATTCCTTTGCTATGCCAAGGATGGTCCATGGACAAACAGCATCACCACCACCTAGGGAGTTTGTTAGAACTGCAGAATCTAGGGCTTCCTCTACTAAATCAGAAGCTGCATTTCAACAAGATTTTCAGGTGATTTCTATGCACATCGAGTTTGAGAAATACTGGCCTGCTCTCTGGGTTCTCTATATACTTCAGGACTTAGGACCCTTGCATATGGACAAATCAGAGTTGGGCGAAGGGACAAAATCCCGATAACCATAACCCACTTCAGTTCTTTGTAGAGAAAGAACCATATAAAGACCTTAACCAGTGCCTGGTACGTAGGGCTCCATAATTGGTAGCTGCTATTATGTTATTGTTGTCATTGTGGCAACTTTTATTATTATTTTTTTTAATTTGTTTCTTCTACCTGGACCATTAGATTAATTGCTTAATCTTTCTAAAAGAGGAAATGAAATTTAAGAAACATATCATGGAGTTAAACTTGTAGAAACAGCCACCAGATCACTGTGCTTCCACGCGGAGACGGCAAACAGAGTTTCGCATTGAAATGGAGATGTGGTCTTCAAAGTTTCGAACTTGAGTGGAGAGATGATCTTTAAAGCCCCAAATCTGACATTTTACTTGATTATTATAGATTTCCTATTCTCTTACGCCGTTAAGATTTGAATTTAAAAAATGGTAATTACACAAAAAATAGGTCATCTTCGATGCAGGATGAATGCTGGGCCGTGACTTCCTTGATGGTGTCCTTACTAAAGATGCCACTAGGTAATCAAGCCTGACCTATCCTCGGTCGATTATTTTGAGCTGCCTGAAGTCTAGAAATGATTTGACAGCAGAGCATTTGTGTCTAGCAGTCCAGCTAAAGAGCAGAGTGAAGAATAAGATGCAATTAAGGAGTCAGAGCAATCACTCAGAGTGTCTTTGGAGCACTTTCCTTGTTGAATGGAAAGAGTTGCAGCTGACAAGTGCCTCTCCCTCTGCCTCTTGAAACATCCCAGTGCCTCTAACTGGCATTGACCGTACTCAGTCCCGTATCTTTGCAGAGCATGCCGGCTTCTGTATGGAGTGGAGTCCATTCTAATTGTGGCCTGATAGACTCCTAATTACGGTCAGTCAAGGTCATCATGGGAAGAATGCTTGCCTACTGGCTGAACATTCTTCAGTCATGCTGCTTCCATGAAACTTTTGTCTGCTTTCCGTCTCTATGTTACTGCAAATGTTTTCTTTTCTCCTGGAAACTTTTTTTGGAGGAAAAAGTGTTTAATCCACTAAAAAAGCAAGATACGGTTCTGAGGGATTATGGGCCTTCTCATATGCTTACCTGGTTTTTTAGGGGAACATAACTAAAGAGCATTGTGGATGAGCCTCCCTAAAATATGGTAATACAGTCCAACATTTTATGGAATGATTATACCTGTGTCAGTATTTTTATGTGCTAAAAGTTTTATCTGGTCAAATAGGTTTGGGATGTGACAGAAGTAAGTAAAGTTAAACAGATTCTCTATTGCAGAATTTCCTAAACTTTACCATGTCAAATGTTTTGTGACTCTATAAGAGGGGGGCAAAATGTGCAGTTACTCCCAAATATTAATATATTGATTATGGAACCCTTTTCCATGAAGCACATTACAGGATTAATGTTTCTCAGGACAGAAATCAGGTCTTATTAATAGTTACTTATAGACTAATAATAGTAACCACATAAAATTTAAAATACTAATGCGAGGTACATGCTAATTTTTTTGCAATGAGGCGTTTGATTCGGAAAGTACATAAAGTGCTATGATATACACATAAAGGGCAGAAAATTTGAGATAAGATGGTTCTTAAAAAATTGAATCCACCGGTGACTAGTGTGAAATATCCCAGTGACATTGACCTATAATTTTCAGTCAGTATCAGCTGGTTATGGTGACTGAGAATTAACAGGCTAAAGCAACTATTATGTGACAATTGTTATGTCGGTTACAGGGGGAGATAATTATCCTAAAACATTTACCAATACAATTGAGGAACAAAGTTTAAATAAATAACGAGAGAACAATGTCACTTTAGTTTTCTACTATAAAAATAGATAATTTTTTTGGCACTGATAGTTCTTCTCTTCTAAATATTCTCCTTGGTCCCTACTATTTAATATCTTAGCACAGTTTCATATTTTTGCCCAATAAAATCATACTAAAATGAAATATTTACTTAGTAGATAACAAAATAGACATGTAGACTGACAGTAAAAAGAAAAAAAAATTTTTTTTAAATGTCATGTTATGTAATGAGATAATATCACAATTGTGAGGACATGTTTAGCTATTATGAGAATTTTTTTTTTTAGATCAGAAACAAGTTTATTATTTCTAACTAAAGAAATTGAAAAATGACATGGGCTCTAAATTCTTGACAGATCAGTCATTCAAAGCTTCCATAGCACTGGATGACTGCAGGAATTTCAGTAGATATAGCTCTGTGGGCAGTGTTTGTTATACTTTAACCAGGGAATAGTGCTCAACTCATTTGCTGTCAGAAAAATACACTTTAAACTGGTCCGGGTGAAGTGGCTCACGCCTGTAATCCTAGCACTCTGGGAGGCCAAGGCAGGAGGATCGCTGGAGGTCAGGAGTTCGAGACCATCCTGAGCAAGAGCAAGACCCCGTCTCTACTAAAAATAGACAGAAATTATCTGTAATTCACTTATTAATTCAGTTTAGAAACTTATTCACTAGAATATTCAGTGAACACCATCAAATACATCATGTTCCTTAGAGTTTATTTATTTATTTATTTATTTGAGACAGAGTCTCGCTTTGTTGCCCAGGCTACAGTTGAGTGCCATGGCATCAGCCTAGCTCACAGCAACCTCAAACTCCTGGGCTCAAGTGATCCTCCTGCCTCAGCTTCCCAAGTAGCTGGGACTACAGGCATGCGCCACTATGCCTGGCTAATATTTTCTATATATGAGAATGTTTTTAAAATGGCATTTCTACTCCTTGGATCTCATATAGTACATGTTTTTACCAATATTTGAAAAAGAATGTATATTATTTATATCTTATATGGATTTATACATGTACATATTTTTCCTTTCTGATCAGAGGCTTGTAACATTTCAAGTAGCTCTAACTCCTTCAAGTGAATGCCAGTGAATTTGTATTTTGGTTTATTCAGGCCATCTGAATTTATTATGTGGGTTATGTTTTTGATAATAATATAAAATAATTTAATGACTCAGTTTCTGGAATCCCATGAATAAAATATAAAAGACGAGTTTAATTTGCAATACATTCATGAAGAGCTTCAGTGCATTTTCTCCTTCTGATATCTTTTAAGAGAAATCTAATTATTTTTCACTCATTATTATTTTGAAAGCTCTAAAAGTCAGGTCATACATATTTGCGTATGTTTTCTTTTAGTTTTTAATCACTTTGAGAGACTGCTAAATATTTCTCCAGGGACAATTCAAAGAAAAGAAGAAAACTAGGTCTGCTTTAAGCTAATCGTATATAGTATATTGAGCTGGCCTTTGAACTTGACCACGCTGGCACTGTCATGGACTGTTGGTCTTTCATCTTCAGAAACCGATGCTGCAAGAGCATACGTTTGCTTTCCATTTGCAGCATTCTGTGCTTGGTTAGCCCAAAATGAAGTCAAGAAGATTGGGTTTTTTTAAGACTAGTAGTAACCAAGAAGTATATACAATATGCTGCTCCACTGTGTCAGATTCCAAAACCTTCCATCAAAGTAACCTTCAAATGCTTTATTATCAATTTCCAAACACTTTGGAGGGTCCTGTAAGTGTGGTATTGTGGTCGAACAGCTAAGATTCCATTGTGCAAATGGCTTGTATATGTTCATTTAATGTCAACAAAATAGTATGCAACTAAATATGTTTTTCACTCACTTTTAATAATTTTTTTAAAAACTACTAGTTTAATTTTTTGTCACTATCTGCCACATACTATTTCAAGTGCTTTAGAGTTTTTTTTTTTCTGTATGACAATTCTGTGAAGCAACTGTTGTTATTATTATCCCAATTTACAGATGGAAAAAATAAAGTACAAACAGAGGTAAGATAACTTAGGAAGAAATGTCATTTTGGGAGAAATATATAATGAAGAACTGTTGGATAATTCTTAACAGCTCTCTAACTGGGTGTTTTTGTATTCACTCACAAAATGTTTATTAGTGCCAACTGTTTGTCAGGCACCATGCTAGAACCAAGAGACAGAGGTAAAAGCACAGTGTATACCTTAACAGTGGGTACACATCTAGATAAAGCATTTGCATAAACAACCACCAGCCCAAATTCACATGTGCATTAAATAATTATTTTATTAATTCAATAATACTTACCGAATGCCTATTCCCTACCAACTATTGCCTAGCAAACACAGTCAAATATCTGACATTTTGACAAGATCTATAGTTCTTACTAATGTTTCTGTCTGTTGGATAACTAATAGGCATCTCCCATACAACCTTGTTGAAATGCTACATATATTCCCATTCCTCTGCCTACAGCTAGCTTCTTAAATAAGATTTATAGTGCTGACAAAAGAAGGTAAATACTAAGGAAGGTAAGGAGGAAAGGAAGCTGGAGGACCAGAAATACTCTCTAGTAGTTTAGACACAATCCTTGGTGAGAAATAGTGAGAATTGACTGTTTTCTCATTCTCTTCTTTTGAAGATGCATTTGGTTGTACAAAAATGGGCATTTAGTTTCTTGAACATATTACATGTTTTATATTCCCGAGCAGTGGAGAAAGGGAGCTGCAGTGAAAAAATGCTGTTTTGGAGGTCAGTCACATAGATAGGGCATTAATTCACTACTCAATCACTTAGCAGATGTGTGATTTTTAGCAACTTATTTCATCTCTGTGAGTTTCCTCAACCATGAAATGAAGCTAAAAATAACTAACTTGTAGTATGGGTGCTCAATAATTAAAATAATGGATATAAATACTGCTCACCTATAAAAGGATTGTTGTGAAGATTAAATGAGAAAATGAAAGTGAAGTGCTTAATAGAGTTCCAAGTAAAATGAATGGCAACACTCAATAAATGACTGCAGTTATTTCAGTTGCTATCATCATCATCTTCATTTACTAGGCAAGTGGTTCTGAGTGTTTTTACACGCCACCTACAATAGAACTATCTGGGATGCTTGTGTAAAAACAAAAACAAAAAAACAGATCCCCAGCCAATCCCTGAGTAGCTGAATAAGAATCACTAATGGTTTCTTAGCCACGTTAAATAAGGAAAGCCAGGGTCCTTGGTTTTGAGGATTTAACTCTCCATATAAAGGGATGGTGTCTGGCTAACACAGTGCCTAGCACATACTTTTGATTGACTCAATAAATGGCAGTTCTATTGTATAATGAACTGTGTATTATTATGTTGGAAAAGCCAGTGAGAATCTTGGCTAGGACTGCTTTCATGGGAAATTATCACCTTCTTGTTTCATAAATACCTTTTTCATGTTTATATACTACAATTTTACAGTGCATTTCTGAGTACCTAGTTCGATTCTAGGAGCTATTGCCCTTCTTTTGTTATTTTAAACTGATTTACCAAAGGTAGGATTGTCATTGACTGAACTATTTCATAACTGAGAGGTCTGTCCAAAGAACCAATGAGAAATTAGATTGCATTTGACAGGTAGGCCTTGACTCAGGGTTTCCATGGCCGTATTAGAAAAGTAGAAACCATGGAAAAAGTGCAGTTATCATTTGGGATAGTCACCCCCCCCACTTCTTTAAATTGAGTAGGGAATATTAATGGAAAGAGAGGAGCTGTTTTCTGAGAATTTGTTTACTGTGCTATTCACTTAATACCAGAAATGTACTTTAAAATTATGAGCCTAAAATTCACTTTAAAATCAGAGTTTTATATGAAAAAAGATACTCTAGCAAAACAAATGCCTCTAGATTACATCATACTAATAAAGTGTTGGTGGTGTATAATCAGTTAAAACTCTGCGATTTTGATTCCAGTATAGTTTATGGTGTTTGCAAATAAACAAGCTTTTTAAAAATCATTAGCTGTCATCTAAAATCCTATAGTTATGGTGTCAGAAGTTCATATGCTCAATAACTCTTTCAAAAAAAAAACAGTGTGATTCTGCATCTCATAAAGATGCATGTTCTTATGAATAAACAGAATTGCAAATTTCTCAAAGTTCAGTCATGGCCTGAACTATGCTGTGGTTGATGTAGATTCTCAAATTGAGGGTATCCTAGTTCTTTGAAAAAATAATTTGCTTCCACTCCTTTTAGTTACTGAACTCCCTCACTTTGGAGGAAAGGGAGGTGGTTTATTGAAAATCATCTGGAGCTAAGAGTCAAAAAATTGGTATTCTAGCTATCCCTGTCATACTAACTAGTCACATGTTTAAAGGCAAAGAACATAAGCAGTCTTTTTAATTTATTTTGTTGGTTTTGAAATTGAGGGAGCAATGTCCATTACCCCCTAGACTTGTAAAAATTTATCCAGATGCAAGAGTTCTTTGAAGACACAAACGTGATCTCTCTTCAAATGTAATATATACAATTGAAATTTATGCTTTTCATTGGAGGGATTTTTGAGGATGGGTGAGTTTGTAAAATATGGTTAATATTCCCTGGATTTCATGGCATGCTTCCCTGCATATCACTGTTTATAAGCTAATATGTGCTTATTTATTGCAGTTATATGTTTACTTACGCGTTAGGATTATATGTGTGCTCATTTGGTAAAATTCTACTCTTCCCTGTGGATTGAAAGTATCGTTATAACAGAGACTATGTCTTTATTATACAGAATCCTATCCCCAGGCACTGTGCATTGAAGAGCACAGTAGTTGTTTAATAAATAATTGTTGAATGAATGGAAGCATTCTTCCTAAATGCAATGTGTATGTACAATGTATACTATAAATTTAGACCTACTCCTCAAAACTATTGAAGTTAATGTTGTTTTGAGTTTTGTTTTGGAAGGTTTTTATGAAACCAGATATGTTAAAACATCCAATTTTGCAATCATGTATATGAATTATAAAAAAAATGATAATTCATTTCTTCATAATCACTTCTCTTCTGACTTGAAACCCTCTCATATTGTAATTTAAATATTTTATATGGGGGGAGAGTTTAACAGAATTCAGCACTACCCTGATAATCTAAATGATTTTTCTTTTTTATCTGAGAGTAAACTCGAGGATTATGTGATAATGTGATAATGTTTGATAAAATGAGATTTGTAATCAGATAAACCTGGGTTTAAGTCCCAACTGTACCACTTCCCAGTTGCAAGAGAATGCATGCTGTTAATTTCTCTAAGCTTTTGTTGTCCCACATGGGCCTAATTATACTTCCCTAATGAGATTGTTGTGAGGATTAAATGTGGTAGTAGATATGAAATGCTTAGTGTGGTTGCTAACACATAAAAGCGTTTAGCTGTAGCTTTATATTATTTATATGGTTCATATTCTAAACAGATACTCTTTTTCTCCTGTGCATTTGTGTGTGTGTATGTTTCTCTTTACAGATGGATATACAACTGATGACATTGAGTTTTACTGGCGTGGGGATGATAACGCAGTGACAGGAGTAAAAAAGATTGAACTTCCACAGTTCTCTATCGTAGATTACAAACTTATCACCAAGAAGGTCGTTTTTTCCACAGGTTTGTATCAGGGGAGAGGATTAAGGGAAAAGAATGTTCGTCATATTTTGTTAAAAAAAAAAAAAAATTCACTTATATCAGAGGTGTGGCCCAGGGCAGGAGAGTGACTCTAGAGGTCTTAAATCTGCTGAAAACCCTCAGTTTCCCATCAAGCCTGTTGCTCCATTTGGAAGCTATACCAGTATTTTCCAGCAGGAACCCCCAGCAGAGCTGAGAGGTCCATCTCTACGTTTCTCATTTGCCAGAGAAGGGACTAAATTTAGGGACAGAGACAGAAACAAAGACCTGGGTCCCAGGTGCCCCCCAGCTTTATGCCTCCCACAGCATTGATCTTAATCCTTTGAAACATACTGGGGAGAACCAAGTTGCAGTTCATTCAGGTCTAACCACAATGAAATTCTCTACAGACAGTAGGAAAATTTCACATTTTCCTCAAAGAGTAATAATTTCTTTACACAGTTTTACCTCCTGTTGGGGCTAAAAGCTGTTTCCGATGTTAAGATTTATCTTAATGCTTTCGCCACCCTTTACCTGTCCAGCATTGAGATTTTAGACTGTCACAATGGATTTCATAAGCTCAATTTTTACCTTTTTTTTGAAACACAAAAGCCTAGGAAAGTAATTATTCGCTAGACACTCATTGGGGGGGAGGGGGAAATAGTAAACCCACAGGAATATCCTTCTTTATGTTTTTCTTATTGAAATGAATCCTGCAACGCACAGAAATAGCTAATACTATAATTACCCTTTCACTAAGGATTTGGATACTTTGTGTCCCTGCAAACAAACCACTTCAAGGAGGCCGAGTGACTTGGTAAAAATGCCAAGTTTCCTAGAGCTTAAAAAAAATAAGATAACAACAAACCACCAAAATTTTTCCTAACGTTAAGGTCGTCTAAATCCATGAAACTCCATGGAAATGTTCCTCCTTAAAATATTCTTACTTTCATATTAAGATGCTTGGCTTAGCCCAAGAAGACTAGACAAGGCTTTCTTTCTTCCCTTTATTTATCAATGTGAACTTTTTATATTTTAAGGCTGCTCTCTGTTATTTATCTTGTCTAAAGAGTAATTCCACAGATCATTACAATCAAAGGACCCAGATTTAGGAAAGTGGTTCTTTAGTTGTACCTCCCACAAATATTGCTCAGAAGCAGTGATTCTCTACCTTTTGATGGGTCAGGAATCCCTTTAGAATTCTGATGGAAACAATGAAGCTATTAAGAAAAAAAGAGAAAGGAATGCATAGACGTAAAACACATAAAAACCTACACAAACTTGCAGTCCTTGAAGCCCTGCCATCGATCACAGACTTAAAATGCATCCTGTGGCTGGTGAGATTTCTTTTACTCAAAACATACAGCCTTATTCTTGTATAAGATAAAACTTAGCGGATGAACTTACTGAGGAATAATTGAGGGAGTGAACAAAGGAACTGCCCCAAATTGTCTTGTCATCACAATTGTAGACAATGAGTGTCTTTGATCCAGCATATGAGGCTGAGCAGGGAAGAGCTGGAATTCTTTTAATTACGGGTGAGTACAGGATGTATATCACACAGTAACTCCTTCTAATTAAAAACCCGGTGCTCACAGACTACTTTTGCAGAAGAAAGTGTCCTTTACCAAGAGCTGAAATTGAGTTTAAGGATGATATACAAACTGTTTATGAACCTTTAAAGAAAGATATCCTATAAATATTCATTGATAATGACAATGTTCTAAAATTGCCTTTCTAGGTTCCTATCCCAGGTTGTCCCTCAGCTTTAAGCTTAAAAGAAACATTGGCTACTTTATCCTGCAAACATACATGCCTTCCATCCTGATTACCATCCTTTCCTGGGTCTCCTTCTGGATTAACTACGATGCTTCTGCTGCAAGAGTGGCATTAGGTAGGCCGTTTTCCAACTGCTCGTGGAGTTTGACTGTGTGTGTGTGCTTGTGTATATGTGCATGAACATGCTTCCTTTATCCTGAAGTTTATGATGCATGATGAGACTGAACCTTGCACGTTACAAGAGTTTAGCTGTGAGGCTTTGGATGATCTGCTTCAGCATTAAATCAATTAAACACAAATTAAAACTCTTCCGTGTCAGAATTAGTTAACGGTATAGCTGTTGATAATGAAATTAGTTGCATCAGTTTGATATTTTTATTGAAACATATTTCATGTAATATTGCTTGCATAATTGTTAAATTTGTAACATTGCTTCTTTACCTAAAAAGAGCACCCTTTCATTTTTTCCCCCCTTTCGTCTTTTTTTTTTTTTTTCCCTGAGAAAGAGACCAGGAGATCTGTGTAGCGAATGGATAAGCAGAAATAATTCTAAAGTGTTATTAACATATTGGAGTAGCGTGGCTGAGACAGGAGACAACAAAGTAGGAAAGTTGGGAAATCATCCACCGCATGACTCATCTTATGCCTGGTTCTTTTTCTAACACCAGAGGAGGAGAACAAACTATATTTTATGACTATTTTAGCTCCAGATGAAGTAAATGTATGGCCTTTTACACATCTTTATTATTTTGAGTTCTGACTATTTTCTTTAAAATGTTGAATCATTAAGTTCTTTACCATGAGATCTCAATTCAACCATTACTTTCTTAGAACAGTCATTGATTTATTTATTCAACAAATATTCGTTGAACACCTACTATGTGCCAACCACACTAAGCACTGGAGATTCAGCAGTCTTCTTCTAAAAGTTATATCTAGCAGTAGAAGATAGACAATATATATAATGACCATGCAAATTCTGTAATGTGGCAAATCTATAGAGGGAAATAAATAAGAGAAAAGGGCTTGGATATGCCAGGGGTGACGCTTAGAATAATTAGGGCAGATCTCACTCAGACGTTGTCCTGAGAACAAAGACTTAAAGATGAAGAGCCATGTGGATATCCGGGTGATAATATTCCAGGCTACTACAAGCCCAACATGCCAGCGGGAGGCCGGTGAGGCCGGTGCAGAGTGAGTTCCGGAGCAGTAGTAAGGATGAGGTTGGGAAAAGAGGACTAAAAGATCACAGAGGGGTTCTTCAGCTCTGGTAAAGGCTTTGCTTTTATTCTCAGTGAAATAGAGAGCCATTGAGCAAAGAAGTGACATGATTTGGTTTCAGTTTTAAAGGGATCACTTTGGCTGCTGTGCTAATATTACATTATGGTGACTCAAGGGTGGAAGAAAGAAGGAATGACCTTCCAGACTGAGTCAAGTCCCTGTGACATATACTCTTACAACACCATAGAACTCCCCTGTGCAGACTAACTGTAGCCATAATTTATATTTATTTAGTTATGTGATAGCCTTTTCTCCCACAGCACCGAAAGATCCACTGGGGAAAAGTCCATACCTGGTTTTATGTCTGGTGTCTTGCACAGGGAGCGGCACTTAGTAAATATTTTCTGAATGAAGGAATCACTAAAATTTGCAAATATCCTATTTTTCCAAAGTTAAAATCTGTTGTCTATTTTATGTCTATTAGAGGAACAATAAGTAATTTATTGACTTTTTAAAAGAAATTTTTAAAATGTCTTTTTATGTGAACGCTGTATTATTAGGTTCAGAAATACTTTAAAATGAGATTTCAACAAGTAGTAAGATCGGCATTGTCAGATTTATTATATACTTGTGGTACAGGATAATCTGTAGTTGAACTGATGAAGAGAAAAATGAAACTGGAAAGTGTTTCAAAATGACTCCTATAAAGAAGACATGAAAAATGTAAGACACCTATACCTAAAGCCAGGCCAAGAATCAAATGTTCAAATTTATTTTTTCTGTAGTAGTTTTATGAGGATGTATAAAAACAAAATTAAAATTATATTATCAGATGGAGAAAATTAAATCAGAAAGCTATGTCCTCTAAAAAAATCTAGAAATGAAGCTTAACTTTTGGGAAGTGTTGTTGGTTAGTGTTTAAGGGTATATAAGTTCCTGGTTAGGAAAGATTCCGGTTCAGAGACAACTCTACACTTTCCATCTGTGGGATCTTGACCCCTGAACTTTCTGAAAATATTCATGTCATTATTTTATTACAAAGCTGAACTTTATCATACTCAGGACTCTGACCTCACAGTGCTGTTACCTTCCAATTACAGCTTTGAGAGAAACTGCTCCCCACTGTCAGAGATACCCACCCAACTGGATGAACAACTGTAGCCTGACCTAGTATAGCATTTCCCATAAAGAATCTTAAACTACTTCTATGTCATTTATCTGGGCATTCTATGCCTAATTGTCCAATCCACAAACAGGAGGGCTATGACTCCTGCTTCTCTGTTACCCTCCATGTCCAATTTCCAAATGTTTACAGTCATTCATTTGTACCATCTGTCTAATGTATCCATTGCTTTTGGTACCATTGCTATTATTTTGTAATAATTGACTTTTTATCGTTTATTTGGATTATTCTGAAAACCTCTTAACTGTTATTCTTTATTCCTGCCTTTCATGCTTCCCCCCCATCCTCCACGCTGCTGCCGGAGCGATTGTCCTAAATACAGTTTGTCCACATGCCTCCCTGCTTGAAGCTGGCCAGTGCTCCACATTGCTTCCAGTTTTTAGTTCAGACTTCCCCTTAGGCTCTGTATATGTGGCTCCCTATTATGCAGCCCTTACTTAACATCCACTTTTCTCATGATTCTTCCCATCATGTCCTACAATGGACCCACAGTGGTTTTCCTAAGATCATTTCAATGCACTGTGTACTGTCCCCCAAAGTCAACCTTTGTATAAAAAGCTCTCTCTACCACCAGTGCCCTTAGGTGTCCCATAACTTTTGACCCTCAGTCCCTGGTTGCCTGCGTAACTCTCACTCATTCTCCAGGATTCACCTCAAAAGTCTCCATTTCCCGATCTTTTCCCTGAAACATCACAGAGCTGAACTAGGGTCTTCCATATATTAATATTTTCAACTCTCACCTTAAACACGTGTCTGTCGTAGCATTTAATTCACATTTCTAGCCCTCCACTAGATAGATAACTATAAATATAAAAATATAGTTAAAAGGAGATGTTCCAACGTGATCAATATTTGCTCTAAGTTAATGTATGCATATCTTCTTAGCCTATCATAGGGCTGGTATATAATAAATGTCCAATAAATATATTATAGCCTATATGAATGAGTAAATGAGTACAATTAACCTTTGCAGCTACTATGAGAGCAAAAAGAAGATAGCAAGGTTATTACTTTAACGCTCTGTTTTTTTTTTTTTTCAGGAATCACAACTGTCCTGACAATGACCACAATCAATACCCACCTCCGAGAAACTCTTCCTAAAATCCCCTATGTGAAGGCCATTGACATGTACCTGATGGGGTGCTTTGTCTTTGTTTTCATGGCCCTTCTGGAATATGCTTTGGTCAACTACATCTTCTTTGGGAGAGGCCCCCAGCGCCAAAAGAAAGCAGCTGAGAAGGCTGCTAGTGCCAACAATGAGAAGATGCGCCTGGATGTCAACAAGGTAAATCTGGACAGCAAGCCCTCCTTGCTTTTTAAACTCATAGAAGAATGCTAGCAATGTAGGTTAATGGCCTTGTTTAGTAAATGAGGAAACCAAGGCCTGGGAAATGGAATGGGTCAGTTTTCCCAAATCACGCAGATAATTAGTGACGGAGGCACAATTAGGGCCCAAACTCAGGATGCAAGATTTGGATGTCCTTTCCTTTAACAGTAGGGGTGCCTAAACTTTAGTCATCTGAGAACCACCTTTATGATTTTTTTCATATATGTCTACTGTTATTCACTTTATATTTCTTTAAATTTACTCACTTTATTTAAATCGATTTAAAAAGTAAACTTCATGTAGCTCCAATCAGTATTACTTGCTAGACAATAACCTTAATAACTTTAAACATCAATAAAGAAATACCATGCTATTAAATTCTTGGTTATAATAGATGCAGGCTCTGGACCTGGAATCTGCATCCTGTTTGACTTTAAAAGGGAGATAAGCAAGTATAGAGACATATTACAGACCCACCAGCAACAAACTGAGACTTTCTCTTTGAAGTAATCCGACAGAGAGAAGTGTAGGACAAAAAAGAGAAATAACTTTCCCTTTAAGTGACACTTAATGCTGTGCACATATACCACTTATCATTGCGGTATTGGACTATGTGAGGCCACCATCTTGCTTAAGTAGGGCATAGGCAAAGAATTCCCATACAGTTTTAAACCCAGTTCTTTCTTTAAGTCAGTGGTTCTCGACCTTTGGTTCCCAGTGGAATCACCTACAAAGAATCAAAAATAGTTAATCCCAGAAATTCTGAGTTGATTGTCTTGGAATGTGACTGAGCATCATAATTTTTAAAAGCTCCCCAGGTTACTCTAATTTGCAGCCAAGTTTGAGAATCACCACTTTGAGGCATTCAACGGCAGTCCCAATAGAGTTATCCCTCTTTACTCTCACAATTAACTTCACCTGGCTGCCTGTTGTAGCACTTTCTGCACTAGCAGAAAATGTGTGTATATTTCCCCATAGTTCATATTTAGACCCTTAGAAATAGACAAAGAAAACAAAGTCTTGTTTTAATATCCGCCCTAAATAGTGTTTATAAGATAGTGTGTAGTGTGGATTCAATAAATACAGTATGAAATTACATGGGAAATTACCATAGGAAATTATAATTTTGTAATGAATATTTTATAAGTAAAGGTACATTTAGCTATAATTTCCCATTTTCCCTACATGTGGCAACTTTTGGGACATCCTGTGGTTAATAGTGATGGGACTTGGAAAACAGTAATACTTTTAAATCATTTGGAATTATTAACCATAATGATAGTTGGTTATTTCACTGGTATTTTAATATTTCTAATTTCAATTTAATTCTGAGGATAGCACACCATAAATAATCTCTACCATTTGGTTTTATTTGAAACAAACCCTATGGAAGCTTCTAAGTCAGTAATGTTTTCCGTATATCCATAGGTCTGATAGTTGGTTTTGGACTATTCTCCAATCAAAGGCAATTCTTTCTCAAAGATGATATTTACAATGATGCAAATTTTAAGTCTGGCCCTTGAAAGCCAAAAAACCATGGATCTAGGAAATTGTCAATTTCTTTCTCATGCTGAGTATTTCACTTACTGCAGTCTGTCAATAGATTCCAACCTTCCATATGGCTCTTGGGCTGTCAAATGAAAGAGTGTCTTTTAAACCTATTTTTTGATTTTCTTGATATGGTAGTCTTAGTAAAGAAAAGGGAATGGGCCAGGCGCGGTGGCTCACGCCTGTAATCCTAGCACTCTGGGAGGCCGAGGCGGGTGGATTGTTGGAGCTCAGGAGTTCGAGACCAGCCTGAGCAAGAACGAGACCCCGTCTCTACTAAAAGTAGAAAGAAATTATCTGGCCAACTAAAATATATATAGAAAAAAAATTAGCCGGGCATGGTGGTGCATGCCTGTAGTCCCAGCTGCCCGGGAGGCTGAGGCAGTAGGATCACTTAAGCCCAGAAGTTTGAGGTTGCTGTGAGCTAGGCTGATGCCAGGGCACTCACTGTAGCCCGGGCAGCAAAGCGAGACCCTGTCTCAAAAAAAAAAAAAAAAAAAGGGAATGAATAAATAAACAATACTATCTCATAGGGCAGCAGTTTGAAATGAGTCTAAATCAATTGCATAATGTAAGGC
>CM052447.1:13030166-13047531 GCA_028533085.1 Varecia variegata
GATCAAAAAAGATACCTAGAGATCTTCTAGTGCAGTAGTTCTCAAAACAAGGCAATTTTGTCTCCCAGAGGATTTTTGGCAACATCTGGAGACATTTTTGTTGGTTAAAACCCAGCACGAAAGGTTAAAGGAGATCGACATTGGGTTCCAATTACATATCTAGTGTGTAGGAGCCGGGGATGTTGCTAACCATCCTATAGTGCACAGGATAGCCTCCCTATAACAAAGAATTATCCATCCCAAAGCATCCAGCTCTATGATTTCAAGCATGAGAAACTGAAGCCCTCCCAAAATAATATGCTTGTCCTGTTCTGAATACTCTTTAACAAAATTGGTATCTCCATTTTCTTTGCATGTGTAAGGACCAAGACATCAGGAGTTATGATTTAGCACAATGGTTCTGAACAAATATTTTGGAGTCAGTCAAGTTCAATATTTACCCTCCCATTTAATAGTTGTGTGACAATGAACATAAAAAAAAATCATCTTTCTGACCCTTCAGTTTCCTCATCTGTAAAATGGGGTTAATTCCTCTCTCATAAGGTTATTATGAAGATTATAGTGATAATGTGTAAAGAGGGCAACATAGTTCTCAGTACAGGGTAAATACTCAGTAACTGGTAAATATTAATAAAATGTTAAAATATTATAAATACTAGGCATTATTAGTTTTTAAAATAAAATTTACCATCTCCAGACTTGTGATGTTTACTTATATCTTTTACGTGCTCTAGCATGTAGGATGCAATTGTGCCTTTAAAGGAGAGTGTTAGTTAGGGGAATATTTTATGTCAGAAGTTTTAAAGTCAAACCAAGGAAATAAAAAATGAGTTTTAGCTGTAAAAATCTATGACAAACCATGTCAAATTTTATCAATTATGTCTTAGGACAGAATACCTACAAGCCATCATGACTAGATTAAAACAAAAAAGTGGCCATCTAACATTCTAGACTCCCACGGTTTCTTTTTTTACCAAGCATGAAAGGTTAGGGGAGATTCACGTTGGGGGGTTCTGATTACACAATGCTTTCTTTGGTGTCAGCATCATGAATAATGCCAGTCTATTTCTTATCAAGAATGTCCCTTCTTTTCAACAGTAATTCTGAAGTTATTTTTGTTTTTCAAAGATCAGGCACATAGAACCAGCTAAGTATTGTTGGCTGCTCTGGAAAAATCAGTCGCTAGGAGAGGGATTGAATTTTTCACCTTCCTTTGATGGTTTCCTAGGTATGGAAGCAGTGTGTCAGATCATCTAAAGTGATTTTTAAACTGTGCTCTCTGTCCTGAGTTCAGGGAGGGATGCAAATGGGATGCCTGCCCAGGTGGGAGACCAATGTTGATTCAATGAGTACTTCCATATTTTTCTGTATTAATTTTCCTTAAGTTTTTGTTTTAAGAAGGGAATTTGCAGCTCTTAAAAATAATTCCTGTCCTGTCATTTGACGGATGCAAAAACTAAGCCTCTTAGAGAAGGTGAAATAGCCAAGATTGCATAGCAAAGTTAACAAAAATTCTGAGATGTGATCTGGGTTTTCCTGTACTTACCCAGTGTAGATTCCACTGTGCTAGCCAATGAGAGAAATAAAATAAAATTGAAAAGCTGATTCCACATTAGTCCATGTATTCAGTTCAGTTTCTCTGAAAAATCCCACCTACCTGCACATAAAAATCCATAAGCAAGTGTCACTTAAACAGTTGCCTTCCTGTGACAAATTAAGTTGTCAAGTACTAACATTTAAAAAAATAAACTTCAAGCCAATGTGAGGTCTACTGAATAATTTTTCTTCTGGAGTAGTTAAAAAAATATAATTTCTATCCTAGTGTTAAGAGTCCTTCCTGTTATCCTTTGCATTCTTCTATTTGTGTGTGCATGTGTGTATGTGTGAGGTGTGTGTATCCTAGTAGAATTTGCCTTCGATTGGTTTCACCCACTATTCTTGCTCATACTTCAAATTTTCAACTCTCTTTATTTTTCTTTTAAGCTTGATTTTGTGTCTCTGTTTACTTTTCTGCTAATTACTGAGTATATGCCTACTGGAGAATCTAGTTATTTTCTCCTATTCACCACCTTGGTTCTTGCATATCTGAAATGCCTCCAATATCCATATTGCATCAAGAAACCTAAAACCACCAGTTTTCTAAATAAAGCTACACCAAAGAGATCTCCATTGGAGGGTGTTCTTTATTCTGCATTCATGAAATTCTGTGTGTTGTCTTTATTCATTGTGTCTATTCTTTTGTAATACAAAGCCACTAAGATTCTTTCAATCTATTTATTCCTACTGCCTGGAATTTGATTTTTTAAAAATAATACACTTATAAAAAAACAACTTATTGGAATTTTATTCTCTGTTAATATTGGTCTTTCCTTATGCTTTCTAAAGACCAGTAGCATTTATCTATATCCAATTTACTTTGACCATCAGTCCTAATCCAGTGGCATCAGTCGACTTAATTAGCACATTCTCTACTTTGTCTTCCAGATTTTTTATAAAGATATTAAACAAAATGGGACCCAATATCGATCCTTGTGGGACCCTACTGGAAGCCTCTCCCCAACTAGACGGACTACCAATTACGATTTCTCTCTGTATACGGTTAGATAGCCGGTTTTTAATCCATTTATATGTATTTCTGTTGGAGCCAATTTGTTTAGCTGTTCCCTTTAAAATAATGTATGGTGTCTTTGCAGATAACCTATGGACATGTATCCCACAGAGACTTGGGCACGAGTTAAATTTTTTTTGTGAGGCTCTAGTTGGGTTTTCCTGGGTTTGTTTTATCAATATAGCAATGGTGAGCCTAAGCCTTAGTTTCAATTCAGGAATTGTTGTGCTAGAGAAAGAAACTAAATGGGCCGTTTTGAGATTGTTTTTCATTTATACTGAGATGATAGAGTGTCATTATTTGTTAGTTTTGTTGTTGTTGCGTCTGATTTGGGGAGTTTATTTATTTATTTATAGGTGGAGAATTAAACATTTCTTCTATTGGTTGACTCAGAATTCAGAAACATGTTTAGATTATCTGTGTCCAAGAATATTATACTTGCATCAAGTCCTTGTTGCTTTATTATTCATTTTACCAATAAGTAGTATTTTGGTAGGCCTGACACTATTGTAATGATAGATAAGAGGCAATAATTCAGACTGTTTCTTAGCAACACTCTTGACTTAAGTGAACTCCAATAAAAAAGCCTATTTTGGGCTAAGACTTATAGTTTAGTTTCTGAATCCTCACATTTTGTGATACTAATTCACAAATTGTCATGTGTATTGCCCTCCAAATTGGAGACAGAGGAGGAAGATGATAATTGTCACCATTCCACCTTATCTTCCATTGTTTGTCCAACTCCGGTTTTTAAATTTCTATTTCTTGCTAAGGCAGTGAATGATATTGAATGTTGGTGAATCTTTCCTATGAGGACTTGATGCCAGATGAGCTTCCATTATTGTATCTTCTAAGTGTCATGACATCTTCTAAGTGTCATGCTCTTCCTTAATTTTATTGCTCTAACTCCAGAGTCCTTAAATACCTTGTTGTTGTTGCCTTTGGAGTAGGGCCCCGGTATGGATAACCTATTAACTTGCTACTTTGTTTTGGCATTTGGCATTTTATTACTTTTCAACTTTATTACTTGTTCTGTTATGTAGTAACAGAGTCTGATACATGGTGATAGATTCCAGGAGAAGAGATGTTTGAAACTTTGTTAATCACTACTGTAGTCCTAATCCCCTAAACATCCAGCACCTATTATGTCTGTGCTCTCAGGTTACATCATTTATGTTGTTGCTGCTGTTCTTATTTTTTTAACTTTAGCTACTCTTGTTGAAATTAAAGTAGACTGATTTGATTGGGGATCATTCTGAATAGACTGCTAATCATGCAAAAGAAAACATGTTTGAAAGTTGGAGTTTGGATTTATGATGAAAATGGTTGAAGAATGTTGTATTTTTCAAAACAAAAATCAAAGCACACTGTGTGATTGGTCTAACGACTGGGTAGAGTCACATGAAAATTCATAATATCCTCAGACCATGAGAATATTTTGTAGAAAGTGTGCCTCTTTGGCAAATTAAATTTTTCAGTTGGTGGCTTAAAAGAGTTAATGCTCTCTGATCCCATGATTTAAACCCTTGTTGGTCAAAAACTCTTCCTCTATTTCATAAAATATTATGTTAAAGAGAATGTTAAATGAAATTGAATTTTATCCATGGAAATATGAATTTTCATCTTTTCTCTGTTGGGTATGTCTTTACTCTGTCCTTTGAGTCCTATTCTAAGTTCATACTTAGACTATAAGACAAGGGCTAGTATTTAAAAGTTCATATAATGAGCTTTCTATTAAACCTGTAACCTACAAAAGCATCAAGATGTATGTAATGGTCCCAAGAGGCACTGGGAAGATTGATGAATTTTAGAGTCACATTGAACTGGGTTCACATTTATAAGCTGTGTGACATTGCACATGTTTAACCTTTCCAGCCTTTAAGTTTCTCAACTAAAAACAAAAAACACTAATTTCTGTCTTATGGAGCAGCTGAGAGGGTTAAATGAGATAATTATATTAAGGACCTTACACAGTACCAGGCAAAGAGCATTCAATTAATACTTTAAATTATCCTGGAGATCGTGGCAGTCAGTGTGTGTCTTTCTCAGTTTTTAGGTCTATGACTATCTTTATGATTATAAAACTAATTAATGATCATTCTTAAAAATATGTGCAAAAGTTAAAACCACCTGCACATACTCACATAACTATAATCATTGTCAATATTGCCTTTTATTAAATAATCATATGCCACTATTGTGCATATTATTTTTTCCACTTACTTTTTCATATGTTTAAGTATAACTATACTTCATAGCTATAAGGTATTTAATTGAATATAATTTATTCAATATTCATTATTTATTCAATATTCACCATAATTTATTTAATATTTATTTAATGAGCACCTGTTGTTAGATGGTTACATTGTTTCTAAGTGGTTTTCTATTATAACACTCTAAAATAAGCATCACTTTGCTGACATGTTTGCACCCTATTCTTAATACATTTCTTAAAATGGAATTACTGGGTCCAAAATTATGTGCCTTTAAAATGGTGATTTATATTGTGAGGTTATGCCCTAGAGAAGTTCTGCAGTAGTTTACTACAGCATCGTCTGAGAGTGTGGCAGTACACACATATACACACAAACACGTGCACACACAGTGCACACACACAGTCACCCTGCCACCCACCAGTGAGGAAGAAACAGAAAACATGTTTGAAAATGTCCACTTGTGAAAAGTGTTAGCAACGTGGAGAGATGGAAGAATCCAAAAATCCAGTGTAGTTTCTCTCCTCTCCATCCAAAAGCCATAGAGACTAAAACGACAATAGAAAAACAAAACAAAAACAATCAACACCAAACTCAAATTGAGAGACTGCAAAGAGGCAAAGATGCATGAGCAGGGCCAGTAATCAATGCACGCAGAATCCAGAGGAATCTACCCAAGCTATCTTTGCGCAAATGGAAAAACCCGGTAACAGTGTCTCCATCAGGATGAAGCATCTATCTAAACAAAGAGACAGCAAGGCAACCATGTGAGAAAACTACCACACCAGGAGGGAGGAACTCAATGTGCAAAAGACCTGTGATGGCCAGTTTATTGAAATATATTCCAGGATAAATAAAAATTTTCCCATAACAAAATTTTTTCTCACCAAAAATTGAAAGAATATATGAAACAAAAGGTCAAGCATGAGATAATAAATATAAGTGGAGATTAAAAGGGAGAAAATGAAGGCAAAGCAATCTGTACAGAAACTAATAAATGAATCTAAAACAGTAAGAGAATCAATGTGATAAAAAAAAAATCAGAGTTGTAGAAAATCATGCCAAATGTAGAGGAAAAAAGATGTAGAGATAAAAATCACTTAGAGAAAACATAGTAAATATGCAGGACAGGTACCATGGGTTAAACATGCAGAACCTTAATGTTAGTGAAGTATAGAGTGGAAAAAAACGGAATAGAAAAACATATTTGAGTCTAATGCCAGTAACTAATTAGAATAATGATGATAATAATAATAAACACTTCTTGAATGCCTATTGTATGCTTCTATGCTTAGACACCTACATATATTTTGTTATTCCATGTAGTCTTCATTATTACCCCATATTGTTTATAGTTGTAATTTTATAGGTGATGAGCTGAGCCCCAGAGAACATTATTAACTTGCTCAAGGTTAGATAGCCAAGCAATGGTTACACAGAAAATATGACTACGGAAGCTGCTGTATTAATGACACATTATATATTTGTACATACCTGTTATTAAATTCATTAATCCCATAATTGTATTATGGATATGTATAAGTTCCAAAAGAACACACTGAGTTCCAAGATAAAAATTATACAATCTGGCTAGTACCTTATTGTATTCCTCTGAAATCACTAAACTTTCGGTAAGAAAAAGTGAATGACCTACAACAAAGAGTAAAGAAAAAAGGTCTCAAACTACTCTACAGCAGTATGAAACTTCATAAGACAACAGAAAAATTTTTATAGGTTTCCGAGGGGGAGAACATGTAACCTAAGAATATAATTATCGATATAAAAACAAAGGAAAGATATTCTGTCCTCAATATACAAAGTTTAAGGGAACACAGCATCCATGAGTCCTTGTTTTTAAGAAATAATGTCTTAATACAACAATCTGGCATCCAGTAAAGGGTAGTCAAAATAAGAAACTTTAGAATAGGAAAAGCTAACTGCTAGCAGTTAGAACTAAAGATGGCATTTAGAACTAAAGCTATACAACTCCAGGAATTAAGGTTTCTGAATAAAACATAACTGAAATATTTTTAAAAGCTAGACACTGAAAATGTGTAAAAATCATAAATCAGAAAACTAATCTTAAAATGTAAATCAAAATTATGGATAGAGGTTATTGAGGAAAGAGGAAGTATTTGCTAATTCATAACAAGGACTTAGTATTTACTGTTTTATTTTTAGAGTTTGTGAATCAAGAAGTAGAAGATTAAAGATATGGTTAAAATTAACATAGATAACAATTACCACAGTGTTTCTCGAGGGGTATCCCATAGACAACCTACATAAGAGTCACCTGGGATACTTCCTTAAAAGTAGGCTCTACCTGAGACATCATACATCAAAATTTTTAGTGGGGAAAGCTGAGAAAATTGCATTTTTATCCCTCATATTTTTGGGGTGTACACTAAAGCATGAAAGCCTGAGGACATTTATGGCAGAAGAATCAAAAGTTGTCAGTACATCTTACAAAAATCTTACATAACCTAAAGGACATAAAGTAAAGAAAGATAAAGATGATGTAGTTAAATCTAATGTCAGAAATAAGGATAAGGATGACTGAAAAGCAAATATAGAGCAGAAATCAAAATGACAAAATTAAGACCAAGCATATCTTTCTAAACTAGATTATATATCAACCCACCTATCAAAAGAGTAAGATTCTCAGATTGAATCAAGCAACTAACCCAGCAAAATGCTTTTTATTAGAGATTCCTCTAAAGTAAAGATACTGGAAAACATTCTAATTAAAGTCACATGCAAAAATAAATGAGGCAATACAAACACAAAGAAAGCTAACAATTTATTAGTATTACTATATAGCAATGAATTTAAGGTAAAAAAAATCAAGACCAAGAGATATTTTCATAATTATAATAATGACAATGCAAAATAAATATATAATCACTTTAAATCAATATAATTCAAATCAAAATATCATCCAAATGAATTAAAGTGATAGGAAGTCAAAAGAAGAAATGATGGAGACATTAAGTAGTATATCTAGGATGTTTATCATTTGTATAAACTTTTATGTATAACTCGTGTCTAAGATGCAATAAAAAATTGACAAAAATAACAGTAATTTAAAATTGTACATAATTGATCCTCAAGGATGTGGTGAAAATAGTCAACAGTGTAAAAGTCACTTCAAACACATTTCTAACAAGTAATCTTAAAAATCAAATTAAACGTATAATTCAAGAAGTTAGAAAAAGAACAACAAAATATCTGAGGAAACAGAAAGAAATCATCAAGGTCAATTATAAGTTCACAAATTAGAAAATCAGTTAACCCACAAATAAATCAGAGTTAGTGCTTTTAAAAATTTAAGTAAAACAGAGAAATAATTGTCAAGGAATGGCTTACTAAAGAATCAAAAAGGAAGACAATATGAATACACTAAAGTAGTAATTTTTGTAAAAGCATGATAATTATACAGAAAGGGGAAATTAAAAGAAAACTGTTCACATATCTTAGAAAATGTGTGTAAAATACATGACATCCTTAGAAAATATAAACTAGCAAACTGACCCTAGGAGAAATAGCAAAGAAAAACAAACCAATAACCAAAGATAAACTTAAGAAAATTGACAGGAAAATATAACTCCCACTCCAAAAGAGTGGCCCAGAGGTTTCAACAATAAATCCTATCAAATATAAAAATTGAAATACTTCCAGAGGTATTTAAACTCTTGCAGATCATAGCAGAGAGAATGAAAAACTTCCAGTGATTTAGAAAGTCAATATAATAATTAAGGTTACAAAAACTGTATTTTAAAAAGCAAAAATACATGAAGGAAATGATGGGTCCACTTCACTAGTGAATATCAGTGGGGGAAATTCTTTAAATAAATTTAGCAACTTGAATCCAGAGAATATGAAAATGAAACTATAATATAACCACATAGTAAAGTTTCAAAATATAAGGATAATATTATCTATCTTATTATATAAGTTGAAAGGGTGAAAAACTTTTTTCTTAAATATATTTTAAAACTTTCAAGTACGTAAGGAACAGATATATCTTATAAAAGTTTGAAACTTTTTACCCTTTCAATACATACTAAAGGGGCTAGTAATAAAAATTCAGTATTCATTCTTGGTTATAAATTTAAAGTCCCTTAGGAAATTAGGAAGCAATGAATATTTGCTTGTCATGGGTCTCTGTCTTTATTTCTCTGTATCTAGCTATCTAACCAAAAGCTCCATCTCTGGCCTCTTGTCTTAGGATGGAGCAGTAAAGGCTGGAACAAGATTTGAATGTATATGTTCACCATCCCCACTGTTATTTAACTTTAAAAAAATTATTAGCCAGTACAATTACATGAAAGAAAATAAGGAATGTAGGAAAGGGAGGAAAAATAATTTCATTGTCTAACAAACAAAAAAATTATTCAAGCAAAATATAAGGGAATTAACTGGGAAAAACCTTTAGAAACAATATGAGAAGTTAGGTAAGTTCCCATAGCTTTCCTATATAAAGAGTTTATAAACACTAACAAAAAATATAATGGAAGGCAGGGGGTGGGGGGAAGATCCCTTTTACCAATAATAAGTTTTTAATAAAAGAAAACTTTGTTTGTTTTTAATTATTTTTTAGAAAGATACCATTTTAAAGGAATCACCTCTTTATAAAGTATTCTGAGTTTAGTGTAATTTCACTGGATACCAATGGGCTTTATTCTGGTTTTGATTGCTTTGGTGCTTTGTTTTAGAAATTTGACACAGTAATTCTTAAGTTTATTTGAAAGAAAAAATATATATGAAGAATCAGGAAAATAAAAAGTAATAAGAGAACAATATCTCTACTGGAAGTATAAATGAGTTATAAAACCACAGCAATTAATGCAACATAGCATTGACCCAGTGTACCCTATATAAAGGGAAAAGAAATTAACTTAGAAACATAAGAAAATTGTGTTCTTAATAAAAGTATAATTAATATCATTGGGAGGCCAGTCACAGTGGCTCACACCTGTAATCCTAGCACTCTGGGAGGCTAAGACAAAAGGATCGCTTGAGGTGAGGAGTTTGAGACCAGCCTGAGCAAAAGCAAGACCCTGTCTCTACTAAAAATAGAAAAAATTAGCCAGGTGACTAAAAATAGAAAAAAATATCCAGGCATGGTGGCACACACCTGTAGCCCCAGCTACTTGGGAGGCTGAGGCAGGAGGATCACTTGAGCCCAGAAGTCTGAGGTTGCTGTGAGCTAGGCTGAAACCACAGCACTCTAGCCTGGACAACAGAGACTCTGTCTCAAAAAAAAAAAAAAAAAATATATGTATATATATATATATATATATACACACACACACACACACACACACATATACACACACACACACACACACACATCATTGGGAATACATGAATTATGCAATTAAAAAAACAGCAACTATGTGGAAATATTTAAATGTAATACCATGTAGCTAACCTACCTCTTCCTCCAAATTAAATTTTAGGTAAGTCAAAGATCTAAATATTTTCCTAAAAAAGAGTAAAAATACATAAAAGGCAAATCATGTATAAATGTTTTAGTAAACATGGATTAAGTAAAACATGACAGAAAATACAGAATATACAGAATACAGAAAAGAATGATAGTATATTTGACTTTGTAGAAATGTCTCATTTCTATATTTTTATTTCTCTTTTACCATTCTTATCAGGTCAACCTTTCCATTCTACAATGATCTACAAGGTTTTTTTTTCTTCTTTCTAATTACATTTTTTGAAGTACATGATTAAAATATTATAAAGTAAAACCCATCTGAATCCCACCATTTTCTTGAGAAAAAACCACCAGCAACATTTTGTAATACTTTTTTAATATATTTATTATATGTATTTATGCCTGTATATTACCTCTTTCCCACTTCCCTTCAGCAGCACTGATTATTCATTGCTCTTTGCACTTAATAATGGGTATAATCTTGTTATTTTAATTTATATTGCTCACATTTCTGAAACAATTGGGCATCTTTTCATACCTTATGTGCTGGTTGAATTAGCTTCCATGTTAATTGCCTATTCTTATTCTTATCCATTTTTCTTAAGAATTCTGTTTTCAGTTTCAACAGTTCTACGTATAATAAAAATATTAGTTATTTATTAGTATGTACATTTCAGATATTTCCCCCAAGCTGTCATTCATATCATAACAAGTTTTAATTGTTTTTAATTCATTTTTATTTATTTATTTATTTTGAGATGGGGTCTTGCTCTGTTGCCCAGGCTGGACTCAAACTCCTGGGCTAATTGCAATATGCCCGCCTCAGCCTCCTGAGTATTTATATTGTCCAATTATTTGTGGTCCAATTATTGTAGGTTTTCTGTAATGGCTAAATCCCTCTTGAAATTCCAGGTTAAGCATCTGGTCTTCTAAATTTCTCTGGAAGTTTTTTTTTTTTTTTTTTTTGTACTTAATTCAGTGTTTCATGGTTTACATTTAATTCATCTTGAATGATGTATTACTATTAGTGCAGGCTTGTTCAATTTTATATTTTCCAGAGGTAACACCAATAGCACCAACATTATTTATTTATTTTTGAATCTGTTTTTTCAGGGGTCCCATGTGGAGAGTGGGAGGCGATGGTAGGGACACTTCTGTTTTTCACTTTGTCTCTTTCTGTAGTGTTTGAACAGTTAGGATTAATAGTCATCATTTTTAAAACTTAAGAAAGCGTGTGAGCGTGTGTGTACACATATTCTCACCTCATTTGCCAGTGTAACCTTTTCACTACATTTTCTCTCTCTCCTTCACACACACACTCGCCATACCTGCCACACACAGACACACCACATGCAAACAAAATTCCTACTTTTTCCAGTTCATGTATCATGTAACCAGAATAACCCAGGAGAATTACGGCCTCATATAAATAACACATTGCACATTTCTAATGATTTCTAATGATTATTTCTATCAAGAAAGACTGAAAGAAAGAGAGAGAGAAGGAAGGAAGGAAGGAGAAAGGAGTGAAGAGAGTCAAAGAGGGAGGGAGGGAGGAGGAAGGAAGGAAGGAAATAGTAAAGAAAGAGAAAAAATGGTCCAGCCTGAACAGAAACCGCTCTGCCCTGAGCATAGGCAAGCCCTTGCTGACTGCCTTGCTTGTTGTCAATGTTGCTACCAGAGATTCAAGATTCTAGTGACACACTTAGACAGTGAGACCTGGAATATTTTTCCAAGCTTGTACATACCTATAGCAACACTGCTCATGGCTCTCTGCAGATATGAAAAAGAAAAAAAAAAAAAAACTAATCATCTAAGTCAGTGCAGTAGACTGAGTCTTAGGAGATTAGGGATTCAACTTTCACCCCTGACACTTAAGAAGCTATACGTATATATCAGACAAGTCACTCTCCAAGATCTCATCCACCTTAAAACCACACAGTTCTAGAACTCTCATTGAGTCTCCTTGTCTGGGTTTCATTAGTCCCATTACTTCCTTTCGTTAAACCTACTTTCATTTATTTCTACTACAAGTGATTGCTGATTAATTTAGCAATTTTTAAAATTAATTTACAATTTATGTGCACTTACATAGAGTCTATACTTTACTGTTACTTAAAGACGATTTTCCTTAACAAGTTTCCTTTAAGAAACATGTGAAAAAAAGTCTATAGATAAAAATATTATAATATAATTTCCTGCATTAGCAACACCTAAAAGTACTTTGAACCCAATTTCTCTCCTAAAAATGACTCATCTATGATTTGTTGTACGTTTTTGAAATGGCTAGAAGAGAAGATCTGGAATGTTCCCAACACAAAGAAATAGGCAGATATCCTAAGTATGCTGATGTAATCATTACACATTGTATGCATGTATCAGAATATCACATATACCCCATAAATAGGTACAATTATTATGTATCAATAAAAAATAAACAAAAATAATAAAAAATATATGCTTCTTATACTGGATAAGTTAGAATGTAAATTAAATAGTTTTGTAAGTAGTAAATAACCAAGCAAGCAGGCTCATTAGATTATAATAATTAATGGATCCTGGCATAGTATTTATTCATCTCAGTAACAACCAGACATGTAGAGGGCAGATGTAATTCCCATTTCTTAGATGAGAAAGTGGAGACAGACCCTTAGGAAGTCATTGATGAAACAGGCTCCCAGGACCAAAGCCCCTTGGAGCTTCCTGCATGTCCTTTTCCTCTGCATGGTCAGTTTCTCTTGAATCCTGTCTGATTCAGAGAACCTGGTCTTCTCCAGCCTTACACAGAGGCAAAGACTTAAGTATGACTCGTTTTCTTTCAATTAGGCTTTTTTTTCAAGAATGAGAGTCACAACCATTGAGTTAAATTTTGGAAACATATTTATTCTGTCAGAATACTTAGGTCACCCACAAGCAAAATTTAATAAACTGCAGAAAACATGCAATGCTGTGTTGGTTTTTCAAAGCAAGTAATAATACTGTGCCTCTTTGTGTGCTCAATTTCCATTCTAGAATGTGAAATATAACACCACTAACATAGGTCTACCATTTGCTACATGACTACTGGAAGTCAAACCCATCTTTAGTGGATTATTGACAGTTTTTAAGGAAAAATGTGCAATAGTTTTCAATTTTAAGACAAAGGTATACCTTCTAAAGCTCCTGAATTTAGTGTAAGACTTGCATATACTATGACATTTAATTTCTTTCCTTTTTTCCTTTATATCTGCGGATACATCCATAGTGTATTTTACAGTTGATAAAATCTCAGATTTTAGGAAATTTGGTAACAGTTCTAGTATCATGAAAGCAATTCTTACTGGGAAATCTCTGGACAGATTATTAACTGTTTATTTAAAAAAGAAAGGGAAGGAAGGATGGGAGAAAGGGAAGGAGGGAAGGAAGAAGGAAAGAAAATAGGAAGGAAGCAAACAAAAGAGAGAGAGAGAGAGAGAGAGAAAGCTATTTTCCATGGACAGATTTTGGAATCAAGGGCTGGCATTAAATTTTTATTAACTATCTTTTTATGAATATTAAATTATTTTGTAAAAACAAAACAAGTACAGAACCTGCAGCCAGTCTGTGTTCCTAAAGAAAGTAGGAATTTTTTATTGCTTCTGCTGAGAAGAGGTTTGCAGGACGACTTGATGCTTCTTTAATCTTTGCAAAGGGCACCTAGGGAGATATAACAAAAATGAGCCCTGACATAATTTTGAAATCTCCCTCAGCAATAAACAAGCTGTCTCTTTGCCTCTCAACACTTCTGCTAACTTGTACTGTGGGAAATTTCTGGAAGCTGGACGGGCTTCAAGGACACGACAGCAGGCTCCCTGCCCTGAGTCAGAGGCCCCTGCTGTGGTGCCCTAAAGAGGGGTTCAAGTTAAGCATCTCTGAGTCATGGGAGGACAGCCCTGCTAACCCCACCTTCCCCCTTGAAAACGCACTGTAATAATGAGCCCTCACATGTGAATACTGCTATATGGGGCATTTCAAGTTTCCTCAGCCAAGATCAGGGATCGTTTAGTTTAGCAGTTGAGAATGTTGGCCCCTGAAGCCAAAGACGTAGGCTACGTTCCTCTGAGAATCTTTCAGCTACACTTTGCTTCCCTTAGAGTAGCCAGCTGCAGGATAACGTGACACAAGGGGCACAGATTTGGAAGGAACATCACAAATGTTTCAATTATCCAGCAAGCATTTATCAAATTAATGCTTCTGGAGAAGAGGCTAGCACAGGCAGTCGTAGCTGAATAAACTCTACTTTATTTTGGACTGGAGACAGCCTAGAGTCCGAGCCCCAAGACTGTCTCTCATTCACCGTGTGAACACGGAAAAAGCTCTTGGAACTTGTTTCTTCATTTGTAAAATGGGGCTTACAGTTCCACACTGAAAAGATGGTTTTAAGGATTCCAGGAGGAAGTATAGCGGAAGTACTTGGAACGGTGGCTGGCATTGGTGAGCAGTAACATGAAGTTGATGCCTACCATGAAAGGAATCACAAGGGCAGAACTCTGACTTTTCCTGTTTCTTAAGATTTGTTTCTAAGTCAGTAGCATTGTCTCTCAGTCTGATGGAACAGTCCACTGCCTCTATGGTGTTCTTTTTAATATACGAGATAATCAGAATGGCTAGTCCATGGTGCAGATAATACATGCTACTGAGTTTCAGAGGAGGGAGATGTTACCTTGAGTCATATGTTCAAGAAAGGCTCCACAGAGTAAAAGGTACATTCCACGTCAATAAAAAGGGGGCAAGGAGCTGCTCCGTCCAGCCAGGATGTATGCATCTACCATAGAATAACAGTAATTTAACCCTGGAAACAGGTTTAAAGGATCCCCTCATTTTTATGAATGAAGAAACTAATCTCCAGACAGGGAGGGTGACTAGTCCAAGTTCACACAGAAGTTTTATAACAAAACAAGACTGTACCCCAGTTCTCTGGGGTAACCTGCCCACTGGGCGGCACTGCCTTTCATTCCTTGCCTTGACACTATGTAATAATTTGACCTGCATCTTCCCCCAGTCTCTTGCATTGCTCCAACAAAGTAGCTCTGAGAAACGTGAGTACACAGGAGACCATTCTGGTGCAGCGGAAAAGGGTCTATTCCCGCTCGTACTCACTGAGTAACACTGAGCAAGTCACTTCCTCTATCTGAATGGCTAATGATATCTTTTAAAAGCTAGCATTTACCAAGAGCTTACATAAAGCCAGGAGCTAGCTAAGTGCTCTAGTGGCATTATCTCTTACCATACACTGCCCCATAACTGCATTTTATAGAGGGGCATCCTCAGACCACAATACCAGTACAGAGTGCAGAGCTCCAGCCCCAACCCTGGATTTACTGAATCAAAAGCTCTGATCACCCCAATATGTAAATTCTAGCAAATTCTCCAATTGATGCTGATGCTCACAAAAGTTTAAAGCTTGCTGGTTTACTAGGTACTCTTATCGTCATCTAAAATTTTACAGACGACAAAAGCTGAAACCCAGAGAGAAGTAACATATTCAAAGTCACACGGCTAGTTAGTGGCTAACCTGGGACTTGAACCCAGGTTTGTTTGTTTTGCTGCTGTTTGTTTGCCGTGTTTTGAGGGTTTTCGGTACTTGACCCACAGTATAGCTGAGATTTTATTAGTTAGCAAAGCATCGGATTGTCAGCTGGGCTTGATATTCTTTCCTGTCTTCTTGGATTCATACTTTTCTTCACTTCCCAACTCAACTTGCAGCCTATGTTTTGTAAAGTTTAGCACCTTTCACGGTCTGCCGTCATCTTCAGATCTCAGAGCCAAGGATGATTTGGTGTTCGAATGGAGCAGAGAGATGTTTGACAAGGCTGTGTCAAATTAACAGCAGTTCTAACGAGAGTTTAGGACGGAGGGTGAATGGTGCATTTGACAAATAGTCGCTGGAGTAATTCACCGTATAATTGGCCAAATGTACAGAAGCCACCAGAGTGCAGCCGGACAAGGGATCCCTGGCCGAGGTGGATTTCCTAGTTCCCTCCACAGCTTAGTCTTCCCCTAAGGGTTTAGTCAGCACCTTGGTTGTGATTAATTCCGCATGAGGAGCACAAAAATATTACCAATTAACTGCTCTGCTTTCTACCAATCAGAGGATGAAGGCTCCATTTAGCAGACTTGTGCAGCTACCCAAGGTTCTTGGAAAATCCCCCCCCCCTTTTATTTTAAATCCTATAATTATTGACTTTTAGAACTTTAAGGGATCTAGGCTATCACCCAGCCCAGTGCTTTTCATTGTTTCATGTGCATAAAAGTGACCTAGGGATCTTGTTAAAGTGCAGGTTCTTATTCAGTCGGTCTAGGGTGAGGCTTGAGATTCTGCATCTCTAACAGATCTTCCAGGGATGCCAAAGTGGCCGATCTATAGGCCACACTAGATAGGGAGGACCTAGCCCAGGGAATGCAAATGAGCTGTCGCTTGAGTACCCACTGGGGATGACTCACGGTTGCTGCCTGGAGAAGGTACTGAGGATTCTGTAGCTGCATCTGAGACCAGCTGGTCAGTTAGCCGAGCTTACCACAGGCTTACGAATAGGAAACCTACCTCAACAGATATCTCCCTTTGGCATGCAGAAACCGAAACCCAGAAATCTCAGTGACTTGCTCAGGGTCATATAAGCTAGTTAGTGGTAGATCCAGGACTAAATAAAGCTGGAATGCAAACCTAGATTTCTCTCTGTGTGTTGCATATTTGAATCACAGATTAGATGTAAAGCTGTTTTAAAATATCTTTCCTCAGTTCTATAATTGGCAGAACCAGGCACAGCATCCAATTTAGATTTAGGAATCCAGGGGTACTCAGCCTAACTCAGCCTCTGAAAAGCTCTGCAACTTTTAGAAAAGAACTTCTCTGGGCCTTAGTTTTTTTTTATCTGTGAGATGAGGAAGTCCATGCCTGGTCTTTTGAATTTATTCTAATGTTGTACAGGGCTATGAGGTAAAAGATAGGAAAGCACTTTAACAAAATACAAAGGATTTGAATAAATGGAGGACATTTTTGTTAAAATGGCTGTAGAATAACATTAAACTTTCCTTACAAGATTGTTGTTTGTGGAAAAGAATAGATATATA
>CM052447.1:13048031-13083070 GCA_028533085.1 Varecia variegata
TGAGTTATCTCAATAATCCTCATAACAATCTAATAAGACAGATACTATTATACCTATTTTACAGTTGAGGAAACCGAAGCCCGCAAAGGTTCAATACCTTACCTAAGATCACAGGTTTGTGACCTTGCCTTTATGTCAGTCTGCTTTTAGCCTGACTAGCCTGGCTTTAGCACCTACGTTCTTAAGCAGGATACTACTGCTTCAGCCCAAAAGAATGTGACTTTTTATAGGGTCATCCTGAGAGTTCCTGCAGTCTGGAGGTAAAGACTGGTCTAGCATAGGGCCCTCTCATTTCACAAAGTGGCTCTTCCTAAAATGTAGTCAGACCAAAGTTAGCGGAAAAGGTCCAGAGGGAAAAGATAAGACCACTCAAGTTCTCTAACGTGGCACTTAGGAGTGGAATGCCGTGCAGGTGTGGACATGGGGGCTCCCTCTGCCTTCCCTTTACTTTCCCCAGGCCCGACCAGTCCTACCTTTACCTTCCCTCTGACCCCACCTTTAAAAGGCCCAGGGACTCTGTGTGCCCAGGCTGTGGTCTCTGGCTGCCTTGCCGACTGCTCCCATATTCTGCCTGCCACTGTTCCTACAGCTGCATGGTAGATGTTCATGTTTCCTAAATGTACTTCCCCTCAAAGCAACAGGACATTTCACTCTTTTAAGAGGACTTATAAAAAGTCCTAGGAGGCAGTGCAGCATCATTCTTAAGGGTGAGGACTCTGAAATCAAACTATCTGGGTACAAATCTCAGATCCCTTATTTATTCATGGTGCTACTTTCAGCAAGTGATTGAATTTTTCAGAGTCTCAGCTTGTTCATCTATGATATGAGAGCTAATCAGGGTACCTACTGCAGAGGATTGTGGTAAGGAATAAGTGCAATAATCCGTGGAGAGTGCTTATAACTGTGCCTGGAATAGTGTATGCATGCCCACTAAATATGGAATAATGGTATTAACTGCTATTTCTGCAGTTATTTCTTGAATCCTTAGCAAACACACACCCCACCCTCACAGAGAACACATCCTAATGAGAAGATGCCCCTTAAACAAATACCTGTAGAAATAATATGTAATTATAGATAGAAATAAGGGCAGTGAAGAAAGTGTCTGCATTGCTATGATAGCACATAACGAGGGACCTGATAAAATAAGGCAAAATCCGGGAAGACTCCCTGATGGAAGGGGCATTTGAACTGAGGTCTGAAAGATGGGAGATGTTGTAAGAGTAAGGAAGGATGAATGTGGACGTTCCTACTCTCGATTTTATGACAGAGCAAATGTTAGGAATTCCTTGGTTCCATTCAAACAGCTGCATATTATTCAGTATCAACAATGCTCTATTAAGAAATTGTCTAGAATTGATAAATTATTTTTTGTAATGAGTTATTTGCCATTCGTATTTGTTATAGGGACATTTGTTCTGTAATCACACTGCCCTTAGCATCAGTTATTTTTCTTTGCTGTACACAATGGACACATGCTTACCAGTATACACTCTAAGTTATTTGGACAATGTCATTTTGTTAATTACTGCTGAGTCAGTTTCCCTCAGCACTTTTGTTTTTTTAAACACAGCTACTGGATCAAGTGCTAGTTGAGTATTAAATATGTGTCTAAACGTTCACTCACAGGATTCAGTAATCCATGTGATTCCATATACCCTCCCCATCCAAGCCATCCCTGTTCAAGAGATCTATTCTAAAAGGCACCGCCCTTGTGCCCCTGCCATTCGAGAACCAAAGGAGACTCAGCCCCTATAGCAGCGAAGTTTATTGGCTGTGTTCCCTGCATGCCTGTGGATGCTAATGCTGCTGCATCTTTCTGTTGCCTTTTTTGTTCTGTGTTCACAGGAGTCCTGTCCATATGGTTTGCATTAGGTCAGCCTTCTGTTTTCTTGGCCAAATTAAATGCAAAACAATAAGGTTGTTAGGAATAAGGTTATATAGATAGTCTCTGATTCCTGTTAGTGGAGCTGATTACAGTCTAGATGGGGTTTTTGGAGTCTATAGGCTGAGAAATTCTTTTTTTCTTAGCCTACAATATCTTCCAGGGGGAAGGTGTTAGAAGATTTTTAGGTGGATTTAAACATTGATGCCTTGCTTAGGGGGACAAAAACCAAACATTGGTTTCTCTGCTTCTAGCTTTCAGCTTTATAACTTCCCTCTCACCCAGAACTGAGGCAATAGGTGGTTTTGTATGTCCAGATCCATCCCTATTACCTTATGGGACAAGATCGGGGTCAGTTTTAAAACCCATGAACAGTAGAAAACCACAAATCTCCCAGTGACCCAGGCAGATTTGATGACAACATTTATGTCAATCATGACCTGCCAGTAAATGTTGAAATTGAACCTGATCTGCTTCCATGTTTAAACTCACTGTCATAGGTGTGGGAAGATTATGAAGGGGAGGGGAGTGTGGCTGGCACTCCTCTCCCTCTTAGTGACGGGCACTGCCATCATCCTGGACCATGTGTGTTAGTCTCAGGGAGAAAGGTAGCTCCTCTCCTGCTAACAGTTAGCTGTTCTTTCCCCTCCTTGCATATTAGAAATAGTTGACTGGAATGTTTCCAGCCTTGCAGAAGGAAGCTAAAACAAATGTCCTCTGTGGTGTTACTTAAAAATGGGTTGGGAAATCGTGAATTACTAGTTAGATGGTGTGTATACAAATCTTTAGCAAGTCATTGCCCATAATACTTTGAGTTGGCTGGCTGAACCAGCTAATGAAAAGATTAGATCAATTGTCTCTTTCCAGCTTGGGACTTAAGTCAATAAGCCAGATGAAAATTAAACTAGAACAAGCCTCTACCTCTCAGGATGTAAACTCCCAGGGGTTCAAATTTCTTTGAGTTACCAGGATTGGGTAGGCAGATTCTCACACCTACCCCCCTGAAACTTGTCAAAAATAGGATTTTGGCCGAGCGCGGTGGCTCACGCCTGTAATCCTAGCATTTGGGAGGCCGAGGCGAGCGGATTGTTTGAGCTCAGGAGTTCGAGACCAGCCTGAGCAAGAGCGAGACCCCGTCTCTACTAAAAATAGAAAGAAATTATCTGACCAACTAAAAATATATATAGAAAAAATTAGCCGGGCATGGTGGCGCATGCCTGTAGTCCCAGCTACTCGGGAGGCTGAGGCAGTAGGATTGCTCAAGCCCAGGAGTTTGAGGTTGCTGTGAGCTAGGCTGACGCCACGGCACTCACTCTACCCGGGCAACAGAGCGAGACTCTGTCTCAAAAAAAAAAAAAAAAATAGGATTTTGTATTTAGGTAAGCTCATTGTCAAACCTAGCTCCATTCCATACTCCCTGAAGATCTGTAATAATTTGAAGCCAGTGCCTCTTTTGAATGTAAGAAATGTCTATTAAAATTGATATATCATAAATATAGTTTTCCTCACTTTTTCCTCCTTCAAAGGTTTTTATTCTGATCCCAATCTCTTTTTTCCCAATAAAATGAAGATAAAACCCTACTTTCAACTGTAATTGAAACTAGTGGCTTGTACTTTATTAAATTAAAAAGAGACACCCAGAAAGAATTCTACTAACCTTTTAAAAGAAATTATTCAATTCATCATGCATGTTAATTGTGCTTTAATAACATTAAATGTAGTAATTTGAATGTACTCTCCTCTCCCCCAAATATAACATTCATCTTCCTATCTCAATCCAAATATTATTCTTTAAATAAACAAATCAGTGATCTATAGTTCATGTATCATTCTTAATGAATTCCACATGAATTAACAGATATATAGAAAGGAATCATTTTCCAAGAGAAATTAATTTGATGCTGTGAGAGTAAAAGGCGTGGGAGACACCAAGACACAAAAAAATTCAGGAGACCGTTTAAGAATTTCCAGTGCAGAGGGATACTGCAGAATTTGCTGGGCAATGCCTTACATGGTGGGGGAAAAAAATGCTAGCACTGGATCAAAATCGTAATCATTTGCAAATTTTTGGTTGCTATTTCTCCATTCTCTCTGGCACAGAGATTCAAAGAGTCAAAGATGTTGGCCTTCTCTTGCTCTCATAGAATCTCCATTTCATATTCTGATTGGGTGAACTTTCTTTCACCTCTTAGAATACTAAGTTCATGCTAGGTAATTTCAGAGTGTTTTTCCTTTGGAAAGAGTGCTTTGGATATTCCCAGGTGGTTGACAGTTCATTGCCTTAGCATTTCAAGTCACTCAGGTCACAGTGTCATTTTATGGAAGATAAAACAAGATCTCCTACCCACTCACTAGTCACAGTAATTGGAAATCGCACAGTTAGGATTTCTTGGGTTTTTACAATTTCTCCCTCTTCTCTTGATGATATGAGTGGTGCACTGGGATTTAAGATAGTCCCATTCTCCTTTGTCAAGGTAAGCATATGATTTTATTAGGTTGCTGAAGAATTTGATTTGTTTTTCTATATGTGACTCTAGATTATAACAAGGACATCCCTCCAGACCATATACCTGAGCATGCCCAGCTATAGAGACAAGGTGGCATCAGATCATGGACTCCCTCTCTTTTTGTGTTGGCTCCTTTCCAAGTGAGAATTTCCTGCAGCCTATAGACTGTAACAGGGGCATCCCTCTAGAGTATGTACCTATCATGAAGAAAGGTGCAGGAAAGGAAGCAGCAAACCCAAAATCAAACCTAGAATTAACTGATTAATATGTAAAAACAAGGCCCACTCCTATGAGTGTAATACAGTATCTTTTAAGCAAAATGGTACTCTGTTATCCAAGCATGTTTCTTTTCTTTTTGTGAAAAAATGTTCAGTTGAGGACAGGAAGATGAAAAAGAAAACCTCTTAATCCAAAATATTTAACAAAAATTTGCTGTTGTTAGAACCATCATCGCATGGATGAGTCTGGAAAATAATTCGAGTCAGCAGAAAAGTCCCTCCCTCTTCCCATCTGATTCAATCAGTGTGCAAACTGCCCTGATTCACAGGAGGCTCCAGAACGCTGGTGCAAATAAATCAGTCCGTTTCCCAACATTTCAGCACTTGCTTCTTGATTGATGAGCACAATAACTCCAGGTAAAGCATAATTTCAAAAGCAGATAGTTGAATGGGAAACAGGAGACTTTCTTTGTTGGCATTGGTCTGCTTAACAGAGCCAGTCCAAAAAACCTTGTTGGCAGGAAAGGACACGCAAGTTAAAGCTTGACACTAGAAAGCAAATAGCACATACTCTTGTACTAAAACTAAAGCAAGGCCTGCAGCATAGCTTCTTGCAAAGGCAATTTATCTACAGAGAATGGCAGTTCATTCACTAGTCTATCTTTTCGCTCAACTTCCCTTCATTTACCCTTGCTTCCCTTTCTCTCATATTTCAACTACTATCAACAAAATTCCCAAGGCTCTTTAAATAGGTGAAAATGCCAAGACAGAAACATTTGATAAATGTTTTGGTGTGTTTTCCAGGGCAACAGAGATTGCCACATGACCCTTCTGATTAGTTAAAGGGAAATTATCTCTTGTTAATGTCCTAATCAAAAATGAAAAGGAGAATGTAGTGGTTTCTCTTGTGTCTCCACTGCTCAAGTGTGGAGAAAGACAATTAGGAAATCCACTTGGACAAGTCTGGAAAGGCTAGTGCAGAAACTCGGTTTTAAAGATTAGCTAAATTTATATGACAATTGCTGTGCCTTCCTTTTGCTAAAATGTCATCACTTAAGTGTAGCCTGACATGGAGAAGGCATTCCAAGACAGAACTTGTAATTGGGGAGAGTATCAAGATATGCTATTGGATAGTTTGGTAACTAGGAACAGAAATCTTGGAGCAAACAGATTAAGTATCAGCTCTACTACTTACTAACTGTATAATTCTGGGCAAATCACTAACTATCCCTAACTCCCAATCTCTGTATTTTTTAAATGGGAATGTTAATAATACCTCCTTCCTAGGGTTGTCAAGATTAAGCTTAACTATGATAGTGGGTAAAGCCTTCAATACAATACCTGGCTCCAGTAAATACTCGGTACACGGAAGCTGCATATGTTCTCTATGAAAGCTGCTTTTCAGCTTGGTGTTGTGAACTGTGTTCAGCACTTTCAGCGTTTTCATTATTTCTCTGGCGTCTGCTGCTCTTTTATTGAAGTCATGCCCTGTTGTTGCTGTCCGGACCAGCAGCCCAGCCTCACCTGGGAACTTGTTAGAAATGCAGATTATTGAGATTCATCCCAGACTTAATGACTCATGAACTCTGGATGTTGGTACCAGAGATCTGTTCTAACAAGGCCTCCAGGGGATTCTGATGCACACTCAAGTTTGAGAACCACTGAAATAAGACTGTCACCCATCAAACCACTACCTCAGCCAGTCTTCCCTGGTTGATACTAAGACAGGCTGGAGGCATCAAGGAATATTATTGCATTGAGATAATCATCAACAACCCAGAATAGTTATACTGTTCTGTTACCTATTAGCAGTAAGATTTTAAGTAACTCACTTCATTTTTATGAGCTTCCGTTTCTGCCCTATCAAATGGGAATGCATCCTGTTCTGCTATAGTGTAATAGGTGCATTTCCAAAAAAAAAAGCCCTCATACCAAAAAAATGTCCTTATAGAAACAGTTATTTCAGAGGGGGGGAGGAAGGAAGGATAATTGTTACTGAATTTAACATCCAGACTCAAAAAGACGTTTTTTCTTTTATATAAACAATAAAAAAGATTAAAAATAAACAAATTTGAGGGTAGTTTACCTGAAAGCTTTCCACTTTTACCCTTTAAACCACATGTAAAAGACCCTATCAATCTCCTGTACCTTTGCTCTTGACATTGTAACTTTCCTTCCAACACAGTTCATGCTCTTTGCAAGGAAAAGAAGAAGAAGAAACAAGACAAGGAAAAGAAAGGGAAATGCAGCCAGTTTAACAGCCAGCCATTCAAATCTAGCAGCTGCCTAAAAGATAGAAACCCAGCCCTGTTCTGCATCCTGAAGATATTACTCTAATAGATTTCCTTAGTCCTAATATGGGTTATGAAAAATTTTATTACAAATGAAATGCCTTTAATTCCTGTGCTGCCCTGCCTATACTGTATTACAGAGTTGTTGAGACCTTTAAATGAGATGAATTATATCTCAGGGAGGATCCTTTGGGTCTCAAAAAGCAGGAAACCCAATTCATTCTGGTTTAAGAAAGAAAGGAGAGAAAGATTCTGATCATTAACCGTTTGTCGGATGTATAGCATGTGAATATTTTCTCTCATTATGTAGGTTGTCTATTCACTCTATGAATTGTTTCCTTGGCTGTGCAGAAGCTTTTTAATTTAATCAAGTCCAAATTATTTATTGTTGGTGTTGCTGTGATTGCCATTGGGGTGATATCTAGAAGAGTTTTTCCAACGTTTTCTTTTAGAATTCTCATGGTTTCATGTCTTTTTTTTGTATTTCAGCTTATTATGGTGTTACAAAAGCTTAGGTTATGTATATTGCCCATGCCCCCCCCCACCACCTGAGTCAGAACTTCAAGCATGTCCATTCCCCAGACAGTGGTTTCATGTCTTAAGTTTAAGTCTGTTATCAATCTTGAATTAATTTTTGTGAGTGGTGAGAGATACAGATCCTGTTTCAATCTTCTGCATGTGGCTATTCAATTTTTCCAGCACCATTTATTGCATAGGGATTCTTTTCCCTAGTGTATCTTGTTGTCTGCTTTGTCAAAGCTCAGATGACAATATGTGGATGGTTTTATATCTGGCTTCTCTGTTCTGTTCCATTGGTCTATGTCTCTATTTCTGTGCCAGTACCCTGCTGTTTTGGTTACTATTGCCTTGCAGTATAGCTTAAAATCTGGTTAGGTGATGCCTCCAGATTTGTTCCTTTTGCTTAAGATTGCTTTGGCTATTCAGGCTCTTTTCTGGTTCCAGAGTAAGAGTAGAATTATTTTTTCTAATATCTGTGAAAAATGATGTTGGTGTTTTGATGGAGATTGTATTGAATCTATAAATCACTTTGCATAGTATGGACATTTTAACAATGTTGATTCTGCCAATACATGAGCATAATATGTTTTTCCATATGTTTACATCATCTGCAATTTCCTTCTTCAGTGATTGGTAGTTCTCTTTGTAGGGATCTTTTACCTCCTTGGTTAAATATATTCCTAGGTATTTTATTTTCTTTGTAGCTATTGTGAAAGAGAGGAGAGAGAGAAAAGTGGGGAATAGGAAGGAAGAGAAGGAGGTAGAAGCAGAGGAAGAGCAGCGGGAGGGAAGGAGGGAAAGAGAAAGGGAGGGAGGAAAGGAATACAGAAAGGAAGAAGGAATACATTGTTTTGCATAGTGTCAGCAAGTCTGGCAAGTTCCCTGTACAGAGATAGGTGGTATCAGTTCATGAACGCTCTTTCTTTTTGGCTCCTTTCCAAGTTAGGATCTCCTCGTATAGTTGAAATACCTCAGCAGATTCTGTAGATTCGGGCCACTTCTAGGTGCAAATCCAGTGGAAAAGTTTGAGAGTCTTCACTCTGATCTGCCTATCTGAATGCTCAGGGCATGCTGTTGTCTCAGAAAAGGCCACGTGCCCATCATTGAGCCAATCATGGTGTCGGGGTGGCTCTGACACCCACACCAGAGGCACAGAAATCGAGAGTGAGGAAGTGTGGTTTCCCAGACAGAAATTGGAGTGACAGGTGCCTGATGAGCAGCCAAAGCACAGACATCTACTCTTCTTACTTGGCAGTGCCACAGTTAACATGACTTTTCAACAGCTCTCCTCGGTAGTGACAGATCTAACTCCAGATGTTCTTATCCACCTCTCATTAAGGAAAATTTTGCAAGGCTCCAGATGACTGCCCCATCCATGCACTGAGAGGGCCTTCTTTTGTGACTGCTGCAGGGCTTGTCTGAGCAGCCACTGTGCCTGCTCAGAAGCCCGATTCCAATTCCTTCTCTGCCACCTAGTCACTATGTGGACTTGTGTTAGTGTTTTCTTAAACTCTTTGTGCTTTATTTTCCAAACATGAGATCCATGAGTGCTACCATGATAACTGAAAGAGGTCACTATGCAAAATGCTCAGTCCTGGCTTCTAGTTACTACTCACTAAATTTCCTTCTCTGGTGTAATAATGAGACATCTGTTATGGAAATGGCACTGTGAGAAGTGCAGTTTCCAGGTCTCAGGGGCCTGAGTATGCTGCTCTAGAAAGTGACCTGTATAAACGGAGGCAGAAGCCGTAGAGCAGGGAAGGAATTCAAGACATGGCCCCATGAAGTTCCAGTCTTTAGACCAGTGGCGCAAAACTAAATCCATCTTATCAATGACTCGTGAAGAGGTACAGTGAGTTTCTAGGGTAGCAAAATCAATTTCATCAATTGGGATTTATTTGTTAAGCACCCACTATGCTCCAGGTACCATCCAGATGCTTAGGGATACAACAATGGATGAGACAGACCTCGTGTCTGTCCTCATCAAGAAGTATAGTCTGGTGGGGAAGACAGATATGAAGCAAATGATTCTAATTGCTGTGGCCAGCATTATACAGGAATATCAAAGTGTCATGAGCAAAGACAAGCCAGGTGCTCCCTATTCTGCCACTTCAGCACTGGATATGTCTCTGTTTGGTCCTGGCCTTTGAGTTCTGTTTTCCTCTGGTTAGGAGGATGTTGGTGGGCTCTCTGTGAATCTGGGACACACAGTAAGGTCTGTGAAACCAGTGCTCCCTCTCCACCTATGAAATGAAAGACAGCTTCTATTTATCTCATTTGAGCACTTGGAAATAACTCAGTCTAAACTTACTATATTTAGTATATTTTACTTATGTACCATAACAAAAATGTATACTGTCTATTAGGTACTAAGCATTGTCCTCAGCACTTTACAGAAGCCACTAATCAAAGTGAAATTAAAATATCTGATGCATTTCAAAGTTCTGGTTTGTTAACCAGGCCATGGAATTTAAAAAAATGGCAAAGTCTGGCATGGTGGCACATAACTGTAGTCCCAGCTACTTGGGAGGCTGAGGCAGGAGAATCACTTGAGCCCAGGAGTTGGAGGCTACACTGAGTATGATGGCACCTATGAATAGCCACTGCCCTCCAGCCTGAGCAACATAGTGGGCCCCCCATCTCTAAAAAATAGAAAATTTAAAAAATATATAAACAAATGACAGTAGATCAAATTTATTCATTTATTGAATATTTATTGCATTTTCATAGCAAGATCAGTTATGATTTTTTGAGTGCTTACTATGTACAAAACTGGGCTAAGTGTTTTGCATGTGCTGTGTTTTTTTGTTTTTTTTTTGAGTCAGAGTCTCGCTTTGTTGCCCAGGCTAGAGTGAGTGCCGTGGCGTCAGCCTAGCTCACAGCAACCTCAAACTCCTGGGCTTAACCGATCCTACTGCCTCAGCCTCCCGAGTAGCTGGGACTACAGGCATGCGCCACCATGCCCAGCTAATCTTTTTTTATATATATATATTTAGTTGGCCAGATAATTTCTTTCTATTTTTAGTAGAGATGGGGTCTCGCTCTTGCTCAGGCTGGTCTTGAACTCCTGAGCTCAAACAATCCGCCCGCCTTGGCCTCCCAAGTGCTAGGATTACAGGCGTGAGCCACCGCGCCCGGCCTGTGCTGTGTTATTTAATCCTCTCAAACAATCCTAGGAGACTGGTTTTGGCATTTTCCCCACTTTACATATAAGAAAACTTGAGTTCAGAGAGGTTGAATGATTTGCCCAAGGTCTCAAAGCTGGTGAGTGGCTCAGCCCAGAATCAAAACCTGATTGTCTGAGTCCAGAATCAGAACGTGGAAACACATGTGCAATGTGTCCCCTGCTACAGAGAACAGACACAGTTCCAGGTGTTGGTTAAGCCACCATTCCAGACTCCCAAGGGAAAACCCAAGTCTTGGTGATCCCAAGAGTGGGGCAGATGGACACTGTGGTGTGACATCCCTGGAGGGATGAAGCTAATTTTGGAGGAGGGGAGTGAAGAAGGTTGGCATATATAGAAAGCGTCATAGAAAATATGAAAAAGTGGTGGAGCAAACTGGTCCTTCAAAGAAGAGCAGGATGGGGTCATTGGAGCAGTATCTCACAGCTTCCCCCTGATGTGCAGCCTAATGAACTACAACCTCCATGTATCTGTTAATCAAGAGACATTAAATTACAAATAAAAATGGTTATACTTTATCCCTCACCCCTTCACCGCTCCATGGTTATACATAGGAATTTTCTGGAAAACAATGCTATTTTTCTTGTTCAGGTTAATGTATTCCTGGACTGTTAAGCCTTAATGAAGTCTATTCAAGCAATCATATTTTAAGGTCGAAGGATTCTAATGACATGAGAGATATCAAGGAGTGCGGCACTTCATAAGATGATACAGGTGTTCAGTGTACCTCACCCACCACCACCATCCTCCCACTTCAGCCAGGGTCTCTAGTAGGGTTGAGGTGATTCGTTTTACCTACAGAAAGCTCATCACCCGTATCTATACACTGCGAGGGCAGCATACTTATTTTTCTCTTAGGCATAGTTATTTATTGTTTATTGCCACGTCACTGAAGTGCATAAATATCTTTCTTCATTCACAGCATATCACAACAACTTTGTATAGTGCTTTAGTTTCCCAGCTTCTTCTCTCATGTTTTATTTCAGTTAATCTCCTTAAATCCTATTCTTTGACCCCAACACAGTTGAAGAAACCTAGATTCAGAGGGATTAAGTAATCTTTCCAGGTCAAAAATAACAAGTAGAAGAGCCATAACTACAATAGTTTGTGTCCAAGCCCAGTATTTTTCTGGAGACTGTGACTGCCATGAGGACCCAGGAGCAAGTCTGTCTTCCTCATGACTCTCTGTAATACTGGGCATAGTGCCAGACACGCAGTGGGTGTTCAATCAATGCTTTAAAAATTTATAAATTGAAAAATAAGTGCATAATAGGACTTCAGGAATTAACTAATCCAACTCTTGAATTTTCAATAACAAAATAGAAACCCACTAAGATTAAATGAATTATCTAAGGATAATTTGTTTTAAACTTAGAACAAGTCTCCCTTCATCATAGTCCATTGCTGCCAATAGTTTTTATTATGGTTGTTACTGTTGTTTGACATTTTTAAGTCAGCCAGTCCTGGTGTCAGCTCATAACTGTTCTGAGCTGACAGAACAAGCATTTTCTTGTATTAGAAGAACAAGCATTTTATGTAATTAGAAAGGGGGAGACTCCTGAACATCGTCATGCATAGTGGCCCAAAAATTTCACTAAAAATCTATTCCCTAGGTGGCTGAAGGAAGAGTTAACAACTCAGAGAAGAACAGAAAATAATTGTGCTAGTGACATAACAGGAGCAATAGGTTTCCCATTTCCATTGGCTTCACTTTCCTTGAGTGTTGGAAAGGCCCTACTTTCCCCCAGCATTTGTACTCTAATAATCAACATTCGAATTCCAGCTCTACCACATAGTAACTGTGTGACTTTGGGAAATTTGATGAATGCCTCCAACTGTAACCTCATGCCTTTTTGCAGGGTACTTGTGAGCATTCAGTGAAACAGCTGCAGCAAAGCACTGGCACATACACGAGCCTTTGAACATTCCTCTCCTTCCCTAGAGCAAGGAAAGCCATCAGCAAAGGCATTCCCTGGCCCTGTCTTGACAGATTGCTTTCCACATTTATTTAGTTTTGTTTCCAAATCTTAAACTTTTGAAATTAATTTTATTAATCTATTTGGTTATTATTTCCACTAAGCAAAATGGTACAAAACCAAACATACAGAATGTCTGATCAGTGGGCAGAGATTAATTGGTCAATTATTATGTCCTGGTGTATTTTATAGCTTCTCTTTCTCAAAAGGTTATAGATTTGAATTTGGAATACAGGGCCACTAAGCCACATTTGAAAGCTAATTGTTAATGTATCATCTTAGCAACATTCTTTTTGCCTTTTGCATAATTCATGAAGCACAGAGCATTGTATCCTCCAATTAAGTGTTTGGTTATATGTCTTAATTCCATATATTATCAGTGCCTATCATTGACCATTGGTTTCTTAATAATTTCAGAAATGTTACTGGCAATTAGTATATCCTGATTCTCTACCACAATAAATGTACTTTGTTATTAAGAATAACTTGTGGCTAGGTTTTGCTCTCTGTAGCAGTTGAGGCCTCTTAAAAATAAGGCACACAAGTCTTCCCTTCTTAACACAAGAAAACACACTATATAATAATGTAATATTTGGGAATCATGGTGTCAGTGTTCATCTTTTAATTTTAGATTTGCAAGAAGAAACCATCCAAGAGAGATGATTTGACTGTCCGTACAGCCACCTAATTGTAGCCTTGAGACCCAGACCTCAAGTGAGCACAGTCAGCTCCAGACATTCTCTTTTCTGTTCTAACCCTGCTCCTTCCCTTCCCTCTTCTCAGTCCATCCTCCACTCGCACCTCCACCTCCCACAGTCTATCCAGCTGTTAGACTCTTCTTCCTTCCTATTGTGAATTCTTTTGTATTTTGGAAAGTCACATGTATTGTATATATGCTCTTCAAAACTCTTCCTTTACCCTATTTATATTGACATTGCAAATTTAAGGTGACACATCGTAACTGTGGGTGTTAGGAATCATCAATTAAATGAAATTGTACCAAAAAAGTGCCTGGCATATATAGCAAGTACTTGATAGTTACCCACTATTTTTAGTTCTAATTTTGTTATTAATTCATCTATAATTAGGCTACTATGATAAACACAATTCAGTAATTAATTCCTTAACACTATCCCCATACTTAGTACAGTTTAATTTTTTCATGTGCTCATATCAAGACTATACGTTTTTTAAAAGGGTGTCATGCCTTCAATTTCCTGCATGCCCTAAGTAGAAATAATGAAAACGATACTAGCAATAGTCTATTATATAATTTCATCATTACAGCAATCCTCTAGGGCTGGAGTCTTACATCGTTTAATAGAAGGGGAAACTGAACCTCAACTAGCTTATAGTGGCAGAGCCACATTTCAAACTCAGGTGATGTGATCACAAAGCTAGTTCTCGTTACCACTGTGATCAATACCACCTGCAGTGCCTGTCATAGTGTCTTGCATAGCACAAATAAAGCCTCATTGTTCTGACTGTTCTGATTCTTCCCCCGCTTGCAGATGGACCCCCATGAGAACATCTTACTGAGCACTCTCGAGATCAAAAACGAAATGGCCACATCGGAGGCTGTGATGGGACTTGGAGACCCCAGGAGCACCATGCTGGCTTACGACGCCTCCAGCATTCAGTACCGGAAAGCCGGATTGCCCAGGCATAGTTTTGGCAGAAATGCCCTGGAACGACACGTGGCACAAAAGAAAAGTCGCCTGAGGAGACGCGCTTCCCAGCTGAAAATCACCATCCCCGACTTGACTGATGTGAATGCCATAGATCGGTGGTCCCGCATATTCTTCCCAGTGGTTTTTTCCTTCTTCAACATCGTCTATTGGCTTTATTATGTGAACTAAAACATAGCCTCCCATGGGAAGCAAAGACTAGATTCCTCCTCAAACCAGTTGTACAGCCTGATGTAGGACTTGGAAAACACATCAATTCAGGACAAAAGTGATGCTAAAATACCTTAGTTGCTGGCCTCTCCTGTGGTCCATTTCATACCATTTGGGTTGCTTCTGCTAAGTAACGAATATGCTAAGGTCCTTGTGGTTTTCCAGAGAAAGTGCAAGTGATTTGTACACATGCTGGCAAGACTCAGTCTGAGTGTTCGACTTTACCTGTTTAGCATGCAGCCTACTCAGAGAGGAATTACTTAGAAGACATTCTTAGGAGGCTCAATAGCATTGTCAGTCATTGCCCTGAGAAGTGGTCGTATCCAGATATCCATCTTCATTTCTACGGTTGGCATGCTGTTGAGATGGCACTGTGCTTATGAACATCATCTGCAGTGCTATGCAAACATGTTACTTGAAGATGGTCTATGCCTGTCTTATGAAGGTGATAATGGTGTCATGGGAAGATGATTCCCACTGGATTCTAGAAGATTCTCATTTAGTTGGAGCAGGATAAGGAGAGTCAAGGCAGGGACTCAGGAAACCAATTTGTCCAGTCTCTTTGCTTAAGCACAGGGATTCACCTATGATGTCTTTCATTTTAGCATTTAGAGACTAGAAGACTTCTGAACATTATCGTGCATGGTGGCCAAAGAAATTTTCACTAAAAAGCTATTTCCTAAGTGGTTAAAATAAGAGTTAACTACACAGAGCAGAGTAGAAAATCCAGAAATGCCTGTTGGAACAAAATTAAAGCAAGCAGGCAAGCAAGCATAACCCTTATCAGCCCACACAGCATCTGGTCTATATATACTATGTCCAGTGGCAAAGGGTAGAGCAAGAGGAATTTTTTTTCAACCTCACAAGCTTTTGACAGCATACCTAAAGAGGTTTTTTATCATTTATCGAATCAAAAGACAACCATCAAATAGAAAAGTTAGGGAAATTAGAAGCATCTTAGATGTACAGATTATGTTGGTAGTCATTCGAATATACAAATACAGAACACAGATGAAGTTAACAAGCAGGTTGTTTATCTCAGATGTCAGAGCTTTCTGCAGCACTTCCTTATAAGTTTACTTCTGAATTTAACAGGGTATTTCGAAAGAAAGATGGGCTCATCACTTTAAGGAATTAATGGTCCTCTCCAGCTTTTCCTGCTTCCAAAATTCTGATTATATTCTTAGGAGACAAACAAAGTAAGGTTTTGGAGAGATTGAGTGAACAGTATTTCGTTAGGTGCACTGAAATTCACTGTTGTATTTTTCAAGACAAAAAATACTTCAGAAAGTATGTGCACAAGAAGCGATAATTTGTGGGTTTATTGGGTTTGATTCTTTAAGGGTGCTTTTGTTGTGTATGTTGCAATCTGTTTAATCAAGGAAAATATGAAAACTAGTGGAAAATAAGATAACAACAAAGCCACATTAACATGATGAATGTTACGAGCCTGAGTTGATATTGCAGAAAAATATATAACTGATAATCAGGCAGGCACAATGTGTTATTTTAATTCTATTTTTAAATTATGTCATTGTGCTTCTTTCTATACTAATTGGACATATGCTTTCATCTGCTGCAGGAAAGAGAATAAGCTAACGTATTTTATTTTGATAACGTGAGGTTCATATTTTTCTTTTCTTATAGAAAATAATGAATTGCTAAATTTTCCTCAAAGTTTAATTTAATTGAACTTTTTCTTGGACAGTAACTTTGCTATGGTCTATTTTGAAAACAAACACAAAGCAAAAACCCTCTTCTTTTTAGAGTAACATCCCTAATTGTGCATAGCAGCCAGTATCTGCCTATGGATAAAATGTATATTTGTGATTCAGCAGCTTGGAATATGATGGAAGACGGTTGCCCTGCGTTCCAGCTGTCAGAGCACAACAGCAACAACAAAAGTTCATCATTCAGCTTCCTGAATTTGGCCCAATATTGGATGGTATTTTTTTTTTCCACCAGTCTAGGGAACTCTGGCCCTTATATTTTGATTACATACTTGAACACCTCTGAGTGTAATCTCTGAGCAGAATCTGACGCAGGTTCTTCCCATAGTCTCAGAGTAGAGACTCCTCATGTTTCTCCAGGGACACACTTTCTCCTAGGCAATCATTTTGGGGCATCACACTAATAAAAGTGCCTGCTCCTTGTCACCAGGGTATAAAGTTTGAGTAGCAAAATATCAGGAAGGAGGATATCAATAACTCAGGGGCACAACTTTAAAATGCCATCTGGAAAGGCTTTTCTAGAGACAACTCGGAGCCCAAGTCTAGCAGTGGGCTCTTACGTGCAATTACTCTAAAAGCCATAAAAATCCTTGATATTGTCATTTATAGTTACAACATAATTTTGGATGTCTGGGGAAGTCAGCAGAGCAATCTAGATCCAAGCAGAGAGAAGGATCTTCACAGCGTGAGCCTCAGAAGCATATGACCAGGAATTCATGTCTGCTCTCAGTGACACAAGAAACTAGGCAAAGGAGAAAAGAGGGGACCCTAGAACCCATGCCCTAGAGTGAAAACCATACATTGGCACTCAGTAACCACATAGGTAGAAACAACTGACTCATCCTGTCAAGAAATAACAGTAGATGTAGAATTTGTTCTTAAACTGTATGTTTGGTTGAATCTGAATGCAGTCATCAAATGGAGTGAAGGGTGCTAGACTAATAAGTCTTGGAAGACTCGTTGGCTTGTTATCCAGTGGTTAAACTAAAGGACCACAGTGGTGTGTTTCAGCAGTTCTGATGTGGTATTACTATCAGTTTATACATATGTATAATTTTCTTTTGATTACAAAACAGTCAGATAGCCAGCAATTAAGGTGTTTTTTCATCTTTGTGAAATTCATAGACAAATTCTGACTCTAAAATGCACAGTCTACATGAATTCTTTGATCTCAATCTGTATATATATATATTGTACATGACTGCTAGTAGGTATGAAATGCACTTCAGAATTGAAAACTCATGCAACATAAGGAATGTTACAATTCTTTCTACTTCAAATTTAATAACAGGGGAAAAGACTCAAGCAGTGCCATCTAGACCTTTTCTCTTCTCATTTCTTCAAAAGCAGTGCTAAGTAAAATAATAAATAATAATAATAAAAGTGGTTTATGAACCAAAAGACTTTACATTCTAGCATTAGAAACACACAAAAAATTGTCAGCTTACAAAAGCACAACACGTAGAGAAAATGTGGTGGAATGCATTAATGGGAAAATGAATCACGTTTATTTTAAGCAAGACCTGCATTAAATTGGCAACAAAGACAACTTCCATTTTCTGTAGGTAACTGAGTTCCAGTTTTATGATGAACTTCACATTCAGCAACAAAAACAGCAAAACAACATCAACAAAAAACATGTCTTACAACATATCTCCATGTATATATGTGTATATATAGATTCATACAAACATACATACATATATATGCATTCATATGTTGGAAAACAAAAGGAATAAGCTAATATGTTTTATTTCCTTCATGAAACCAGTGTATTAGTATTATTAATCTGGCAACCAACAATCAACGTCGAAATAAGTAATACAGGGTACTGAGCATTTCTCTATCAGCAGATCAATGCCTACAGTTCTTACGAACCATTGCAGTTTGACACCACAATAGTACTGTACCTCGGAACATCACAAATGAAGTAGTTGTCACATTGCTTGTCTAATTGCTCTCTTTTTCAAGGAAACAAATAACATTGTCCATTGGTGATATAAAAACAAAAATGTCTTAAGAAAATGGAAAATGATAAAAATTCCTTCTAGGAGGAGGAAAAAAAAAAAAGAAACTAAACCCCACCATGTTGGTTAGGGCAAAATACTTACAACTGTAGCAATCATACCATTTTGCTAAGTGTACAGAGTACATGTAATGTGAGCAACCATAACTTTCACTGAGTGTGTGTAAATATTAAAACAGATTTCTTAAATATTTTTAACTTCTAATTTGTATTTTATGGTAAGGCAATGTGCTAATTCTGTCTATGGCTTAAGTTGTTGTGTTATAATATGTAAATAATTAAACATGGTGTAAATGAATAGTCAGTAGATACAAATAATTGTTTAGTTTTTTTTCTTAGTTTTTATTTATTTTTTACTAAGTATGGTTTACTGCAGTGCCCCAGCAGAGTAATTTAAACACCCTTTTGCATAAATGGTTTGGGAATCCCAGACAGAAGGGTTTCAATTTGCTATCACACACACACACACACACAGTCACACACACACACACACACACACACACACACACACACACACTGTTTCCCTCACCTGCTCACTCACTCTCACTGTCTCCCCCTCAATGGGAAACACTGTAGTGTTTGTGTAGTCAATGTAACAACCAAGAGATAGCCTTAGAAATGGCCAATGGAAAAGCAAAAATGAAATAAAGGTTTTTTTTTTTTATATGCCAGAGTTCAAGAAACCAAAGTTTGCAACTTAAATCTCAATTTTCAAAGAGTGAAAGTTTGTACAGATGGCACTACAGGAAATAAAAATGTTTATTCATACCAGCTCCAGAAATATAGTACACACAATACATACTACAAGCTTTTTTTAATAATAGCATTTTGTCTTTAGATAGTATTGTTCCTTTTAACCAAAGATTCCAGAATTATTAAAAAAACAAAAAAGGAAAGAAAAAAGGAAAAAAGAGGGAAAATGGAGGGGGGGAAAGGACATTGCTTCAGACCAAAGGTTTAAAAAACATTTTCCAAATGCGCTAGGGAGATGGGGAAAAATAGTAAAGAGTGAACAGAATGCTAATTAAGATATTGCCCTAAAGAAATCATTAAAAAAAAATAGCACTCTTAAGAGAGCTATTAGTTTTGTTTTTTTTTTTTTAGAAATTGAAGTAGAACATTTCTGTAGATATATGCAAAATTCTGATATCAAATTTTAGTTTGCTTTGAGAAGAGTTTTTTTGTGATAAATATAATCCAAAATGATGAAAAACAAAACTTTATGTTCTTTGAGTTCCAAAGCCAAATCTCCTCCGTCACATGTCCTCTAATCCGATGTCCATGTGTGTGTCCTTGCACTATTTGAAGCAAATGGACAGTTCATTAGCTTTTATCTTTTGTTTTTTTGGCTCAATTATTTGCATTCAACCATGATCATTTTAAACATAATTAATTCAAACAAAGTTGCCTATAATTTAAATTCCATAACATTTTTAACTTTTCTTTGCATGGGTGTTTAAATATTTCTGTTATGAATATTGTCCCTGCACAGTTCTAAATCGTCCTTTTATAAAAAGTGATATTCTAGTTTCTTCACAATGTAGTGATTATCAGCCTTACTAATTACCTTGTAGCCTTTCTTAATATGCACATAATGCACATTTTCCAATGGCTAGAAAATGCAAAACACAAGTGGATATCATTGCATCTATTTTCATGTCTTTCTAAAAACAGGACTACTAAAATCTCTGGGATACATGAGACAGTAAAAAATGAGGATTATAAATGAATAGCACATAAGAATTATTTTCTTGAATTTAAACTTATTGCAGCCAGTTTGAGCATGTAAATATATAATAATGTTGGCTAGTGTGTAATTCTTGAACTAAGAAATATAAATAAAAATAAAAAGGTGGTGTGTGTGGTTTCATTGTGTTCAGAATATTTAACTTTTGAACTATCGGTATGAGTTATATTGCAGAATGATGGCTTTTGTGAAAACCAAAGAAATTCTCGGGAACTTGAGACCTGCTGTCAGGCAAGGTTGAGTTTGAACTCTGATTTGCCACTTACTAGGCCCATGATTGTGTAGCTACTAAACCCATCTGGCTCTCAGTTTTCTTATCGATACAGCAAAGACATGATTTCACCTTTCTCATAAGGTATTTGTAAAAATTAAATTAAATAACATGTAAGAAGGCCTTAACACAGTACAAGGTATATGGTAAGTGGTGTAAATAGTAGATCCTATTGTTGTTTTTAATTACCATCATTCTAGAAGATTCAGCATACATCTCACAAATGCTATTACCATATCCAAAACGTCATAGAAATCAGTTAATGTTCTCTTAGTTTAGATATTTTATATTAAGGATAATTAATTAAGAATCTGGCTTCAGTCATGAAAACATATGATAAACATTAAATGTTTATTTAACATTCAACGTATATCTGCTGAAGACATTGTGCTGATCACAAACGATCTTCATGTAATCCTTACTATATTCCTCAAAGTAGAAGACACTCAAGCTCTGGAAGTATAAGTACTTTACTAGTGAGCATGGAAAAGCCTGGATTTCTACCCAGGCTGGACTCACCCCCAAATCCTTGAAAATTCTTTCTACCTTATTAAAAGTGGGGGCTAGTCTTTTCCAATTCTAATTCATTTGGGAGAAAAAATTGTTGAGTGCCTGCCATCTGCCGAAGCTCATGCTAACATTGGAGAAACGGAGGTGAGCACACATAGTCCTTGCCCACTTGGATTATGTGGCATCTCTCAAAGGCACGGAGAACTCTTCTGAGTCCAGTGGATTATTTGGCAGCAAGCCTACTATCTTTCACCCTTAGTGACTTCAGAATGTCCTAACAGCACTTTGGTAGATTCTGCTAACCTGAGAGAGGTAGCCTTTCAGAATACAATTGTCTAATAAAGTCACACATTAAAAGGAGTTATAGCCACCCAGGAGTAAATGCTACTGAAAGGACCCACCTCTAGGATGGTTAAAACCCAGTTCTCTGCTCACATTGTAAATTGTGTAATCGAGGAATGTGAAATACCTACATTTGCACCTGACATCCCTCGTGCTAAGTTTCAGCATTTCTCTTCAGCAGAGAGAGCACATGTAAACTCAAAGGCACATGCTCACATGACTGGTGGTGGTGTGTTGTGGGGGTGTGTGTGCGTGTGCATACAGGCCCATGTATGTGGTGGGGGGGACGGTGGGAGATCCAAGAGGATATGGAGATGGAGTTCGTGGTCTACTACTTACCTTGAGAAGGGAAAGTCTCCAAATATTGTCCCCTAAAAAAGCTGATCAGTTGATGCTGGGAAAATTCCCCCACACATATTCCAACAATTGTAATTTCTTAAAGTGGATCCTTTATATCAGTGGTCCCCAACATTTTTGGCACCAAGGACCAGTTTTCATGGAAGAAAATTTTTCCATGGATGGTGCATTGGGGGGAACAGCAGGGGGTGATGGGGAGAGGCTGTAAACACAGATGAAGCTTCACTCACTCACCGCTCACCCCTTGCTGTGCAGCCCGGCTCCTAACAGGCCACAGACTGGTACCAGTCCTCAGCCTGGGGCTTGGGGACCACAACTTTAGATATCCTCAGTCTCTTCTGAAACTGGTTCTAATTTTGAAATATCCCATCCATCTTTCATGCAGAATATTTCTCTGAGCCATGAAATTCACCTCCCAGAATAATGCCAGTTTAATGGGGAAAATTCTCAGGGATGACAATATTCATGGCCTGTTCATATTCTATGATTGCCTAAAGCAGGAAGCAGCAAAATAGTGCAACACGTTCACGTCCGCTAAAATCCCCGTGACAGAGCATTGGCCAAATGCGCAAGCCCTTTCCTGCCCTCCATGCCACAACAGCACCATGTGCACTGGAGCCAAGGGACAACTTCGGGTTCACGAGTCCTGGAACAGTCAGTCGTCTTATCAATGTATTGATGTGTGCATGTTCTAGTCGCTTCTCCTCTCTTGTTTCACATAGCTAGCAAAGTCACTCGTGTTTATTTATTTGTTTTTGCACTTCAGAGATTTTCACTGGAAAGAAAGCAGAAGCTGCTGAGGCCTATTCAGAGATGAAGCTCACTGCTCCACAAGCACTCAGGAGAGTGAAAGTGTCTCTACGAGTAAGAGAGAGGAGAGGCAATTGCTCCAGGACCGGGAAGGGGAAGAAAGACAGCAGGGTGCATGGCAGTGAAGATGTGTACTCTACTCCGTGGAAATGACCTGGGGAAATGCAGACCTCAGAGCAGATGGCACAGTGACACTTAGGGGGCCAGCCCTGGGCACTGCCTCAGGCATGCGTCTAGGACCACAAGGAAAAGAACCAAACAGGCTGGGATAACTCAGCAAAAAAGAAACGTAGTATTTCCTATAGGACTTTATTTAAGAGACTGGGCTCACCACTGTATTCCCATCTGGGACCTACTGGGTTCTTGGTCTTTCCACTCCAGGAAGTTATATGAGAATTAACAGGATGAATTGGATATCAGAATTTAATATGCCTTTCCTAGAAATAGCCAAAGGGGAAGGGGTGCTAGGCTCTAGTTCTGAAAGTCAGAGGCTAATGAGATACAAAATTTCAGTAGAGGATTAATAAATCCCTTTTTTCCTATGTCTTGCAAGCCCAAATGCATACAGAGAGCTTAGTAGTAATCATGAACAAGTAATATAGGTCTTGTGCCATACAATAGGGAATGTTGGGAACTACAGGTAACCGGGATGACACACAGTATCTAAAGGACTAGCTACTATTGAGCCCTATCCAATTGTTTCCTTGAGGAATTGCAAGCCTAGCATTGCCTGATTAATCTTAGAATGCAAGAAATCCCCAAAGCATTGAGTCTTTCACTTTCCAAGCAGGTACAGTACCGTCAGAGAGACACTGACAAATTCATTTTACCCATGCCCAGCAGTCCACGCCGACGTTGTATAGCTGTCATCCCCAGGCTGAGGTTGAGGAGGGAGCAGGTTAGAAACTCAGGAGCATGTTTGTAGACTGACCAAGCTTCTATGCCATTATAACCGGGGCACGGTCATGTTTCTTCTCTTTCCTGGAGGCTGACACCTTGCACATGTAAGAAAGTCGAATGGGGCTTTTTGTGTTCTCTCAAGACAAGGAAGAGCTAGAAACATTTTTAGTATAAACAGGTACAGAAAACTACAAGCAGATGTTTTCACAATGTCGACAGGCTGATGGGATTTCAGAGGCTCACAGTGAGGCCTTTGTCTCTCTCTTCTGTCTTCCGCATCAGAAGCCCCTGGCCCTCCCCACCGTTTCCTGGACTCGCCCAGCAGTGGCGTGGGGTGACTGAGAGTAACAGACAGAGAGGAGGGCCTTTGGTAGGGAGCAGGGGGAGTCTCCAAAGGGGCACAGAACCATTGGGGGGCCTGGAGAGAGACAAGGGGGAGGGCCGGGTGCAGGACTTGAAAGGACACTCTGTCCCTCAAGAGGGCATTTCATCACCACATCAGCAGCCCTGGTGAAGGAGCATGGGGACACAGATTAAATTGGCAACAGAAGCTACTCTCAGATTTCCATCACCCCAGAGACCCAACATAGACCAGAGTTTACCAGTGAACCTGAAATGAAGAAGTAATAAAACAATTACCCAGAAATTTCTGGGTTGAAGCAGCAGTGAGGGAATGGAAGACTGTTAATAGGAAGGAGAATGTTCTGATTATAATAGTAAATGTGTATAGTTGATAACAAAAGAGTTTGAAAATCACTAGCCCAAAATGGCGGGCTGAGGAGCCAGGTCTCACCCTCAGTGTCCCTGGAGAAGACAGGGAAGGAGGACAGGAAGGAATAAAAGGAGGAGGGAAAGAAGAAATTTAGAAATATTTTCAGCACTTGACACCCCCCACCTGTCCAGAATGTGCTGTGAATTTAATCCACACAATAGAGTGGGGTGTGAACTATCCTATTGCCATATCTCTGCTGCGGAGGACACAAAATGGCAACAATTGGTATTATACCCCCCAGGGGGCAAATCTCAGGTCCTTAACCCCTTTACTTGACTGCTACTCCATGGAGAGCTTTTGGGGGTACAGCATCTTTGAGAGTGAAGTTAGAAACAAGGCCAAATCTTCAAGAGAAAAAGAAGGGGGGATTGTTTATTCTAAACTTCCATTTTATGTCGATGGTTTTAGATTTTTACATATTATTCTGAACAGCTGAGAACTGCCAAATTTAAAATATTTTGGTGTTCCCCTTCATTTATTTGGGCGACAGAAGAGAGTTGTCTACATAAACCAACTGAGTCATTTAAATACAACTTCTAAAGAATTTTGAAAGTCCACTTTCTTGCTTGCTTTCTCTCTCATTAAATAGGGTAATCTTTTCTCTGCCTTCATTTAAAACAATTTCGAATTATAAAAACAATACTTCTCACTGTGGAAGGTTGTGTTGCTTTTTGGTTTTTATTTTATATCCCAAGAGTAGAAGTTGAACCTTTCACTATAGCTAAGTCAATAAAGAGAGAGAAAGCATGCCTCTCTGGTCTGCTGATCAACCGCACATGAGGAAGCTGAAGCTTCCTAAGAGAGCAAGTGAGTTTCTGAATGTGCAGATTAGTAAATACTCCCAAGTGTTGTATGAGCTCTGTGGCAGGGAAAAGGCACATCAACACAGGAGTGTCCTGGAGTAGAGTTCACATTTCTTATTCTCTGAGTGGACCAAACCTGGCTGGAAAACACGGAAGGATTTTTTCCTCACCTACCTTTCTTTTACAAGCTTGAGAACACCCTCGGAGGGATCAAAGCTCCGTTCAAGGTCGGAAACCTTTCAGAAGCAGCTTGCCAAATCTTTACTTATTCATTTTAAATTTCTCATTCTACTTGCCAGGGGATTCATTTGGACATTTAGAGAATCTCGTACAATATATAAAACAAAACTATCGAAGCATACAAAGTATAAAATGATTAATAAATAAAAAAAAACTTTTAAATGTTTAAGAACCCTCATCTAAAATTAAATTACAGAGGGGATCTTGCCAGTTTGAAGTGAGCTTTTCCCACTCCAGCCGTTGGCAGATAGGAAGGATGCTGGCTCCTGGCTGTGGTTCTTGTTCCAGGAACAGTCTTGGAGCACTCGGACAGCCTCTTTGGGATCGCTGGTTTGGAGTAAGCAGGGGAAGCAAATGCTTGGGGTGTTTCCCAAGCCCACACAGAACATGCAGAGCCTGGAAGGCCCTCTGGCTTTCAATCTCCCCTTCCCAGATGTATTAGCAAGTGTCCTCCAGAGAAACAGAACCAACAGGATGTGTGTACATCTATAGAGAGATTTATTATAAGGAATTTGCTTTCATGATTATGGGGGCTGGCAAGTCCAAAATCTGCAGGGTAGACCAGCAGGCTGCAGACCCAGGGAAGAGCTGATGCCGTGGTTCCAGTTCAAAGGCTGCCTGCTGGCAGAATTCCTCCTTGCTCAGGGGAGGTCAGTTTCTTGTCCTAATCAGGTGTTCATCTGATTGACTGTGGCCAACACATATTTTGGAGGGCAATCTGCTTTACTCAAAGTCTACGTGTTTAAATGTATATCTGGTCCTTAAAACACCATCACAAAAACATTCAGAATAATATTTGATCACATATCTATATAACACTGAAAAAAATGGAAGCATATGCTGTTTAATAGTGGACATGTTTTCTCATGAAACTCATCTTCTTAGGACTCTCTGAGTTTTGCTCCTTATTCATTGATTACCCCTTCTCACAATTCTTTTTCCTAGAGATTTTTTTTTTTGAAATACTCTGATGCTGAAGTCAGGGTTTTTAGTGTGGCTGCCACCAAGACAGTGTTCATTGTACCCAATAGGTTCTAACCTATTCCCCAACCTGTTCATGTTGGAGTGCCTCAGATTTTTATCTGCATTCCATACCTCTTTCCTAAACTTCATGCATTATAATTAAGATTATGATTTAGCTGTCTAATTAAAATTCAAGACACAAATTTTCAAAACTAATCTTTCTCCCAAAGTTGATGGCAACTTCTGTTACTCTGGCCAAGAACCTTGCAGTCCTATTTTTTACCTCTTTTCCTCTCACCTTTCATCTAATCCATCAGCAACTCATGGTGGCTGCCGCTTCAAAATATATCAAGACTCTGACCACTTCTTAACCCCTTGAAGTTAGAAACAAGGCCAAATCTTTTGTTGATTGTTTTAGATTTTTAAATGTTATTCTGAAAAGCTGAGAACTGTCAAATTTGAAATAGTCCGAGACCAGGGACGGTGGCTCACATCTGTAATCCTAGCACTCTGGGAGGCCGAGGTGGGCAGATTATTTGAGCTCAGGAGTTCGAGACCAGCCTGAGCAAGAGTGAGACCCCGTCTCTACTAAAAATAGAAAGAAATTAACAAGACAACTAAAAATATATATATATATAAATTAGCCAGGCATGGTGGTGCATGCCTGTAGTCCCAGCTACACGGGAGGCTGAGGCAGGAGGATTGCTTGAGCCCAGGAGTTTGAGGCTGCTGTGAGCTAGGCTGACGCCACGGCACTCTAGCCCGGGCAACAGAGTGAGACTCTGTCTCAAAATAAATAAATAAATAAAAATTTTAAAAAAATGAAAAATAGTCCAGTGTTCCCCTTAATTTATTTGGGTGGCAGAAGAGGGTTGTCTAAAAAAAACCAAATGAGTAATTTAAATACATCTTATAAAGAATTTTGGAAGTTCACTTTCTTGCTTGCTTTCTCTCTCTCTTTAAATAAGGTTATCTTTTCTCTGTCTTCATTTAAAACAATTTTGAATTATAAAATCAATACCTCTCAATGTGGAAGATTATGTTGTTGTTTTTTTTGGTTTTTATTTTACATCCCAAGATGATAGGTTGAACCTTTCACTATAGCTAAGTCAATGCAGAGAGAGAAAGCATGCCTCTCTGGTCATCTGATCAACTGGACATGAAAAAGCCTCCTAGCTGCTCTCCCAGCTGCTCCTGCCTCCCTCCAGACTGTTTGCAACTCAGCAGTCAGAGGGATCCCTTTAAAAGGCAAGTCACATCACAGACTTGTTCTGCTCAAAATGCTGTGGTAGTTCCCCATGTCAATCAGAGTGAAAGACAACTTTTTTAAAACGGTCTCAAAGTCCATACACAGCTGGGACCCCCTCACTTGGCTGCCTGATGCCGACTCCCTCTGACTCTGAGCTCCAGCCACACTGGCCTCGTTGCTCAACTTAAGCCAGATGTGCTCTTGTCCAGGGCTCTCCCTCTGTGCCCTCTGTCTGGAACCATCTCCCCAGAATCTGCTTAATTCTCTCACCCCTTTCGAGTCTTTCAATGAGCCCTATCCTTACCACCTTATTTAGTAATGTTACCTGTCCTCTACTCCCTACCTACACACCCCCAGCACTCCTGACCTCACCCCCCTTCTACTTATTATTTTATCCATCCATGCTATCATATAGTCAACTTATTATGCTCCTTTTTTGCCATTGGTCTCCCCTGTTAGAACGTATATCCTTAAGGGCATGGGTCCTGTCTGCTTTTTTCATTGCTATATCCCAATGTCAAAAAATATACATAGTAGGTATTTTATAAGTATTTATTGACTGTATAAATACCTGTCCAAATTATGAAGCTCAGTATTGGGTAGCTTATTAAGAGAATACTGCCTTGGCAATAGCCAAAATATCTAATTTAGTTAGTTCAAGGGTGGGCTCAGTGACCTATATTTTTTATAAGCAATCTAGTTGTTATTATGGTCATCAATGTTTCAAAACACTGCTGAGTGTCTCCCAGGGTCCTGATTTACTGTAACAACGTCAGTGCCTCTTGAAACTTTCTGAGTTGCCACATTAAGGCTCTGGTTAAAGATTTTATTCTATCTATAAGTCATCAGCTGACACAAAGAGTGTCCTGGACAGAGAAAAATAATTTTTTTGATCCAGTCTCCTTTTAAATAATGATAATAAAGATTATGCTTGGGAATATGCAGTACTTAGTGGAAAAATTAAAAAATAAATATAATAAATAAAAAAATAAATATACAGTTACTAGACTGGAGATGCTTCTAATTTCTCTCTGTAAAATGGAGACTCTTTCATTATAGAGATTTTATCTTGGTAGTTATTGACCCTCCGCTTCACCTTTCCGTGTGTCCTATTTATTTTCAACTTATGATTTTCTCTTCTTTTGACCCTTACACTTATTAGAAGAAGGGGATGGACAATGAAAATGAAGCTGTGATGTTTGATCTGGGGTGCACGTAGAAAAGCCCAAAACTTAGAAAAACTAGCTGTAGGCCTTACCTTGCTATGCAACCTCAGGAACTTCATTTATCTGAAGCTCGGTTTCCCCACCTGTAAAACAGGAGGGATAATCTTCTGGTATCTACATGAAAGCATTCTGCAAAGTGTAAACTGCTGCATGCGCTGCTAAGATAATATCAGCACAATTAAATATTCATCTTCATTTTCTGGATCTACCTTTATCACGAACATTTCTTATATGACTCTGTCTATTCTTTCCTGAGGACAATGGCTTGCCAAAAATGAGGGCAAGACATGACACGAGGTGGCCCTGGTATAGATAATAAGGGGATTTGTTGTCTAAAAAGAATTTAAAAACAGTAACGACATTGAAAGTTGGTCTTTTTTTATCATCACCATTAACCCTCAATGGTAAACATTGTCAGAGATTAAATACTACCCCTGATCGGGACAGATTTCCTCAGATTCCCCACCTAGGGGAATCACCCTCTTCCACTCATAATCCTTGTGATTACTAGCCTTATTCCCTTGCAGACTCCAGAGTGGACACGTGATCTGTTAATCTATTCTATCCCACTTGGCCACAGTGATTTGTTGAAAGAGAAATCAGTGACAAAGTCAGTCCAATCCATGGCATGCAATCCTGGGACTTCCGTGTGCAGTGGGTGGGAATATCTTTATTTAAGCTGGATTTGAGGATAGGGTGGGATGTAGGAGTGACCTTTCTGACAGCTGTCTGTCAGTACGAGGAAGGGAACTAGGCCAACATAAATGAAAGCAGAGGCGAAAAAAGAAAAAATCGAGAGAGGGAGGCCATGTCCAGACGGCGTCATTGGGTCGCATAGAGACACCTGTGCCAGGACTTTCAAGAATATGAAAGTCCTAAGCCAGTTTTATGTTTGTGTTTTTGCCGCTTGCATTCAGAAGATAACCAAGACCAAAGTGTTTGTTAAAAGGAGTTTGATTGACATGGGGAGGAATGCCAGCAGAGCGTTGGTTCATGTCTAAAGTGAAGTGGGCAGTGTGGTCCAGTCAACAGAAGGAGCCTGAGGCCCAGGTCCAACTCAGTCCTGATCCTGAGTTTCATCACCTGCAAAGGAAGAGAGGGACAGAAAGGTACAAGAGATGACCGATGGGTGATTTAAACTTTTCTTCTAACTCTAGAAGTTTCCAAGCATAGCTCAGGCATAAAACTTGATACATGATGGGGATTTGGAAACTGGTCTAGATTTGAAAGTAGAAGAAGGACCTTGATTCACCTGCCAAAACATATAAATTAAACTTATAAAACACTATTTCTGTATCACATTATGACACTGGATTGACTATATGGAAATCCTAGGGTAATTAACATGACTTTGGCTGCCACAGCCACTCAGTCATTTTTATTGCATTTACAACTACATTTTGATGTCAAAAGCACATGAGGCTTCTGTATTAACAGTTGTTCTGTTAATGCATTTTAATTACAGATGTAATCAAAAAGAGAAGTTTGATTGTTCACCTAAATGACACCTTTAATCACTTTTGAATAAGGCATGACTCCAATTAGAGGTATCTTCAAAAAAATCACACCTAATAGCATCATTTATTAGAATTCTAAACAGGAGCTCTTCGTTTCCATGCCGCTTCCCTTTAATCTGCTCTCCTAGGGAAAGACATGGTTTCCTGCACATTACGGCAAAGGGTGAAATTCTTATCACTGAAATTCAACACAGCTGATCCTACATCAGAGAAATCACTGAATAAATTTTTTTTCTTGATTTCAATAAATTTGATAAACTGTTTTTGACTATCCAGCAAATGCCAAGTGGTATAGAAAATGAGAAATGTGCAAGTTTCCAAAACCTGTCCAAAATTGATGTAGAATGTAATGGAGGATGCAGAGTATGAGTTAGGCCTTGAGGAGTCAGCAGACAAGCAGAGAGAGGGAAGTATGCTTCATGCAAGAGAAACTGCCTGAGTGACTGTGAATTCTGGGAGATAGAAGCAGAGAGAGTACATTTGTAAATGTAATCAGGTTACGAGGAGGTCAGACTGAGTTGGGCGGGCCCTGGTGTCCTTACAAGAAGAGGCAGTTTGAACACAGAGACATAGGGTGAAGACGGCTATGTTAAGGTGGAGGCAGAGATTGGAGTCATGATACTACAAGCTAAGAAATGCCAAGGACAACGGCAACCACTAGAAGCTAAGAAGAAGCAAGGAAAGATCCTCCCCGAACCCTTCAAAGAGAGCCTAGGCCTGCCACCCCCATGAGAAGAAGATGTCCCTGGAAGCCACTGATGCTAAAAAGAGGCAAAAGGAGAAGGTCTGAATTCAACACACTGCCCGCAGCAAAACTTCCTCAACTGAGCAGCGGATCCATGAGCCAAGAACAAACGTTTGCTGTGTTAAGCCATAAAGATTAGGAGTTCTTTGCTGTATCATATTATGCACTTCCAAAAACAAGCTATGACATTGACCTAGGTATTTTCCCTTGGCTTTTAGCTTTCTTTTCCCATCCCCTTTGAGTTTTCTCTGACCTTCCCAGAAGAAGCAGCTTATCTGATTGCCATCTTTTTCCTTACCTAGTGATTCAACATCCTATTGTAGATACTTAAATAGTTCATAACCCCTAATTTCCACACACTAGGATGGAAAGAATTTTTTTATGAATCTCCATGGTATCATGCTTTCTTAAATTTCTATAAGCTCCATGACTTTTGTTCATGGAAATGCATTTCTCCCAGAGAGTTAGGACTTTGGCAGAACTAAGCATAGTTACAATGAAAAAGTCCCTGGTTATGTGTGCACCCTTGATGCCTAGCATTATGCCTGGTAGAGATGGTAACTCAACCAGTATTCAATAGATAAATATGTGAATGATTGAATGAGCACTTCATTTTTATTTTAAAGTAGAAAATACATAAAATAAAAATATCCAAGTTGTCCATTTTAGAAAATAAATGAAAAAAAATTGAAATGGCTTAGGGAGCTTGCCTATCCAATTGGAATGGTATAAGCTCTATAGAATTAATTTCCACAACTTCAATGACAAAGGCAGGCAGGGGATATAAAATATTTTCGACAGAAACAAAGTGCCGTGGTTAAGAACAATGCTCTAGTGCCACCATCCCTAGAACTGAAGTCCTAGCCCTTGTGACATGAGTTCCTGGGCAAATTACCTAACCACTTTTTATTTTCTTCTCTTCATCTGTAAGTAGGTGATGATAAACATCATTACCAATTTTATGAATTTCTTTCTAAAGAATATATCATTTAATTAATGTACAATATTCAGCACACAAAGTGAGCACTAAATAAATGCTAGCTAGTATGATTACTGTTATTTATTGTTTCATTATAGTTCAGATCATGTTATGAACTGAAGGCTTGTGTCTCCCTGAAATTCAAATGTTGAATACCCCACAATGTGATGGTATTTGGATATGGAGCCTTTGGGAAGTAATTAGGGGGTTAGGTTCACTGTCAGCGCCGGACTACAGCTGCCTCTCATGGAGGCTTCCCATCGACTTTCCTTCCTAACAAACTCCTCAACTGGGTGGCAACTATTCCTCAGATCAGTCTTAAATATGTTAGTGCTCACTCTCATTTGCAGTACTTCACTAGAAAGGGACTTGCTAAATCAGATTATATGAACATTTTGAGAATTCCATACGCATTGCCACTTTGTGCTTCTTATCATCTGTAAATGAGAGTACCTGCTTACCCAGTTCTCTCCACGGCTGCTACAATTTTGCTCATCTTAAAACATTTTCCAATTTGTTATTCATGAGACAACAACCATTTTCTTTCTCATTTCTTTGATTTTTAGGAAGATCAAATATCTTCATATGTTTATTGCCCATTTTTATTTCTCCTTTTGTGAGCTGCCCAGAAATGGCAAATCTGAAAATAGACACGTTTCTAGGCCACCGGGTAAACTCAGTGAAATGACAAGCAGCTTACAAATTAAACCAGTACCCACAAATGATCTTTCATGAAAGATGTAAGGAAATTTGTACTGTTTCTAATTACCTCTGGCAAAGTCCTTTGCTTTTCTCCTCCTGCGAATGAGTGATCAAAAATAGTAGCATGCTCATCTATGTTGGTCGGTGTCCTTTCTCGTTCTTTGGCCAAAGATTTTATGTAGATATTATAGGTATGTGTCTGAGGGCACTGAAATTCCCAACCTGGGTTTTGGAATAATGGAAAAAGCTGGGGAAAGAGAATTAGGTTACTGTCAAAATTCTTTCAATAGAAATTGGACAGTCATACAAGAATGCTATCAATTCTTGGCACTTAATCCAGTTTGCTATCACTACACTGTGTCCTTTCCAATGCAATGTAGCAATTATAGGCTATAATTACCAATCTTCAATTTAGCCATGGGGGACCATATCTAACAAGAATCAAGTTAATACAGAGGTTTCCAAAATGTTGCCTGCCGGCGGATCTGAATCACCTGAATCATCTGAATCACTTGCATGTAAATCACCTGGGCTGGTCCCATTCCTTGTCTACCAAATTATGGTCTCTGGAATTAGAACCTAAAGAAACTTCATATTTTTTTTTCTTTTAACAAGCACCCAAGGGTTGTTCTGTTGCATACTGTTCTCTAAGATATTTAATTATTGACTCTCTTTCTTTTCTGAGGGAGGGGAAGCTTTAGAATGACTCAAATTTGATTTTAGCCTCCTATAGATTTAGCTGTGGTATTTATGCACTGACGATGTTAATTCACTTATTAATTTGCATCGAATGAGAGAAAGGAAAACATGATGTGAGAGACTCAGGTTGCAGAAGGAAATTAACTATTAATGATCCAGAGGGTTGGATGAACAGTTTTCCCCGGTCTCTCCAAAAAACCAGAACATTATTTATTTAAGAGTGCCTTCACTTAGCTGTTTTAATAAGACCTAGTCAACTGAAAGACATCTTTGCACAGATGATAAAGAACATAGTGTCTCATGCATAAACAATGTGGTGTCCTGAGAGTCCGGATGGGCTTAGAGCCAGACAGATGTGGTTATGAATCCCAGCTTCTCTCCTTATTAGCTCCGTGGCCTCGATTGAACAACAAAAACTTCTAATCTGGTTTCGTTATCTGTAAAATGTGTCTCACACTTATTCTTCTTGTTAAGTTTGCAAATACCTGTAAATTTCCTAACATTCAGTAGATACTTAGTAAAGCCCAAGATAGGAAATGATTAATCAAAATACACATTATGTCCCATGTCAAAGAATATGGCATAACATCAAGTTGCACGGTTATGTAATTCATCGGTTTTACTTATTTAATATAGGATTGTCTGATGGGTCTGTTTATTGACCTGAAGGATGAGAAACAAGAATGGGTATCAAAGCTTCTTCTTCATGTCGTATAGCATGATAAGAAACAAAAGAAACAAGCTCCTAGCCTCAGAGTTATTTAAATCTTTTGCTTTAGTAAAATTTTCTTTCACTAGCAAAGAAAAAATAGGTGATCCAATAAAAAGGAAGCCACTTTTCCTAATGAGTGATCCCTAAGAGTAGGGAAAAAAGCCATAAGAAATAAGCCTCTATGACTGATGTAACAACCACAGGAGAGAATGACCAGGGAAAGACCCTGCTTTGATGACAGAAGTGGAGGAAAATGCTCTATAAGGATTCTCATGAAGCTATGAGGCCCAACTCAACTCTGGCTTTCCACTTTGAGTAAGCAACTGAATAGGGCTCCTACCAGCCCTATTCCAAGTGCTCAGGTGGGACTATCAATCAAGGCTCCCACTTTCTTCACCTCCATAGCAGTTTGTGAAGCAATCAATCCATCACTCTAAACTCAAGGATTTGCACTCGGTGGACGTGTCACCCACACACCACTTGGAGTTCTCAGGAGGTTGATATGGAACTTGGAAGAGAGATCTTTCCTTTCTCAGACAGAAAACAGAGATTCCTGATGGCATTGTTTAGTGCCTATATCCAGCTATTAGAAAAGCCCAAGACTTTTCAGTTACATGAGTCAATAAATTCCCTTTTTCTGCTTGAGCTAAGTTGACTTGATCCAGAGTCTAATTTCACTGGTGTGCAAGGTTGAGTTAGCAAGAACTGGAACCAGCTGTGTACTCCCATGCCCCTGACTTCTGCCAGCTCACTCGGTGGTTTTCAGCAATGGTTTGCCGCTTTAGGAAAATGTTCCAAGATGTTGCTGCTGCCATTGTCATCCTTGTTGTGTTAATGTGAAACTATGAATGTCATAACTATGCTTTCTATCTCATTCATTTTGACCTGACCCTGGAGATGCCTACCTACAGGCATTTGTTTTCTCCTGATTCTGAAGCCTGGGTGAGTGTGAGAGCATGCAGTCAGCTGGAAAGGCCATAAACCAGACGGGCTTTCTGAGAAAGAGCCTGCCAGGAATGCTGCTACAAACATATTGTGTGAGCAGCTGGCCTCAGCAGTCGTGAGAATCTACCAGAAAAGAAGTTGCAGAAATAGGTGTGCCAGCAACAGTTTGGGATCAAGGGGTCCCAGAAGGCAGAGCCTTTGTATGTATCCCCACTGCCTTCAGGATGGAATCCTGATGAGAGAAACCGCAAGCCATCTACCCATGGGAATGGAGCTTGAGGTTGCTGTAAAGCTCACCTACAATTTGAATGGAAT
>CM052447.1:13083570-13135770 GCA_028533085.1 Varecia variegata
CCTCCCAAAGTCCTAGGGTTACAAGCATGAGCCTCCACACCCGACCATGAACTAGATAATTCTGAAAGCGGAGTCCAACATTAGAATTTCATTTTCAATTATAATCACCAGTTTGTGAGACATAGTAAGATGAACATAGACCTTTGAATCCAGTATCACGAAATCAAAATCTTCCACTTATTATATGGGAGAACTTGGATAATTCATTGAAGATCTTTGCACCTCGGTTTTATTTTCTCTAACTGAGAGAAATAATAAATTCCTTTCAATAAAGATCCTGGCATATAGTAGCTATTATTTCCAGTTATTATATTATTATGGGCTGCGGGGGATATTCAAATATTTTCCGTGAGCCTGCATGCTTCCGCAGAACTGATGAGGAACAGGGGACAGAGTCATGGTCTTTCTGGAGTAAATGAGTGCCATCTCCCGGGAAGTCTCTTAGTGTGGGCCAAAGACTATTCTGACTTTGCACCATGGGTAATTTATCACCCTTTTGAAAACCAGGTCCCGCCATCTATGAAGTAGAATAAATATTGCCCTAAAAGAACAACAGAAAGCACTATGTGTTTTCTTAATATTTGTATTTGTGTCTATTTCCTAGTGCCCGCTGCCCAACTCTGGGATATTCTCATTTCCTCCATCTCTCCGTCCAAAGAGGAACAAATCTTGCCACGGAAAGTTAGCCTCAGGGTCCTCCTTATTCCCGGAAATAGGTGAAAAGAAAATTAAACAAAGAAAGCTAGTGTAAAAAAGAGGCAATTCAACCCTGCCTTGATTGAGATAAGGGGGTGGCAGTTTGGGGAAGACTTATGTGGGAGGAGAGAATTTGGGGGCAGCTACTGTGTGACATACAGAATATAAAAATAGGATAGAAAACAAGGAGCTTTAAGAAACAGTATTCTTTGGATATCAATGAAATCAGTATGTTGAAGAGATATCTGCACTCTCAGTTTCATTACAGCACTATTCAAAATAGCCAGGGTAGGAAATCAGCCCAAGTATTCATCAATGGATAAGTGGATAAAGAACACGTGGTATACATACACACAAAATACTATTCAGCTTTAAGAAAGAAGTAAATCCTGTCATCTGCAACATCATGGATGCATCTGGAGGGTATTATGCTAAGTGAAATAAGCCAACCACAGAAAGGCAAATACCACATGATCTTACTTACATGTGGATCTAAAAACTTTGAACTCACAGAAGCAGAGTAGAACAGTGGTTACCAGGAGCTGGATGGAGGGGCATGAACGACTGGGGAGATGTTGGTCAAAGGATACATAATTTCAATTACAGAGGGGAGATGAATGGATAAAGAAAATGTGGTGTATATACACAGTGGAATACTATTCAGCCATAGATGAAATTCTAGCACTTGCAACAAGAAGGATGGAACTAGAGGACATTATGTTACGGGAAATAAGCCAAGGACAGGAAGTTAAACACCACATGTTCTCACTCATATATGGAAGCTAAAGAAAAGAGTTGATCTCATAGGAGTATAAAGTGGAGCAGAGGATTCTGGAGGCTGGGAAAGAAAGGGGGAAGGAAGGGACAGGGAGAAACAGTTAAAGAACACAAAATTACAGCTATATCAGGGGAATAAGTTCTAGTGTTGTATAGCACTTTAGGATGACTATAGTTAACAACAATATATAGTTTCAAATAGTTAGAAGGAGGGTTTGTGCTCCCAACACAAAGAAATGATCAATGTTTGAGATAATGGATATGCTCATTATCCTGATCTGATCACTATGCATTAGATGTATCACAGCATCACTATGTACCACATAAATATGTACAATTATTGTGTGTCAATAAAAAAATTTTAATCTAAAAAATAAATATTTTTTTTTAAAAAGATTCCAGTTACGGGAGGAGTAAGTTCAAGTGATCTGTTATACAACCTGGTCATTACAGTAGTTAATAGTAATATTTTGTATACTTGAAAATTGCTAAGAGAGTAGATTTTAAATATTGTCATCACAAAAACTAAGTATGTGAGGTAGTGGATATGTTAATTGGCTTGACTGTATCATTTCACAATGTATACATATATCAAAATGTCATGTGGCACACCATAAATATATACAATTTTTATTTGTCAATTAAAAAAAATAAATGCACACAGACATAAAAAGTATTACTCTGGACTTTGAATGGACACATTTCTCAAAAACTTTTCATAGATTCTGGAAAATGTACTAAAGGCTTAATTCCTATATTTACAAAATACTCATTGTAAAGGAATCTGGGAGAAACCCAAGAGGCTGAGTTTCTTCCATGTAGACAGAACATCTGCAAGATGGAGGAGCCCCAGGGAGCAGGGAAGATGAAGTAAGGCTCTCAGGAATTGTTGAAATTATAGGAAAGGCTCTACATCCTCACAGATAGAAATGAGGGTTTGGATCAAGTTTATTTTAGATTTCTCAGGGGGGAGACCCAGCTAAGAGACCTAAGTAATTCATTGCCACTTAACAAATCATTTTACAACTGTGGGTCTCAGTTCTGTTACTGTTAAATGAAGGAAAAGTCAGTGGCAATCTTACAGAAAGGAAACTAGTGGTTTCAGACTTGAGTATTGCATTTAAATACAATATATTATTATTGATAGATTGATACAAATAAGATAAACTAGATATGGGAAAGAGACTTTGTGTAATGAAGGAATACTTTGAGGACTTCCAGTTGCCTTGTTTCCAGATGAATCTTAACCTGTAATAATGTATACTGAGTAGTAGTGTTGTTTAAGAGCCTACATTTTACTAGCATAAATACAAGAGGCAAAAATTTCTGCTGGGTCTATCACTCATCTAATCCATCTAATCAGATTGGCTTTTAAGTTCCCACAGATTCAGAGGGGCACTGCTGGTAATAAGCTTACACACTAAATCCATTTCTTCTTGAATTATGCCTCCCCCCAATACAATAACACTAATTCTTCAGCAATAGAATCTATTCAATGTATATATTGATAAAAAAGTTCTAATGATTTTTAGATACAATTCCAGAAGCTCTTACTGCTAACTTATTAATACTTCTGAAGAGTGTAAAGAGAGAGAAACTTCTTTTACAAAAAAAAAAGCACAAATAAAAACAACCATAATTGTTACAATTATCTACCAGATCCTTAAAATTTGTTAGCATATGAAGTCTCTCTTGAGATTTACTTTCTAGATTTTTTTGTTACATGCATATGCTATTTAGAAATAAAATATACTGTGCATTGGATGTTGTCATCCCTTCTGTGAGTTTTTAAGGAGCTAAATAAGACATTCACGTGTTTAGATTTTGTAGAAGAGCCCTCAAGGATTTGCTGCAGGTCCCACCTGGGATGAGTCTCATCTTGCACAGAACATATCTCAAGTGCTGCAGAAGTAGTTGTGCCTTCAGCCAAGGGTTCTCAGGAGAAAAAGGATATAGGCAAAGTCAGGTGTGAATATGCCGACCATCAGGGAAATCAAACTCTCTCTTTTTCTCTCTCTTTTTTTTTTTTTTACATAAAACTTATCCTTTTATAATCTAAGATAGACCAATTCACTTGGGAAATGGAGCTGCCGTACCAATGGCTTCTCACAGTCCATCAGAAATATTTTTAACAGGAAAGCAAAAAGGAACCAACTTTCCTTTTCCCGTGTTACTTAATGCTTGGGGCACTGCTGTTCCTAAATAATGCCCAAACTATCTCATAATAAGTTGGATATTCACTTCAGGAGTATTTTTATCTGCTCCTTCAATATGGCAGGAGATTTCCAAGGACCATTAACAAGGGTGCATATATTTAATAGATCCCACCATTGCACACGAGACTTCCCAACACTCAGCCTCAGCCAGGCAGGTTCCCTTTACTAGTCACCTCTCATGAAGACAAATATTGATTTTTCTCAAAGATAACCTAACCTAATTACACGTTGAAGAAATGTTTTTACATCTTTTAAATTCTTTTTATTTAGCTGCTTCCCCTAAAACAATAGCACTCCCCAGTAGCATCTCTCCTCCATTTTGGTGCTGAGATGCTGTTGGCTTTTTATCATCCCATCTAAGAGTTGTCTGATTTTGCATGAATGAAAAAAAAAAACATCAGCCATCAATATTACTTTTACTTCTGTCTTAGGCTTAATGGCTCCATCTTTGATGTATCTGTTGTGATGCATATTCTTTTGATTCTGTGTTTCTTCTTATCCATAGTGGATTTTCCAGTTGGTCTCTCCATAGTTATTTAAAAAAATGACCAGTTTATAGCCATAATCCAGCTAAAGTAGCCACATTATGTGAAATGAATACCTTCCAGGGGCCATGGTTGTCGTGGCTAAGAGCTTGGGCTCTGTTTTGAGACAGTTTCTCACATTCTAACTTTCAGTGGTTACCAAGGAAGAGGTCTGTTTTATTCAAATAATCATTTCAAAAAATTTTTTTTCAAGTCACCTTATTAATTTTGTTCCCCCAAATTAATATCTTGACTACCATCATATTAGTGAAAGGAAACTCACAGAATTATTTTGTTCAGCTTTCTGTCTTCTAAAAAAGGAATTTTTAAGCCTTGTCCTTCAAAAGCAAACCACCACCAACAAAAAAAAACACAAACAAATAAATACAAATACCCAAATCGTGAAACTTTGTAAAAGGTCTCTTCAGTCATCCTTTCTCCATTCTCATTGGCTTATAAACTTGCTGTCAATTATCTCAAAGTTCCTTTGGTTGCAAATAACAGAAACTCATTCATACTAACTCACATAGGAATAATCTTAGCTCTGTTGTTGTTGTTTCTGATTTCAGGATTATTTCCCAGAACCCGAAGGCAGGAAATGTCTTCCAATGAATCCGAGCAGGAAAAGCCATCTGCCAGCAGGGTGACCACTCTCACTCTCACTCTCTCTCTCTGGGAACTTACAAACTCACTTGTTTCCGTTCTGTTCTGTACTTCTGCCTCATTCTTCTCTCTCTCTTCCTCGCATTTTCTGCTTCTCTGTGACCACAATTAAAAAGTACCACCCCATAGCACCCAAGTGTAAATGCCCGCTGAGTTCAAGTATTAAAAGAAAATAGCTAGTATTTTTGAAAACTAAATTCAAACTCTCTCAAGAAAGAATGTAATGGGCCCGGTTGCTCAGGTTTCTCTCCTGGCCCAGAAATACTTGGTCAAGGAGCCACTGTCAGCAACTGACAGAGAGAATGGGTTTGAGTTTTTGCCCCATACGGTGTCTAATAGACATCCCAAGACTATTTTTCATCCTTACCTTTCTTTTTCAGAATAGAGGCTCAGACTTTTCTTCTCTATTTCAAAGAATCAATTTCATCAATCTCAAGCTTTTCAAGTACAAAATGAAGCAGTGCTTCAGCCAAGGAAAGCAGTGAGATGGGAAGGAGCCTGTAGCAGTTTTTTTGGGCGATCCAAGAGCCTGTAGATTGTGATGAGGCTCACACACAGGGCAACTGAATGAGGTCTGCTATACCACGGAGTTACTCATGGACAAAAATGCAGTTCTGTTTGCTTCTGCAGTCTGGCAGTTCACACATTAAAGTCACTGCTATTAGTCTCTCTCGAAGCAGTGTCCAAATAATGTAATAACATTTCACAGTTATTAGCCTTTTCTAAGTTATTGCACTTTGCTCAGTCCTGGCAAGAAGCCCATGTCCTGGAGCAGAACTCAACTTTTAAACACTGTAGTGATTGTCCTATTTTAAATAATGGATTTGCCAATGGAGACAAAGGAATTTTATGATCCTTAAAGAATCATTCACTTATCTATTTTAAATGTTAGGGGTTTAATGCTCTTGGCTGATTAAATCAAAGCTGGGGCACTGGTTTCTCTACAGGTGTCAGAAGACATAATAAAACCACATTTCTATCTTTTGAGCTCACTGTCTGTGGGGTTCCAATAACATTTTCTGCATTAGAAAAGGTTATAGCTATGGAAACTGTCTGTGTATATTTGTAAGGCATGGAGGATGAACATGTTGTATAGTAAAAGGATAATGTCTGTTATCCTAAATGTCTTATCATGGCCTCTAATGACATTAGATCTTCTATCAATAATAATAAAATCCATTTATACCTGAATAATACTGTGAAAACTCACTTACCTGTCTTTTCTCCTCATTTCTTGAATATCAAAAGATCATTTGAATATAGAAAGTTACTACATGTAAAATATTTTGAATTTCTCTCAAAAATGTACTGTGCCAACTCTTTTTTCACTCCTACTTCTCTCTTATAAAAAATATCTCATCATATCCTAGAAAAGATGAACTTATATATCTCTGACCTAGAAATTCTACCTGATTGAACACAGAGGTGGGCACCTGAACTAACCTGAGCCCTTCACATGCTCTTTCTTGGCGATTCAGAACTGAAACACAGAAACTGATTCAAGGCAGCCCAAATGGAGGGTCTTGGAGACTTCAGGGTTGTAGTTGCCATAAGGGACAGCCATGTACATGTAGATGAATGGACAGAGAAGTTGGTCATTAAAAGAAAAGAATTAAACAGATGTCTAGAAGATATCAATGTTGAGGGACAGAGAGAAGCAGAAAGGAAATGCTTGAGTTTTGGGCAGCTGTCCTCATGAAGTATGGGGCTGTACTTGTTTAATTTTATAGGAGACCCAAGATCCATAGCATATACCTCCCTTTAGTAAGTTAGCTTGCGTCAGTTTCTATTTCTTGCTATTGTTGGCTTCAGAATTTCCTATCTCTTCATCTTGATTAAGACACATGATATTAGCTCAAGGTTCATTAAAATAAAAGAAGAACAAAAATGTGTGTGTGGTCAAATCAGGCACCATCATTCAAAATAACTATACACAAAACTGGCAATCACAGCCAAAGGGCTTCCATAAATATTGTAACATTTAACCCCCCTACCATTCTCTATAAGCAAAGCTCATTTTACAGATAAGGAAAAGGAGGCACAGAAAGGTTACCTTCTCGAAAAGCACATAAATCATATGTGACAGAAATAGAACTAGTCTGAAGACTTCTGGCTTTCCTACTCCTGCACTTTCCATGGCATCTTCTGTAAGGCGAAGATATGCTATAGAACCAAACCCCAGGTGCATAAAAGGAATTTCTGGTGCATTATTAGTTAGAATTGTTAACCAAGTCCTCCAACAATGTCCTACTTGTTCCCAGCTTCACCAGTCACTCACAATATGCCTCTGAGTCTCAGTCCTCATTTATAAAGTGCATGCAAGGTGGAGGCAGGGATTAGAGAAAACGAATGAAAGACCCCAGCACAGTGCCTGGCCCCAGCAAAGTTGTGCCCAAGACACTCCCGTTGCAATATAGGACTGCTCCTTCCAGGCAAACAAAGCAAGGTAGGGGCGGATCCAGGAGTATTTTCCTTCTACCCTGCTTCCCTCAAGTCTTGCAATTAGTGGGTTGACCAGCAGAGCAGCAGACTGCTTCAGGCCCTCACAAAGGGCTGCCTCTCTGCCTGGTGAGTGGGATGTGTGGGTTTTGTACCTCTTCAAGCTCCAGAATTGATCATTTTACCTTAGGGATTTTATCTTTTATGCTTTACTTACAGCTCCTTCTTTCTTGGGTCATGGCTTGGTAAATGACAGAAATTCCTGGTTGTGCATCTTCTTGTTACAGATGGCCTGACTTTGGTTACCCCTTGTCCCAGATAAATTTCTATCCGGAAGGACCAACCAGGGACTGCACTCCTCATTCACACAAAGCCTCACTGGCTATTCTCACTAACTCTATTCTTTAATGGAGTCACTTTCAGGAACATATTTTTATTCCTACTAAACTGTAACTTTTCTCATAGCAACTTCTACTCTTCATTTTAGTTTGTAATGTTATATTCTGATCACCTTTAAACCTACCCAAATCACATGGCTACTGTAAGCATTTTCTCTTACATTTGTGGACATTTCCCTCTTTATCTCCCCTACATATTATACGAACAAAGCTCATACCAGGAGCGCATTCCAAACTTGCCCATAATTTGGAGTCTTGTTCTCTTTCCCTCTCTATAAATTGCTTTGCCATTTTGTTCTCTTTCCCTAGCAGTAACTGCTCCCAATTTGTCAAATACCTTCATCTTACTTCTTATCTTTCTCATTGTAAAACATTTGAAACCCTCTGTGTAAGAGACATCAGATAAAAACAAGTTGAATGGTGTCGACATGAGTGGAACAGAGACATTAGCCCATGGGCGCATATGGGGGCAAGTTGAGGGACTGGACTCTTCAGGTCTCTCTGCTTTTTGCTCAAACCCTTATGAAAGAATGAATGAATGTCAAGAACAAGCAATTGAAGTGCTTACTCTTGGAGATTTGATACTTGGAGATGTATTTACTCTCTTTTCTTTACTCTTCTGATAATATTGCATATCTTCTCTACTCTCTCACAGTCTTACCTCTAAAAAGAATTTTTATCTGTTTCTGTCTGTGTTTCTATAATACATGTTTGGATTCAAAATCCAGTTAGTCAAATCCCTCAGGGAGAAATTCAAAGGAGAAAGGGGAAGGAGAAAGGGTGGGAGAAAAAAAGGCAAACTAAAGGAGAAAGAGGAGGATGGAGAAGCGGAGGAAAGTGCAGCAGGCTTACTGCTCAGGGCAGCTAAACTGTGCAGCACCAATTTTCTTAGTATCTGCTGGAGGTAAGAGAAAATACCGCTGTCATCTAATCTAATCTATTGTCACCAACTGCCGTATGACATGATGTGATCCTGAGAGATACCTTTTGCATTAGGTTGCATCATTATCCAGAAACCAGAGGAGACTGACTTAAAATGTCACTCTAAAATAAGAGTCACCGTCAGGCAAAATAGGACAGACACAAATGGGCAGAGGGAAGTGTGCCTTCGCTTTGTGTGTCAAAGCATAGTCACTGCTTCGTGTACAGCAGTACGGTCTTGATCTCCCCACCATCTAATAGTCAGCTAATATTTACTGAGCACTTACTAAGTGCCCGGGCTTGGGCTGAATGTTTTACCTGCATCATCTCATTCCCCACCCACAACCACGGAGGAAGGTCAGTGCTATTATTATCCACATTTTACATAAGGAAACTGAGACACAGAGAGGTTCAGAAACGTGTTCAAGGTCACAAATAACATGAGTAAGAATGGAGATGCACACGCAGCCTGAACTACTGACACTATGGCCCTGCACTTTCCCCTGCCATGTTTTCTTTCCCTTACCTGTGATTTTCCCTGTCTTGCTATCCCTCTTTCTTTCCTTGCATGAGCCTTACTCATCTTAGGAGATCCCAGTTTTTAAATGTCTCAGCCAAGCCCAAGCAGCTGAGGCAGGGGACAATACTCATTGTTATTTACGTGTGGACTTGCCCTGTCCTGTTGATGCTTTCTTTCTGAAGGGCTTTGAGTGACACTGAGCCAGCTTCTGATCATTGTCCATCTGTCATCAATAGGGATGTCCTCAGAGCCTGAAAAATCACTTTAGCAGACCTCAAATTTGAAAGGCTAAAGATATTATCTGAATTCCTTCTCATGCAATCATTCTCCAGATGGGCCAACTTATTTAAGCCTGTTTGACCTCCATTTTCTCATCTGCAAAATGGAGCCACTATAATGCCTGCTGCATAAACGTGTTGTATGGAACAAATGAGATGAAGCAAGAAAATATATAGACTTGTGCTTAATCTAAATTATGTATTCTATAAACTTTAGCTGCTGTTATTATTATCATTTATTAGAGAAGATTTTTAATCCTCGTTTAGCAGAGGGAGAAACTGGAATCCAAAAGTGAGGTTTAATGCCTCAAATTGTACAACTAGTCCATGACAGAGGCAAAAGCAGACCTTTCAGATAACAAGAATTAACTGAACATCTACTATGTGCCAGGCTCTATGGTACATGCTGGGGACACTCAGATTAATTTGTACAATACAACCTTACATTAAAATGCATATTTCCAATATGGCGTATTTCTCTAAATATTCATGAATATTCCCCAAAGAAAAAAAGTGCTAAGGATCCTGGAGAGATGAATTGTCATCTCAAGGTCAAATGATAGATGCTATAGACAGTTTGTACAAAATAATAACTCAGACACTCTGACACCTAAGCTGCTATCCATTCCTTTCCACTATGCTGCCTTCAGCCAAATATAATTAGAAAAGTATATCTTCAGAAAACTAATACCCATTATGCAATGTATTCCAGTATCAACTATAAATTATTCTCTCCATCAGTGCAGGAAATTGGGTGTTGACTGTGTTTAAGTTAGGGGGAAAAAAAGAGCTGTTTCAAAATTTACGTGAGAATATCATTTAGAAAGTGAAGCTTTAGTAGAAAGAGCCATAGACTAAGAGTTTAGAAAACTTGGTTCTGGTTTAGGCTGCTCCTAACTATGTTGCTTCCTCCTATGTTGAATGACCACAGTTTCCTTTCTGGTCCAAAGAGAGTGTATGTGTATATGGGGAGGGGCTGGGATATTTATATGTTGCCTTTCCTGTAGGCATGGTCTTTATATCAATTTTATTTATTTTATTTTATTCTTAGTGCCTGGAAGAATCATCATTTCATATAAGGTCTTTATACACAAAGAATGGAAGAGGGCTCATCCCAGTCCACTGGAATACCTTGGTTCTCAGGTTTCCTGGGCATAAATGCTGGGGCTCAGGTTCTGGGGAAAGGAGAAGAATGAGTGGGAATCCAGCCAGTGCCTTCCCAGCTTCAGGAGTAAATCAACAGAAAGAAGCCTTCCTCCCTCCTGTTACTACTTCCAGAGCTAACCCTGCAGATCTTGTCCTGGCCCAAGTTGGAACGAGGTAACAAGCAGAGACAAAGTGGAAAAAGCTGACCCCAGACAATGTGAGACAGAGAGAAAAGGGAAAGAAGAAGAAAGAGAAGTGTGACAGAGGTTGGTATCTTGGGGGTGAGAGATCATTATTAATAATAATGGTGGATCCCATTTGCAGTGTCTTCCATGTGCCAAGCATTGCTCATAGCTGTTTCTAATACTTCCAACAAGTGAAATACTACACCTGCGTTTCAGAGGTAAGGAAGTGGAGACTCAGAGAGGTTAAAGAACTTACCCCAGGGTAAACAGTAAGTATCAGAGCTGAGAACTAAACTCACGTCTGTCTGTCTCTAAAATCTATTCACTTTCTACACACTATGCTGGAATATGGCTATGGAAAAATATAGAAAGCTGAGAATATTTACATCAACTAACAGCTGTATTCAAAACTCAAGACAGTCAGTTTCCTCCTCTGTAAAATACAGAGACTGAGGACCCATCCAGAAGCAAGATTTTGGTCGAAGAGAAGTTTAAGGCCCTTTAATATCTGCCTTGGAGCAGCGCACACTACAATAACTTGAAAGTAACCTCATCTAATTCTCAGTAAATTAAATCCACTTTGGATAAATGGGATAAATAAGATAAACCCCAAAGCCATGTAAGATTCTGCAAGTGGAGATAAATAACTATAAGCATAAAACAAGAATTTTCAGTGTCTTGAGATTTATGAAGGCTAACAATTAAAATAGAGATAGATCTTTGCATAGAGTGGCCTGACGATACATCATGGAGAGGAAAGGTTTCCTAAGGTCATTGTTTTCTCGTGCATCTACTTCACCCTCATGCCCTCAAGTAATTTTCCAGGCTCTGCTTAGAAGTGTTCAGAAGTGCAGAACTCACCGTTTTTGGAGACTTCTCGCATCGAGCTCAACTCTCTGCAAATCATAGAGAATATAATACCTAAATAATTTATTTTAGTTGAAAAATGCTGTTCATTTGGCACTGCTTCTGGACTTCTGACAAACAAGCTAAAATAAAGGGGAGAAAAGTCTTGCACATATTGGTGGAGTATTTTCAAGACAACATGTAATCAGAATAATTAATACAAGTGCAAATGTGATATTAGTTTCTGGAAACTTTCATCTTATGAAATAAATCATAATTGCCATGGCAAAGCTTAGCATTAAAAGAAAGGGATGAAAAGTCTCTTTACAAATCCTTTCCTTTTTTTTTTTTAATAGGATCTACCCAAATCACCTGGCATTAGTTATGCCATGAGATTTATCATCAAAGATATTCTTTTTAGACTCCGGCATTCTTTTAATTGGTTGCCTGAATGAATTGGTGTGGTGGAATGAGGACATTAAATGTAGTCAAATGGCTGGTGTTGTAAACAAAGAATACATGGGAACACTGAAGAAATGGATGTTCCGTGTATCGTTGTTGATCATAGGTTACACATCTTCCCGTATCATTACAATACACTCTATGATCTTCCCCTGTTTACCTCTCGAACTTCACAGTCTCATCACTCTCCACCCACATTATTCTTGACTTCCAATCAGACCAAATTATGTTTAATACCCTAAATCCATACTCCTGTCTTTGCCATTCCTGACCACCAATCTGCTCTCCACAATAGTTTGATCTTTTTAAAATCAAAAGCAATCATGTCACTTCTCTGTAACCCTCAGTGGAAACTTACTGCACTTGAGCCAAAGTCTTTAACCTCTGACTCACTGGGCCCTGCACAATTGAGTTTTACCTTCATTTCCACTTCATTTTGCACCATGTTTCCTAGAGCTCTCGCCTCCACCCTCTTGAGTGTCTCTCCTTCCTTCCCCTTTGCCTCCTTGGTCTAGTTCTCCTTTGACTAAAAAGCAGAAATAAGACAAGCTATCCCTGTCTTCTAATGAGGTCATTGTCCCTTATCTGTTTCCGACCTAGCACTCATCACCATTGGTAAGTATATCTGATATTTTGATTATTCTTGGGCTTCCCCACTGGATTGAAAATCCAGAGACTGTGTGAATTGTTCACCATCGTATCCCCATTGTGTAGCACAAAGACTGGCACATAACCATTTGTTTAATAAACATATTCTCTCCATTAACTGCTTTTACCCCCATTACCCTTCCCTCTCTCTCTCTCAACCTCCCAAACATCCTGCAGGTCTTATCACAGAAAATATTCTTCCAAAGCACCCTGCCCTTCCCCCATCCTAAAACTCATTGCTTGCATCTTAATAATCTGTGTGCATACCCCTCTCTTTCACTAAATTGTGCTCTCTCTAGGGGTGGGGGTCACGGCTTATGTATTCCTGTGTCCTCAGGCTGAGCAGAGTGCCTGGCGCTAGCAGAACCCAGAAAATTATTTTTGAACAAATGATTGAACTACAGATACAGTGCTGTTCGGTTATTATGGACTAGGATGTCAGCTGCTTTTTAAAAAGTATCTAAGTTTTACTTCTTAAAAAAAATACATCGGCGCATATGGGGTGGACTATGTTTGTGTGTGTCAGAAGAAAGCTCGTATTGACTGGAACGTGTGCTTGACATTCTCCATGGCATCAGCACCGCTGGCTGCAAAAGCAAAGACTGGGTAGAAGCTGCTCAGCGCGTGCATAAGACGATATCCTGGGTGGTTTTGTTTTAACCAAATTGATTCATTCATTGGGCATCACCTAGCTGTGCACAATGCCTCCCAGAGATTAGCTAGAGCGTCTCCATTTGCTTTTGAAAATGCAAATAGCTTTGGCATTGCTTGGCAGGAGGTATCTTTTTCACATTCTCCCTGAGGTAATAAAACTGGGAAAACATTTTTAAGGAAGAATGTGAATCAGAAACGATGTTTTCAAAATGGAGAACAAGACTGCAGATACCATACAGACAGTCTTCTCAGTTCACACCACACTCTGTGGAGACTGTGCTGTCTAACCTCAGAGTGGGGGTGAAGGTGGAGGCCAATACGGATGAAGCATTTGTGTTACTAAATCCTCTCTACTAGACAAAAGTTATTGGACCAAGTAGGTGTTTGACTCGGTGGGTTAACTCCAATTCTTCTCTCAGGAGTTTGGAATTAGCATTTCAGGATTCTGGCCATCTTTTCTTTTTGCTTGAGTGGAGGCCATATAAGCTGGGGAGCACAGGGCCGCCATGTTGCTTCATGGGCAGGAGAAGAAGAGAAAGCTGGTCCCAAGGGGAAAGGATGAAAGAGACAAAGGAGAGCAGCAGGGATGAAAGACGTTGTGGCTCCAGCGAGGCAGAGACGGATCCAAAGATGAGGATGGGCACTAGCTGCCCTGAAGCCTAGTATCTGTTTTCTTATTTCCACCCTTTTAAAGACGGGGCTGCCTATGCATCTCTGATATACTCCTGCTTCCTTCCAAGTTGCTCTCATGTAGTTAATGTAGTTCCAGTAGATTTCCCTTACTTGAAATCAATAGTACTTGACCAAGGCAAGGATTTAGTACTAATACTAAGTCTTAAGGCATTGAAAGTGACTTTAAAAAAAAAAAAACAACAGAGACCTATAGGGAAGTAAAGGAAGAGATACATTGGGCTGCAAGGAGGTGATCTTGTTTCCAGCTAAAATGACATGGAAACCTTCTCTCCTCCTCTAGGCAAGAAAGACAATTGAAGTGCACAGACTGCCTGACTTGATATTTGTTTCTCTAATTGTCATAGAGAAGTCAGCAGGTAACTTGAAAACAATGCTTCAAATTGTGTAGAAAATCAAATTGCTTACTAATTATTTATTGGTTAAATTATTAAGAGAAGTGCTTGTCTCTGAAGCCAAAATACTTTGGTTTCCTAGCTAATTCTCGCTATTTTTTTTTTTTTTTTTTTTTTTTTTAGACAGAGTCTCACTCTATTGCCCGGGCTAGAGTGCCATGGCGTCTGCCTAGCTCACAGCAACCTCAAACTCCTGGGCTCAAGCAATCCTCCTGCCTCAGCCTCCTGAGTAGCTGGGACTACGTGCGCCACCATGCCTGGCTAATTTTTTCTATATATATATTTTTTAGCTGTCCAAATCATTTCTTTCTATTTTTAGTAGAGACGGGGTCTCGCTCTTGCTCAGGCTGGTCTCGAACTCCTGACCTCGAGCCATCCTCCCACCTCGGCCTCCCAGAGTGCTAGGATTACAGGCGTGAGCCACCATGCCTGGCCTTTCAAACCTTTTTAATGATAATTTTCAAACATATTGAAAAATTGAAAGAGTGTAGTACAGCAAAAACTTGAATACTTTTCATCTAGGTTAAACAAATGATATTTTGTCATATTTCCTTTATATATTATATAGTTTTTTCTAACTTTCTGTTTTTGTTTTTTGAGATGGAGTCTTGTTCTTTCGTTCTGGCTAAAGTGCATCATGTCAAATAGCTCACTGCAACCTCAAACTCCTGGGCTCAAGCAATCCTCCTGCCTCAGCCTCCCATGTAGCTGGGACTACAGGCATGCGCCACTATGCCCAGCTAATTTTTTCTGTATATTTTTTTTAGTTGTCCAGCTAATTTCTTTCTATTTTTTAGTAGAGACGGAGTCTCGCTCTTGCTCAGGCTGGTTTTGAACTCCTGAGCTCAAACGATCCGCCCACCTCTGCCTCCCAGAGTGCTAGGATTACAGGCGTGAGCCACCACGCCTGGCCAATTCTCACTATTTTTGATTCAAAAAGAATTTTTGTAGGCTCCAAAGTCAAATTAAGGACACAACAGTTTGTATAAATGAAGTGTGAAGATACTTTTACCCTCAGAAATAAACCCTGATGTCATATGAATATAAAAGGCATAGTTGTAAAGTGGTAAGGCTGTCTGTTTTACCTGGTAAAGTACTAGTTCTACAGCCTGGTCTCAATGCTGTGTTCTAACATTTTGAGTCATTGGTATAATATAGAACTAAGGTAACTATTTTAAAAGGAGTTATCCTTGAATTGTATTTATGCAGTAAGTTTAATGAAGATATAAAGTACTCTGTTTTACAAAGGTCTACATTGTGTATTTCATGGAGTCATTCAAAGCTGATTTCATTTTCTTCCAAATAAATAGAAAAAGGAAGGAGAATTTTGTCAATGGATAAGTCCTCAAAATTATAACTTTATATACCTTGGTAATAAACAAAAACTGTCATTTATATATAAAGTACTTATCATGTTTATCTCTTTCAATGCTTACAGGGGCCCCCACTTTGTGTGTGGGGGGGCGGTGCACACTTGTGTTTTCTAGATGGGTAAAGATACGTAACAAAGACTTAAGAGATCTAAATTATATTCCTGCCTTTGATTTAGTATATTCTATATAACTGGACAATTGCTTAACTTCCATTTCCCCATTTTTCTCAGTTGTAAAGTTGAAATTTGACTGTGCATGGTCTCATTTTACCCTGTGATTATAGGGATGGAGCTTTGAGCCACATGATACCAGTCTGGTCTCCCCTATGGAAGGGCCATATGGCAATACATTCATGCCTATGCAATGAAATCCCAATAAAGACTTTACATACCATAGCTTGGTTGAACTTCCCCAGTTGGCAATACTCTGAGTGTTGTCACATATCAGAGCTGGAAGACAGAAACGTCATCCAGGATTCCACAAGGGGATATGACTGGAAGCTTTGCATCTGGACCCCTCCCAGACATCACTTCTGCATCTCTTTTGCCTGGTTCCGATTTGTATCTTTTGCTGTAATAAAACTGTAATCATAAGCAAAATAAATAAATAAGCAAAGTAATGGTATTACATGCTTAATCTTGTTAATATTTTTCCCCACATGGAGTGATGATCATTCCCAAACCATAGAAAACTTTCTACTGAGGTTTCCAAAGTGTTTCTTTTCTTTCCATACCTCCATCCCCTTGCCTTAGACCTTTAGAAAGCATCATTTGATAGAAAAACTGCACTTTATTTAGAGGGTTAATGGTAACTTTTTCAGCATAAAATTGTACAAACATGATTGAAACAAATGGAGCATTTAAATCAATAACAACAAATCATTAGAGCAGCTGGTAATTAACCTTTCATCTCTGTAAAGGATTATTTAAACAGAAAAGCAGGGCTGCATCTTATATAAAAGTGGGGTGTTAGTGGAAAACCTGCTGGTCCAAACACTGTTTTAATCATGAGTTAGAAATATAAAATGGAGCATAATTTAAGTTTTAAAACTGATGCTTTTAAGATGCAAAGCTTCCAAAGGTGACTGAAGATTACAGTGTAGGGTTTTCCATTCATATAGCAGTGGTCTTCTCTAGATTACAACTTAGTTTTTCTAAACATAATTTATTTATGCTCTGCATGACTTGGATAAGAAGAAATTGCTTTTGAGAAATATAAAATATATCACATAAAGAGCAAAAAGTACTCCTCTAAGCATGGGGTAAGGGAAAGAAGTACCCTTTTCCTCAGATCAAATAACCAACAAACCATTAGATAGTTCTTGGTGTTTTAGATTATTTATGTTACCCTTAGGGAGATCTCAAAAGAGTTCAAGTTTGATTTGAAATAAACTAGACTTTAGCAATAGATCTGATTCATAGCATGTCCTCAACAAGATATAAAAACTGATATACCCTTCTAAGACTAATGGTAGAGAAGATCACATTCTTTTGTCATTTATTCACTCAACAAAATTATTGAAGACTGAGTATGTACATAGCACTTTGCAAGATACTAGAAGAACACAATGACGGGTCAATCTATATTCTAAACTCAAGTAACATAAAATCTAATAAGGGATACAGATGACTCATAACTATTCTAATAAAGATAATCACTGGATAAAGTAGGATAACATAAAAAGAACATGTCATTTACTCTTACAGGGTCAGAAAGAGCCACCTATAAAAAATATCAGGGTAACCCAAGACCTGAGGGCTGAGTAGGAGTTGGTCAAGGGAGGAAGGAAGAAATGAGTTTTTGCTTAAAGGAATATATCAAACACAATAAAAATAAGAGAAAACTGTGGAGCTGCAAGTACTTTCTTCTATCAAGAGCTTAGAGTTCAATAAAGGGAGAAAGAAAAGGAAGGCAGAGGAGATAAGTTGCAGCCCTACCCTAAGGCGCCTAATACGCCCTACGAAGATAATTAAGGGTGGGTTCACTGACATGATTCTACAAGTTCAAGTCTCTAACTCATCGCCCATTTCTGGGTTATTTGAGCTGAGTATTTTGGTTGCAGATATATTTTACAAAGCTATCCTTACATCTTTCCCAGAGCCATGCTATCAAACTACCCTAGTAATGCCAATTTGTCTTAGCACCTCTGTACCATAATGAACAACTTTGTCTCTCAAGTGTGCCAAAGTGGTCTTATTCCCAGTGTTTTCCACTCCAGATCTGTTGGGGTAACCAAGTCTTTCTTGGCTGTGGCATAGTTACTTTAGGTTGATAAAATACTGCTAGCTCATGAATATGTCAATCTCACTGAAGATTCTGTCCCAGGGGCCAGTGGAAATTATCCACAAAAACAAACCAAGAATTCATACTTTTATAATATAAGATAAAAGAAAACATCACCTAAAGAAAACATAACTGATTCAGTAACCTTCAGGGTGCAGAACTCTGCCCTCCTGGAGAAGAACCCATAGTTATATCCTTTTATGATTTATAAATCAGCTTCACTGGTAGCCTTTGAAAACTTTGATTCACATTAAAAACATGATATTGTGAGGTTGTTTCCGACTAGTTAAAATTATGACAAAATTTTGTGTATGTAGATACAATCTGAATTGCTTAATGACCTAATTGTCATTTTGGAAAAAAATGTCTTGCATTTTAGTTTCCTGGAGATGAACAACTAGGAGGGCCAATTTTGAAATATGTTATCCAAAGGTTAACAAGCAAGTTAGAAGAAAAGGAAGAAATTCTGACAAGAGCATTATGATTTTCTCTAAATGGCATTCTCACAATGCCTATTGTAAGTAGGTGATGGAAAATTTCAACAAAATTATTCAAGCCTTCTACATTCTTATAATCATAGAAAGAGTATACTACTTTAGTCAATCTTGAAATTCTTCTCCCTCTGCTGCATTTGAGTTGAACATGCGTAAATTCTATGTCCTTTGTCACTCTACCACTTTCATATTTCTTGCTTTTCTTGAATTCAGCTAGGGTAGAGGTGGAAGAGTCATTCATTCTAATACTATATTTTGAATTGTGCATACGTGCTTAATGTTGAATAGCCAAAAAGAATGGAGATTAATAAAACCTTCATCAACCCAGAGGAAATGTTCAGTGAACTGTTATTATTAGTTACAATAGCCACTGCTGCTATTTGCAGGACACTGTGATAAACTCCTCACAAACATCCAGTGGGCACAGGCATTTTTAACTCTGCTTACAAATGAGGGAACTCATGCAAAGAGAGGTTAAGTATTTCGTAGGTCACACAGATTGGCAGAGCCTGGCTACCTCATAACCCAATCTATTTTGTCTTTTTTCTGGAAACAAACTCAGAGTAGATTTCCCAGTTTTCCTTTTCAGTTGATTGTAGCCATGTTACTGAGTTCCAGCCAAAGCATTCTGAGAGGAATGAGGACTGAGGACTGCCACTACCAGTCTTGACTCATGTAATATTCGATATACTATTTTCTATGCTTCTTCCTCCTTCTACCACAAAGTTTGGAAGTCATCTTTGAGAATGGTAACATCAAGGGTGGACAGAGCCTGGGTTCTTAAATCTCCACTTGGAGGACAGCCACTAACCAACCAGGGTTACTTGTTTTGTTCTTTTCATAAGAGAACAATCCACTAAGATTTGGGAGTTTATTTATTACAGGAGCTAGTGTTACATTAACCAATACATATGGCTAGTACCTGGAGGAGACAGGATTTGAATTAAGGTACGCCTTGCCACAAAGCATATGCTCTTAACCACGTCTCAACTATCAGGCCATATAATGCCTCCAATATGTTGCCTCTGGGGTTGTCATAGTGAACACTATATTAAAAACTGACTCCTTGAAGCATTTGTAAAATATTTCCCAAGCCTCAAGCTCAGTGCTCGTTCCATAGAAAAGATAGGATTTTTTTTTTTCTCTCTAGGTATTACAGTTTGGATGTGGTTTGTCTCAACAAAACTCAGGCTGAAATTTAATTGTCAATGTAAGGTTGCTGTTGGGAAGTGGGGCCTTTCAGAGGTGATTATATTGATAAAATGGATTAATGTCTTTCTTGCAGGATTGGATTAGTTCTCACCAGAGCAGGTTGTTATAACATGAGGTTGTGCTTCCTGTTTAGTCTTTTTTGTGCACCTGCTTCTGCTTCACTGCCATATTATGATGCAGCACAGTGACCTCAATAGATACCACCCAACGCGATTGCCCAATCTTGAACTTCACAGCCTGCAGAACTGTAAGCTAAATGAACCTCTTTTCTTTGTCAGTTATCCAGTCTTGGGCATTCTGTTATAGCAACACAAAAACAAAGGCACAAGGAAATCAGAATCATAGAAAACATGAATATAATATGCCTAATGGTTTACAAAGTGAGGTAATGGCAATACCCTAATGGCTGCTTGCTGATTTATGACAACTTGCCTGCTAATTTAGTGATTTCACTGGTTAAAATAGTTTTAACAACTGCACCCCCAACACATAAATTATCTAGGCTTCACTGAGTAAAACGCAAACAATTATCTGTCATCTAACACTATAGAACTTAGGGACTTAAAAGAGAATTGGACTTTGGAAAAATAAAGGGTAAATGAATTTCAGTTTCTGGATTCATTCATGATTATTGAGGAAGATAAAAATCATCAAGGTGAGATTGCCAAACCCATTTTTCCTAACACGTTGGTCTGAAAGTCTTTTTTGTGGAAATTCATCTTGTCAGCATCAAGAAAATGAGTTGCAGTTAGATGAATTCTGATATTATAGTTAGATCCCTTTGGCCACTCAATCCCCCTGAGCTCTAATAAAATAATCTGCCAGAGGGGTTCAGGAATAAATGCTGTATTTACAAGGCCATTGCAAGAGCTGTTTAGGTAGGGTTTCACCTATTGATTATCTCACAAATGATATAAAATAAGAAGATAATATCTTGCCACTCCAAGGTAATGTGTTATTTTAACCTCCGATATGAAAATTCTTCAACTATCTCAATGGGACTAAAACTAGGTGAAACAAACAGCCCCTAACTTTTGTTTAAATATTGAGGAAGGTAAAAAGATCCTTCTATCTCAGAAAATCTTTCCCATCTACTTTTTGGTGTTTAAAGTAGTTTAATAAGCTACAAAACCAAAATATCAAAAGACATAAAGATCCCCCTTGGATAGGAAGCATAGAGACTAAAATTTGAACTTATCTGAAAATGATCTATTTCAGAGATTTTCCCCAGAGCAGATTGTGATCAGCAAAAAGAAAGGCGATAGCTCAGTGCCACAAAGACAGTAAAAAGTTCAGAAGAAAGAGGCAAGGAGCTCCCCCAAACTATTTTCTCTTATTTCTCCACTCTGCCTTGGGCCAATTTGGTTTTCAAATTTTATCTCCACGAATGTATGCATAAAGCAGAAGTAAAATTCAATGGCATCTTTGGTCATGGCTATGCTCCATGAACATATTTTCACATTATTAATATACCTTTTAAAGCCAAGGGACCTCACAATAAAAGCTTTTAAAAAGCTTCAAATTGGTAGGAACAATTCATTTACAATCTTAGTTGGTGGTAACTGTCTCATTTAAATCTCATTTCCCTGGTATATGTATAGGCTTCGTTTTTAATATGCAAAACACTTTGTTTGAATTGAATTTCCCTGTGCTTATTTATCACATACAATATTAAGAATGGAACCTCAAAATAACATTGCACCCCAGAAAGCGGCTTTTTCACAGCTTCCCTGAGTACATTAAGTATTAAAATATAGCATGAAAAATTATTCCCCTGGACTTACCTATTATATAAGCTATTTCAAAATTTATATCTTACTGCCTGACATATTTTGCACTGTGTTCTTATCAATCTAGTTCCTTTTTCAATGGTAGGAGAAGTGACTAAAAAACAAGATGATAAAAATAAATTAAAGTGCATTGATTGTAGATCACACATGTGTTTCATATTCCCTATTTGGGAAGGATTCCAGTGAAGGCAATAGCAGAGGTGAGAAGGACTGGGAAGAAATACTCTTCTACGGAATACTTTCTCATATCTTTGCTTTCTAAACCAAGAAGGGAGGATTATTTGATTGGTCAGATTATGGAATATTTGTTGGGCATGACTCATGAAGACACAGGGTCATTGTATCAAAAGAGCAGCACATGGAACAGTTACCTTCTCCTCTCTCTTATCTCTTGTGTTTTGATGGCAGGAGGCTGGAAGCCAGAGACTGGAGATGAAGATTTGGGATCAGGAGAAAGGCGTGGATGCTTGTGCCTTTACTGTAAACCAGGAGCTATAGTTAAATGGAAAACTCCATCTACTTCTAGAGTTTCAGCACAATCTTACAGGAATACTTGGATTTCATTTTTGCCATTTGTAGTTCTATTGGGAATCTCACAGAAAGGACAGCAGGCTGTAATTTGGGGCAGAAATATGATATTCCAGAATCTGTGACCAAAATACTATCTAATAGCCACCACCCTACCCTACAACAACCCGTATGATGCCACATTTACCTCTTATAGTTTATATAAATAAATGAAAGTAGTATTGATTGCACTGATGAGATCCATATTTGACAAAGCAACAGATAAAGGGGCTACCATATTTTTGTCAGGTTTGAAAGTTAAAGAAACAAACAACAAATTCTACATATAGGCTGTTTCCTTGGATTTCTATCAGCGGAACTCTAGAAAGTAGTTATACTTGGAAATTCATTGTTGTCCAAGAGAAAATCAGTAACCTTTTTCTATTTTATTTAGTTCCATTTCCACATCCAGATAATACCCTGAAAGCTCTTTCTTGGCCAGAAGGTTGAAAAGGGCAAACACGATTTAGAAATTAGAAGAACTTTTTTCCTTTTCTATTGGACAGGTGTGAATTTACCTAGATTTTGTCATTATTGTGTTTGCTTAATTTGATGTTTTGGCAGATCAGCAAAGAACAAAGTACCAGTAGGGCAGGTTATCGATGTCAGTCTTACAGGCTGGAAATTACTTTGAAAACTATCTCATTTCCTGCCAAATCATTGCTATTTAATACTAAAGGGGCCAAAAAATTAACAAGAGGCTACAACCTCCCCTACCTTTATCCTGAATCTTAAACAATAAAATCCATTGCATAAGGTGTGTAAGCAGCATAGTGGGAAATTAAAGAAAAGGGTTATGTTCCACATTTGTTTAATGATGAAACTGAGGTGCAGATGTAACATAGGAGATTACAAGTGAGGTAGTGATTAACCCTACATCACAAAGCAGTCACATGAGCCACGTAACAGAAATGCATGCAGTGGCAGTATGGAATTCAGCAGCCCAACCCTAAGATCTGTGTCTGAAACTTCAGCCACAAGACCTGGCCCTGAAACTACTGACACTTGTTTTCACAAGAACCAAAGGCCAGGACTGTCTGCTGGTGCCAGCAGGCCATGGGGACAAGGACCTGTTTCAAAGGTGAAGCAGAAGTTTACTGCAAGCTACTTGGTAAATCCTCAGGCTCTTCCCAAAGCGGAAATCAAAGGAGGCCTCCTATTTGATGCTCCAATTCTTAGGTGAAAAAAACAATCTCCCAGATTCATCATTGCTCAAGGTGAGCTGAAACAGGGCGGCTCGCAGGCAGCTGTGTTTACTCTTGGGTGCTTGTCCCAGCTGCACAGGGTCGTGCAGTGCAGTCTCTGCCAGCAGCCCAGGGAGTACTCAATGAAGTTCTTACTGATTGTTAAAGTTTTTTCAGTGTAGGGGGCAATAATTACCATTGTGAGACATGAGACTTTTTGTGGTTGTTGTTAATACAAAGAAAACAATTGATCCCTCTTTTTCATCTTAATCATCTTTTGGCTTTGACACTGACAGTGGAGACTCTGGGCACTGTGAAATATACCTTTGTACCCTCATTTAGTGTCTTTAATAAAAAAAAATAGAGACAATTAAATTTGTCTGAATCTGTTAGGCCACGTACTGGCATCAGAACCTGTTTTAGAACATGCTCGAATTCACACCTGAAATTTAGAATCTTTAGGGCTTTGGGGAACCGTTGCTGAATCTCCTGAAATGGAGTATAAAATTCGGTTTTTCTTTGAATGTTGTAGGAGAAAGGCTCCAAAATTTTTCTTAAGTTTTAATAAGGGTTCCTGTCATGCAGATGTTAAGCACTGGTCACCTTTACTTGCCTCGCAGAATCCTGAATCTGAGCTCCCACTCCAGTCCTGCAGTTGCAAAATAGCCAGTCTCTCTCTAGTTTGCAAGTGCCTCATACCCAGTCAAACTGACTTAGGAATTAAAGAGAATTGATTTTTGTTATTTGAAAAGTCCAGGGATATCTGGCTAGATACAGGCTTTTTAAAAAGATCACCAAAACTAATTTTGTTTTTTGTCTTCTTTCTCCATCTTTTAACTATACTCTTTTGCAGGTTCAGGAAAGGTCTTGCCACACGGTGACAAGAAATCTGTTATAGTTCCAATTGTACAACACCCTAGGAGAGCAAACCTGATGGAAACAGTGTGTCTCTTACCCCGTAATTCCAATAATTGACTCTGATTGGACCAACTTGAGTTCTGTGCTCTATCCCTGAGCCAATCACTATTGTCCAGTGGATCTCAATTGGAGGCAATTTTTCACATTTAGTAATGCCTGGAGACAATTTTGGTTTTCACAACTTGGATGTGTTATTGGCATCTAGTGGGCTAGAGGACAGGAGTTCTGCTCCACATTTCACAATACACAGGTCAGTCCCCAACAACAAAGAATTATCCACAATTTCTTTATCCATTCATCACTGATGGACACTTAACGTTGATTCCGTGTCTTGGCTATTGTGAATAGTGCTGCAATAAGTATGGGGGTGCAGATATCTTTTTGACATACTGAATTCTCACCCTTTGGATATCTACCCAGCAGTGGGATTGCTGGGTTATATGGTAGTTCTATTTTTAGTTTTTTGAGGAACTTCCATACTGTTCTCCGTAGTGGTTGCACTAATTTACATCCCCACCAACAGTATACGAGGGTTCCCCTTTCTCCAACAATAAGTTAGGGTATACTTTAAAATAACTAAAAGAGCAGAATTGGAATGTTTCTAGCACAAAGAAATGTTAAATGCCTGAGGTGACGGATACCCCAATTACCCTGATTTGCTTAATTCTCATCATATGCCTGTATCAAAACATCACATGTACCCTATAAAGATATACAACTATTTTGTACTCATAATAATTACAAATTACAAATTAAAAATATATAAAAATCAAAAACAATCACCCATAATATCCTGAAATAAAAAAAAAAAAAAAGAATCATCCAGCCCCAAATTCAATAGTGCCAAGGTTGGGAAAACTTGTGATAACCAATGTAATGAAGGACTTTGATTGGTCAGGCCTAAAACTCCTGCTTATACCTGAAATGAGAGAAGAGTAGCCAACTATCAAAAGTACAGAAGGGGAAAGTTTCCCAAAGAAAATCAAAATATTGCAGCTGGAGGAACAAAGAGTTTGTTCCAGGTAAGGAAAATCAAAAGACATGTCTGCTAGAGACATCTTAAACTAGGTATCTGTTTAAGAGCTCTCTGTCATCGAAGACTCATGATGTGTCAGGTACAGCACCAAATATATTCTGGGCTTATTACTTAATTCTCACAAAACAATGAAGCAGTTATTATTATACTTACTTTATAGATTAAGTATTTAATGCTCACCCAGCTGATAAGAGGCAAAGAAATGTATCAAACTCATGATTTCTGACTCCATAGACTAAGCTCTTCTCCATGTTATTCTGTGTCTCGTAAGGTTCTGTTTGGAGGAGAGAAAAATAAAGGTGTTGACTACTTAAAAAAACAAAAAGAAATAAAAGGATCTTGTCAAGTGATTAATCAGGCTTGTCATGACTCCAGTGAAAAGTAATACTTGTCTTACAAAGGCCTTGCATGAGTTGTACATATCCTGTACATACGTGCATGCACTGGTTTTCATTTGTATATTTTAGGTCATTGAATAATTCCTTTTTCATTTTGCTTGCATGAGTTGGGTTTATTTTGGAAAATATACCTAAAGGGCACATATGTTCTGACTTTTTGCCTATTCTTTATCACCAAATGTCAAGCTTCAAACTGCTTGCCAAAGGCAATTGTGATTTACTTCTTTCCGCCTCAATTTCTGTGAATTGATAGAATTGTAAAGAATAGATATCTCCAAACAATAACAACCACAACAAAAAGGACATGCAGCTCTGGATTTGTATGTATGAATGTGTATATATGTTTTAGGGATTAGATATAAGGATTGATGGCTTCATTAGTAAAATGTTATAGACTGATTTTATATCTGTCTCAGCCATCATGGTTTGTTTGTAAATCCCATCAGATTTTATATGCTGGTCATTTTTTAAACTGCTTATTATGGAAGTTTCTAAACATACTCCACATATAGCATAAACATCACTCCCATCTCCCAATTTCCCAACTTCAATAGCAATCAATATGTTTGCTTGCTTAGTTACTGTAGTGAGGTCCCCTTTTCATTCATGATTAGTGTGTGTCTGTGTGTGTGTGTGTGTGTGCATGCAACTCAGTGAGTATCACCCAAAGGCTTATCAATTTTGTAGTCTTTTCAAAGAACCATGTTTTGGCGTTGATTCTTTTGTTGCATGGTTTGTTTTCTGTTGAATTTCTTTTCATATCTCTAGACTGTACTTCTTACTATATCCTTTGGGTTTAATTTAATCTTTTTTTAAAAGTCCTGAGATGGATACTTAGCTTATTAATTTTCAGCTTTTCTTCTTTTGTCCTAAAGGAATTTGAACCTCAAATTTCACTTTAAGTACTGCATTAGCTGCATCCCACACATTGTGACATATATTGTTGCTATCATTCAGTTTAAATCACTTTCTAATTCCTATTGAAAATTTTTACTTGACCCATAGGTTATTTAGAAGTGTGTTTCTTAAACCCCAAGTACATGTATATTTTCAGATCATATTTTCTAGTCATTCAGCATAACTGCATTGTACCCATCACAATTATTTTAATCCTTTGAAATGGGTTATGACTTATATTGCCCACTACATGGTTAATATTTGTAAATGTCCCATGTGTGCTTTAAAAGAAAGTGTATTTTGCATATTGGATGCAGTGTTTATATTAATATATAGATATAGATATTTACATACATATATATGAAGTTACTTATGTATATTTATGAAAAAATAAAGAATTGATTTTGTTCGTATTCAAATTTTCTATGTTATTACTCATTTTTGTATGATTGTTCTACCAAATTCTGATCATTTATTCAATAAATATTTTTGAGTCTTACTAAGCATTAGGTAGTGTTAACCACTTTCCACGGATCTTTTGATTCAATATTCACGATGGTTCTATGAAATTCGAGAAAGGAAACCAAGACTCTAAAAGATTAAGTAATTACCCATTGTGCCACAGCTGGTGGTATGGGAAGTCGTGGGGTAAGTTCAATGAGTGGCATGGGTGACCCAAAACCAGCACTGGAATCCAATTCTATATTGCTCCAAGTTCAGGCATTCCTAACATTACTCAAAATTACTTTAGCTAAAAGTCTTTATCACGTATATAGCGAATATTTGTTTGTTTGTTCTTCTCCATCCATCTGTTCTGTGAAGTCCCTGAGTGTTAATTTCTCCTTATCCAGGAATGACTTTCCTTGGTGATGTTGCATCTTTGTCCTGCAGTTTTGAAGAACTAGTGACTGTGTTGTGATTCTCACAGGAAAAGTTAAATTCTGCTATTTATTTAGAAAAAATAACATACAATTGGGAATGTAAGCTGAGAAAAGATCCCTATTTGTCCAGGAGAAATAGGTGGATAGATAGTTATTAAAATCATAATATTCTATAACACTCTTAATTGTCCCCCAAGACAGAAATGTCTCAGTAGCCCTTACTCTCTAGTATACTAGTCACTTCTTGATAGGGACTTTATCTGATTTGTTTGTTGCTACATGCCTGCTACTTAGCACAATGTAGGCTGTTTGTAACTATTTGCTAAATGAATTAATGAATATATATTGTAAAAAATATACCAGGAAATAAATTGCTGACTTTTTAAAATGTGAATCATATAAAGATATGTGCAGTAGGTAAAACCTTGAACTGTAACACAGATGCAACTTTTTTTGCTTTTTTTATTTCAGAATATTATGGGGGGTACAAACATTTTGGTTACATGTATTGCTTTTGTACAGTTTGAGTCAATGTTATGAGTGTGCCCATCACTCAGACAGTGTGCATTGTACCCATTACATGTGAATTTACCCAATCCCTCCTCCCCCTGCCCAGCTTGATTTCTATTGAGTTTTACTTCCACACATGCATATAAGTGATCAGTTAGTTCCACTTTAATAGTGAGTACACGTGGTGTTTGTTTTTCCATTCTTGCAATACTTTACTTAGAAGAATGGTCTCCAGTTCCATCCAGGTTGTTACAAGAGGTATTAGTTCCCCATTTTTTTTTATGCCTGGGTAGTACTTCATGGTATACACATACCACATTTTATTAATTCACTTATATATTGATGGGCACTTGGGTTGATACCACATCTTTGCAATTGTGAATTGTGCTGCAATAAACATTCTAGTGCAAGTGTCTTTTATATAACATGATTTTTTTTCCTTTGGGTAGATGCCCAATAGTGGGATTGCTATATCAAATGGTAGGTCTATTTTTAGTTCTTTCAGGTATCTCTATACTGCTTTCTGTAGAGGTTGTACTAGTTTGCAGTCCCACGAACAGTGTAGAAGTGTTCCTTTCTCTCTGCATCCACACCAGCATCTGATGTTTTGGGACTTTATGATAAAAACCATTCTCACTGGAGTTAGGTAATATCTCATTGTGTTTTGATTTGCATTTCCCTGATGATGAGAGATGTTGCACATTTTTTCATATGTTTATTGGCCATTAGTCTTTCATCTTTTCAAGAGCTTCTTTCATGTCTTTAGTCCACTTTTTAATGGGGTTGTTTGATTTTTTTGCTTGCTGTTTTGCTTGAGTACTTTGTAGATTCTGGTTATTAGCTCTTTATCAGATGTATAGCATGCAACTATTTTCTCCCATTCTGTAGGTTGTCTGTTTGCTCTATTGATTGTTTCCTTGGCTGTGCAGAAACTTTTTAATTTGATCAGGTTTCATTTATTTATTTTTGTTGTTTCTATGATTGCCTTTGTGGTCTTCTTCATAAATTCTTTGCCTAGGCCAATATCTATAAGAGTTTTTCCAACATTTTCTTCCAGAATTCTTATACTTCAAGCTATATTACAAGGCTATAGTAACCAAAACAGCATGATACTGGCACAAGAACGGAGACAGAGAGCAATGGATCAGAACAGAGAACTCAGATATAAAACCATCCTCATATTTCCATCTTTGACAAAGCAGATAAAACAGACGCAACTTTAAAATGGACTTTCCTTTCTCTGTGTCAAACATGTTTTTAATTTTTGTTTCAATGACTCAATGAGTTAGCTTATGTGTTATAGTGTAACAACAAGGTAATCTCACCCAAAACTGAAATTTCCAATTGGGAACTTATATGCAGGGTTTCCTCTGTAGCTAGCAATCCACAAATCACTTAAGTTATCCAGGTATTATGAACTTTAAATGATCTCCAGAGAAAGCTATCCTAATAGCCTTCTTTTATTGTTAGTACAACCATAAAGAATTATGGTCAGTCTCTTATTGAAAAATGTATGAGGCAAGATAATGAAAACTGGGGATTATACAATAAATCATTTGACCAGGTATGAAAACAATAAACGTAGATCAACTAAAAGGCTAGCACATTGACTAATGGCACTATCATGGTCATTTCTGTGGGAGAAAACCAGTTCATCTTTTGCTGAACATGTGCCATAGCAGAAAACAGAATCATTCTGGTTTCTTTTTATTACCTCTGTTGCTTTATTTTTTTTTTAATCACAACAGTTTGAGGCTAGCTTGGTAATATGAAAAGCACAGTCTGAAATATATAAAAATACAAGTCTTGTTCAATGACACTGCAATAACATTTTCCATTATTTTAATGACATTTGTAATGCTCCAATCATTCAAATAATAGCATACGAGAAATTAATAGGTATTGTGCAAAATTTGAAAATACAATATATGTTATTTTTTCTCTGTCTTTTTCATTAAACATAATTATTCTGAGGTTCATTCTTTTTGCTGCACGTATTAATAAGGAATATGGTCCTATGAGCCTATTAAAAAAAGAAACTCAACTTTGATGACTTTGTAATATGTCACCTTGACTAGGTTGAACTACATATCCAGTATTCATTTCTTGTGTGTCTCCAGGTAGGGTGTGCTGCGGGGAAGATTCTTGGGAGAGTTGGAGGCAGAAAGAGAAGCAGCAGCTATTGTTTAGCTCACCTACATGTTTGCTGATCTGCTGACTCTGCTTCAATGAAGCAGGAGCTGAATCTGAAACTTCTGTATCTAATCCTGGATGATTTTTTTAGCTTTTTCCACTTCTGGGGCAAGGTACATGTGTGTAGTGTCATGCTGAAGGACCCTGGCTTCTATAGGGTACCCTTGTCAACAAGATCAGAGAAAAGAAGAACTGGCAGTGTTTTGGTCTACCTTGTGGGGGTCCAGCTTACTCTTGTTCTCCCCCACTTTACATCCATAGTCCCTCTCCACAGGACACAGAGAAAACAGCTTACAGAGACTGTTCAAATGGCTTCCACAATTGCTCCAGGCCAATTCCCTGTTCAAAATCCCTTTATCTATGTATCTATATCCATATGTATATGTATATCTGTCTACATCTACATCTCTTGCTGAGCTCTTCAAGCAACTGCTGAGTTGTGGATATGAGAATCTTAGTGCCTTTTACCCTCAACTTTGGGCCTTACTGTAATCCCAGAATTGCAGAAAAATGTCTCTCATGACCCTGGTAAATTTTTATCCTGAAGGAATTATGAAGCCATGGAAGGACTTCAGGATGGGACATGATGTAGGATTTGCATTTTAGAAAAATAACTCTGCCTCTTCTATGAAAACCTATAATGATAAAAAAGGCAGGTAACTCTGCCTCTTGTATGAAAACTCATAAGGATAAAAAAGGCAGGATATCTAGTTAAGATGCTGTTGGAGCAATCCAGGGAAAAAATGATAAGGCATGAAAAAAATGGCATAGAAAATTAAGCAGCTGTTATAGAGATATTAGGAAGTAGACTCAAAAGAATTTGGTGAACTTTGATGTATTTCAACTCATAAAGTATTTGCATTTTGCAAGAGAAAATAAGAGTGGAAAGTACCCAGGAGGAAATCACTTATTTAGAGACATTCCAGACACCAAGACTGCTAAGTAGGAAAATATATGTAGGGACAAAGATGTTTTTCCAATGTCTCTCAATAGTTCTGCGTCACTCTACTTACAAAATAGATTGCATAGCTCATTGCAAACTGTGGCCTATGGACCAGCACCTCCTGTATCTCTGGAAGTTTATTAGACATACAGAATGTAAAGCCTCACCTGCAACTTCATGAAGCAGAATCTGTATCTTAACAAGATTTCCAGATGAGTCACCTGCATGTCAACGTTGGAAAAACTTTGCAAAGATTCTAGTAGATTAGAGAACATCTAAGCCCCACTTTGCTCTCCCAATCCTTTAAAGTATAAAATTTTAGACCAAAAAGGAAATGACTGGCTATAGAAATGTTTGGAATTTTCCTTCACTATTCTCAGAGCATCAAGGAAAAACTTCACGTTCTTCTTCACACTTATTACCTTCAAAGTACTATTTTAGCCTCTTCTAACTCATTGGAGCAAGTGAGACTCCTGACATCTTACCACCACTTGTAATTTTCAAACATCAAAACAGCTATGGCTGTCAGTGGGATTTTCCAAGGCATTTGGCATAGAGCAGACTTAGCACAGCTCTGGCAATGCTAATAATAAAAGGCCTCCCTTCGGGATGCCTCAGAAGCAGATGTAAAACATTATCTAGTTATAACTAGATTAAAGAAGTTTCTTTTGATGAAGGCGTTTTCCCCCTTTTGTAGTTTCCCCTTACTAATAATGAAGAGAAAATAGATGAGGCTATTTATATATATGAAGGCTTTTAATGAGACTAAGGGTGAGCATTGAGCTTGCAAGGGAAGGCCCCACATTCTCAGCCCATCACCCTTATTGATGGACAGCATGCAGCTGAGATCTGTTCATTCCAACTTGCCGTGAAGCCGTGCCTGGCACTGTGCCCAGTGAGTAATTATTAAATTACTAACACATAAATAAACAAACAGGTATGACATGCTCAGTTAGTTTTCAATCCTCCCCGACTAAATAAACTACATACAATGTCCTACAAGGCTTGGCATGAACAGCCCACATCTTCAAACTCATCTCAGGCCATCCTGCTGTCTTTATTCCAGCCATGTGGCTTGTTTTCATTTCCTCTAACATGCCAAGGTGATTCCTTCCTTCAGTTTTTCACACGTGTCTCCTCTGCCTGCATCTTCCCCATCCCCTTGTTGACTGTGGCATCTCCTTGCTTTAGGTCTAAGCTGAAATGCTATCTTCTCAGAGACCTTTCAAGACTACTTTACCCCTCCTCCTACTTAAAGTAGGTCTCCTAAGATATTTTTCTCATACTACTCTTTTCTATCATAGCACTTATCACAATTTGTAATTATTTATTTCTTTACTCCTTAGTCCCCTCTACTAAAAAATGAGACCAATTCTGTCCTACCCACCCATGGTCTAGTACATAGTCATTGCTCATAAACAAGTATTAGTTGCACAAAGACATGCATGCTACCCTACCGCCAAAAGTGAGCTCTTGTACCTAAGAATTCTCATGGGTCCTTTTATGTGGTATATGGCTACACACTTAGCACTGTATTCTTTTATAACTATGTTTTGTGCTCATCCAGAATGCATTATTAGTTTTCTTTTGTTTTATATTAATGTAGCCTATTGGAAATAGCTCCCTACACATGATAGGCCTCAAACAAGTTTAACTTAAGTGGGGAGTGAACTACTCCTCTATGCTCTAGTTAGCTCCTATTGCACAGAAAAGTGTTTCACCATTTTAAAGCTCAAAGTTACTTGGTAAAGGAGGCCAATCATTTGCAAAATTTTGATTGAGATAACTGATTTCCTTTTCTTCTCTAGGGTCCCTTTCTTGCCCAGAATTAGATAATTAAGCCAAGTTTCCCCTTGGCCATGAAATTTGGGAAGGAAAATGAAAGAAAGAAATACTTATAGTCACTAGAGAGTTTGGTTTGTCTATGGCCATACCACCCTGAACGTGCCCGATCTCATCTGATCTTGGAAACTAAGCAGGGTTGGGTCTGGCTAGTATAGTACTTGGATGGGAGACTTGGGTTAAATAATTCTAGAAGGTGCTTCTTATACTGTGAGTGCTGTCTTTCTCTGAGAGAGCAAATTAAGAAGAGAAGCATGATTTGGGAGAAGAAGGCTTTTGGAAGAATTTAGCTTTTGACATTTTTAATTGAATTATCATTGAGACATGAGGCAGAAATATTCTGAATACACAAAGACATATTGATCCATGGTTTCTGATACTCCAAAAACAAATCAGGTGTCTGTTTTCCTTTTTAAGAACTCATTCAATGGCAGTCACCCAAGTTCTTCTGAGAGGTGGAAACATTGACTAAAGGTAGAGTGACCATATGTGCTGATTTCCCAGCAAGGACGGTCTCATATTATGTCTGTTGTCCCAGGGTCATTATTAATAGTGCCTCCTTTCTCTTTCAAAAGTATCCGATTTGGATAATAAATTCTATGGTTATCCTGAATAAACATCAGTGTGGCTGATGAAGCAATAAAAAAAAAAAAAAAAAAGAACTCATTCAACAACTGAGTGTCTCTGGGTGCAGGCTCTGTTCTAGGCTGCAAAGCCATAGTGACCAAGGAAAGCAAGGTTGCTGCTTGCACAGTTATCATCAGAGGGAAGAGACAGGCAATGAAATACACAAACAAGGACAAGATCATTCCACATAATACATGACACAGAGGGAGTAAAACGGACGAGGGGAGGGTGGCTGAGTGGTGCTGTTTCAGCTTGGGTGGTCAGGAAAGGCTTTTATGAGGGTGGGGGCGCACTTGAGCAGAGACCTCAAGGATGAGGGGAAGCCATCCTCTTCCTCCACTTGTCTCACCTCCCCCCAAGTTCCTATGTCATCCCCAGAACGAGGTGTCCACCTCTGACCTAGGAATGACGGAGTCACATCCTGTAACATGGCTATCAGGAAATCCTGCTTAAATGAAGGGACTGGCAGATAAACCAATTGCTGTTTGAAAGACTGCTGACTGTGTTCTCCTACCCACAACCAGGTGATCACTTGGAAGGAGGAAAAGAGAAAAGATTAGAGGGGAAGAGAGAGGATGTGTGAGAGAGATTTGTTCTTGTTTAGAAGAGAGCGGATGGAATTCAGGCCTCAAGACTCACAATTCCAGCTCCTGACTTAAAACTCAGTGTGATGAATGTAGTATCCAAGTACACATTATGTAATTTGGAGTTAAACAGTACAATTTCAAGGAAACATTGTGCTCGCTGATTCTGACTGTGGCTTCCTAATGATGCACCACTGTACCAAGTGACATAATTTAATTGTTGCTCCTTCATTGATGTATGGGTGCAATATAGTTTCTCTTATTATTCAGACACTTAAAATGTATGCCTTTCTGCATATGCTTCCAGGCAGTGAGGGGTAGTTAAATGTTGTTAAATAACTTAATCACTGTGTCTTCCACCTCTTGTGTTTTCCATTTAACACCAAGCCCAGCAGAGCAATAATGGTGATTTATGATCTGCAATTTTAAAATGGGTCTGTATTATCCTTCTTTTTATTATTCACCCCTTATTTCCCCACTCTTTGACTTCAGTGGCATCTTTGACTTCACCAAACAGGAATCCACAAGAATTTTTTAATGCTGATAGGAAGAATAACGAATATAGAATTTCTAGCATTTTTCTCATAAGAACCTGAAAAATTGAAGAAGCAGGGTCTCAACTAATTAGCAAATTAGGAGGATTCCTGGATTTCGTTTTCTTCTAAGCATTAGCTCACTTAAATATTTAAGTGTGCATTAATAGTTCATATGTAAGAAAAGGTATACCAAACACTATGCTGAGTGCTGAGAATGAGCCAGGGAAATTCTTAGTGTGATAAAAGGGTATTTTCAGCCCTCTTGGTTTTGAAATTAGTTTTAGTAACAAGTGAATCAACACAATCATAAGAATGATAATGGCCTATGACATTTAGTGAGCATATGTCACTCGTGCAGAGGACTTTATATATATTTTCACATTTAAACCTCACAATAGCCCCACAAGCAACTACTCTTGTCTCCAGAGTAGAGATGGACAGTTTCAAAAGGAAACCTCAGTATGCCTATCACCATACTCGATCTAAGAGGCACATCTTTGATGTAGCATAACTGAGGACAATAGCCCCCACGCTGCAAACTACTACCACATACTGCTGGTTGTCAATGGGATTGAGTAACATTCCTTATGAATCTGAAATTGGTGTCAGGTACTCTAACCTATGAAGTAGGCCAATACTCTATTATGGGAAAACTTAAAGTTGCCTCCAAATAAAGAGGTTGATAGCCATCTCCAATTATGCAATAAATGGCTAAGCTTAGCAGGTACTTTTCTTTTTCTAGAAATCATTTTTTGGTTACAGAGTTAGTCTACTGTCAAAAAAAATTACTTCTTTTCTAATTTTAAAAAATATTTTCTTGAATAAATGTCTTTGATCCAGTTAATTTAAAGTTAATATTATTTCTTAGTTTTATTGCCATTTTTTACATTGTCTCTGAAACCACAACTCACTAATGAGATGATAGCTCAGAGATTTAGTTTATTTATTATTATAACTAATCTTGACAAGTGTTTGTTATTTTTACTCATTTCTTCATGGCTAGGCACCCCTTCCAGAGATTCTGATTTAATTGGCCTGGGGTATAACCTGGGCCTTAAAATTTTTTTTAAACACCCCAGCAGATTTTATCATATAGCTTTAGAAACTGAGAATCACTGCCTTATAATGTCTTTTGAAGAGGAAATAAAGAACAGGTTATCACAGAGGATCACTTGATTCAATTTCTTTATTTATAAAATGAAGTGTTTTAAATAATACTTTTTCAATTATCTTTTGAGGAGCAGAGCCCTTTTTAGGAAAAAAATCTAAGGAGTAAAATTTAACCAGAAGCTTCGCTTCTTTATTTTTTAATTTTTTTATTAATACATAATAATTGTACATATTCATGGAGTACATGTTACACCTTGATACAAGCACACAACATACAATGATCAAATTAGGGTAACTGGGACATGATTCACCTGAAACATTCATCATTGCTTTATGTTGGGAGCATTTGAAAACTTCTAGCTATTCTGAAATACAATAAACTATTGTCAACTATAGTTGCTCCATTGTACCAGTGAACATCAAAACTTCTTCCTTCTATTTAACAGAATCACCCCTTCACCAACACTTCTTCATTACCCCATCCCACCACCCTTACCAATCTCTAGTAGCCACCATTCTATTCACTACTTCCTTGAGATTGATGTTTTTTTTACATTCCTTAAATGAGTGTGAAAATGAAATATTTGTCTTTCTGTGTGTGGTTTATTTCACTTAAAATAATGTCCTCCAGATCTATCCATGTTTCTGCAATTGACAACATTTCCTTCTTTTTCATGGCTAAATAATATTCCATTCTGTTTCAAGGGACAAATGGATAAAAAAGAAGCTTCACTTTTTAATGCTGATAAGTTCATGGTTGCTCTGATCCTCAGGTAGCAGGTGAGATGGGGGAACAGGTAGAGGGAAAGGAGAATGACCTCAGCCCCAAACTATTCTACTCACCTGTGGTTCCCTTCTTCAACCTGAGTCAAGCTTGAGGCACCCTTTTACTTCCTGCCACACATAGGAACCGATGATGTTTGTGCAGCTCACCAAGGCAGAATCAGGTGAAAATGAATGGCTTGGGGGTTTAGCTGCCACTCTAAGGTCACTTCAGGGTTGAGGGTTGATGATTTGGGCACATCTGAGGCCAACTGATGGCACTGTAGTTGGAAATCAGCTCTGCCTTAGACACAGACACAGAACCAAGGATACTAAAGAGCAGTTTGAAAACCACTAGGTGATCCCTCGTTCTCTTAGGCCCTGAGAATGGCCCAGTAAACCACAGATGTGTCTTTTGAGTCATTCATGCAATAAGTGTGTTTGAATGATCTGCAGTGAAAGCTGCTATTCCAGGAGCTGGAGACGCAGCACTAAACAAAACAAGCCTGGTCCTGACCTGTGAGAAGACAGGTGGTTGGGTTTCTTTTCAAAGTAAAATCTAAAAGACTTACCTCTGGGGGAAAGGAAGATAAAGACAAGGAATCCAGGAAACCCCAATCTCTAATTTGAAGAAGCACTGAGAAAAATTGAGAGAAAAAGCCCCATCGTCCCATCGCAGTTTCATCCAATCCCATTACTGAACCACTGAGTGCCACAGACAGAGAACCTGGTAGGTCTGGATTTTTGTTTCCTGATCTGCCTGGAAATTAGGTTGCAATCTACCCCAATTACAGTGGATAATTGTGATGAGAAAACAGAATAATACCAGGAAGCCTTTATGAAAACAGCAAATGCAATGGAAAAGCACGGTGCCAGCTGTAGCATTGTCCTAGTACTAGAAGTCACCGACATCAATTTTGTCAGGGGTAAATAGATAGATGATATTATACTGAGTTTCAATATCTAGACTATTTACTTCTTAATAAGAATTGATGTGTTGGGCTTGGCTTGGTGATTTATTAACTTCACCTTGAAAAAGCCAATAATAACAAGTCACATGCTATGTGCCAGACATTGTGCTATGTAAGCACCTTACACACCTTTGAGGAGCAGAGTCCTGTTTATGAAAAAAAAAAAAAATCTAAAGAGTAAAATTTAACCAGAAGGTTCACTTTTTAATGCTGATAAGTTTATGGCTGCTCTGATTCTCAGGTTGCTCCTTGCAAAAGTTAAGTAAGTAAATGGAGACTTACTGTCCTCATTTAATAAATAAGGAAGCTGTAGCTCAATGCAATGAGGTTACTTAACCTAACTTAGTAGCTAGAAGGGGTTTCTGACAGAGCCAAAAATCAACCCAGGTTCTCAATACCATTTTCAGCTCTCCATGTTTCCATTTCCACATTTTGGCACAAATGTAGTCCTGCCAACTTTACAGGTTGGTTGGGAAGATCAAATTAAATAGCATATGTAAAAGATATTTGTAAGTTGTAGTACATTTTAGCAAATATATAAGGTCTAAGACAGGTGTCCATGTATTTTATTCTACAAGATAGCCATGGATTGAATGCTTAGAAATCTGAAGGTCCAGTGTCTTCCTGCTGAGGCTTGAAGAGGTACTTTTTCTTATCTCTGCTTCCTCGGCTAGGTCCTGTCTGAAGTGATCTGCTCAGAATAACCCATTTTTGTCTGCCTCCCAGTTTGCCATTTCAGAACTGTCATTGATGAGGTGGCAGCTTTTTAGGATGTTTTGAGATGATGCAATTTGAGATTAAGGTCTGTGCCAGGAGCCAAGAATTATAACTTCAAGATGACTTCATAGATACAAAGTCCCAGTTAAGGTCATACCCCATAGAAATTTAGGTAGATTTTTTTTTTTGATTTTTGACTATGCTCAAAACAGAAAACAATTTTAAAAACAATACAGGACTTCCCCAGAAAAGCCAGGACCAAATAACTTTATACTCATATTGAAAATATGCAAGAGAGAATAGATTTATTTAAATGATACAGCAGAAAATTGATGCAAATAGTTAACACATAGCCCCTTCCTTTTCAGACTCAGACAGGCAGGCAACATCCCTGAGCATTTCAGATATGACCTTGATTGACTGGAAAGTCTAAAGAAACACACAAATACTCTAATTTATGTTTAGTCTAATCAAGGATATAGAAACCTAGCAGTACATGAAGATGTGGCATATCTTCTCTTAGATTTTCCTGGACATGTGGGGCCCTAGTGGGAGGCTTAGATGCTGGTGACTTCTTGGCGATGTTGAACTTGTAGAAAAAACCCATCACCAAGAGTGACAATGAGGGCAGTAACAGCACATGGTAGTGCCCAGGGGAAGCAAGCAGTGGATCACATGGAAACAGCTGTGGTGACTGGAAGATTTGAAGATGCCAACAAGCCAAAGCATAATGAAAAAGTGTGAGAGTGGTAAGAAATGAGATTAGAGAGAGAGAAAAGAGCCAGAACATGGAGCACTTTCTATGCTTTGGAAATGAGATTACGTTTTATCTTGAGTGCATTGGTTTAAGAAAACTGGGACGTGACTTACTTTGATTCTTTAATAGATTACTTAGGCTTTAGTGTATAGGATGAATTGATCAATAAATCCATGACTTAATAACTGCTTGGACAGATAGTAATTTACAATTCAATTGCCAAATGCAAATGCCAAAATTTATTTACTAAAAAAATATTTGTTGATCACTCCATGCTCTGCACTGGAAATACAGTAGCAAAGAAGATATTGCCTCTGATGTCAAGGATCTCACAGTCTAACAAGAAATACAGAAATTAAATGAATAATCAATTACAGTTTTGGCTTTACCCAGGTGAAGGTACAGTTGAAGCTGAGTTTCTACCTAATTTGATTTAATATGAACTGGAGGATTGCAATCCATGACTTCCCACTGAGCAAGCCCCATTTTGGCCAGAGAATCTGCTAATTAGCAATGACCTTTATATCAGACTTTCTTCAATTGCAAGAGATTAAAACCTACAAATCAAACTAGCTTAAGACAAAAAGAAGTATGTGGGGGATTTATTACTTCATGTAACTGAACACTCGAGATCTGAATGAACATGGCTACCCTCAGTCTTACTAGCTTAGGGCGTCAGAAGATGCAATTCAGTGCAGGTAGAGAGCCTGGAAAAAATGATGGCAATTTTGGAAAGGAATGGGCCATGGACACCACCTGTTTCCCGCCCTCCCCCATGATCTTCAAATAAATTCTGCCTAAATCCCTTGGTGATCCCTGGGTTACTTATGAATTAGGGAGGCTCAAAAGTTCTCAGTGCAAAGCAACAGATGGAAGACTGAAAGAGATGAACAGTTTCAGCTACTTCCCACCACAGGGAAGACAGGGTTTGGATTTTGCATCCTATCCCAAATACATCCAAGGACTTAAGGGAAAATATGTTTATAATTAGGTAAATGATGTGAAAACCTAGCAGAGAAATGAAAACTATAATAACCAAATAAAAGTTCCAGCTTGCTTCTGCCTTCTAACCTCCAGAGTTGCAGTTTCACCCGTTGGATCTGAGCCTTGCCCTGATCGAGCTGTGGCATCTGGCATACTTTCCTGGCCAGAACGAGCCGACCAGTCATGGGAACTTAGAGGGAACTGACACAGAGTGGTCCGTCACTCCTGCCCCAAGCTGGCTGCGGAGGATGGGAGAGCAGCCAACTTCCCAGACTCTAAAAAGTCATTACTCCAAAATAATGCTGTTCAAACAACGGTATGTGCATCCGTGGGACATCTTGGGGGTGAGACAAGGCATTGCATTTTGGCCTGTATTATGGTGTTCTGAATTTAAGCATATCAGAGAGTGGAGGGTAGTGATGAAAATTTTCATTTAAAGATCTAATCTCTTCCACCCCAAGTGTAGTGAGAAGCAGCATTTTGCCTGAGAAAGAGTGCCCTGCATCAAAGCAAGGAGATTGTGACTTAGAAATACCTGAAATGAAGGGACCTCTCTTTATCTACAGGATAAATTTATATCAAGGTTCAGTGTCATTTCTCCCCAGGGGATTCAGAAGTGAAATGTGATCACTGGCAGGCCTGTTAACACATTTATTTGAATTGAAAAGTGAAGACAGAATTTTTCTGACAGAAAGTAAATCTAGTTTGGGTTAAAAAAAATGAATCAAATAAAAATCCTAGAACTATAAAGTATAATATCTGAAGCTACCCATTTGCTGGATAAACTGGACAGCAGATTGGCAGATAAAAGGATCAGTAAACCAAAAACAATTCATCACTATCTGATCCACACTACAAGAAATACTAAAGAAAGCTCTTCAGGCTGGAATGAATGGAATATCAGATGGAAACCTGTATGCATAAGAAGAAACAAAGAACATTGAAAATGGTACATGTATGATTTTTTTTCTCCTCTTAATTTCTTTCAAGGACATATGACTTTTCGAAGAAAAATTATAACATGTATCATGGGGTTTATTATTATATGTTTATATAATATACAAATAACAATAACATGAAGGCCAGAAAGCAATTGAAACTACACTGTTGCAATATTCTTCTATTGTACTAGATGTGGTACAAATTAACTCCAAGAACACGTGATATATTAAGGATAATATTGTAATCCTAGGGCAACCATTAAAATAATGCTAAGAAGTTTAGCTAAAAAGCCAAGAGATGCATTCAAATAGAAAATTAAAAATATTTATGAACCCTAAGAAAGAAAGTAAAAGAACAAAAAGGCATAAAAATAGAAAGCAAATTATTAATACAATAGTAATTAAGTCCAACCATAGTAATGGTTAAATTTTAATGGACTGAACACTGCAATTAAAAGGCACTGATCATTAGATTGAATTTAATAATAGATCCAGTTATATGTTACATGCAAGAAATCTACTTTAACAACATAGATAGGCTAAAAAACTAAAAGGATCTAAAAATAAATTCATGTAAACAGTAGGCATAGAAAGCTGAAGGGCTAGACTAACATCTGAAAAACAAAATGGACTTAAAGACAAAAAGCTTTATCAGAGATAAAGAGGAACATTTCATAATGATATACAGGAAATTTATCAGAAGAATATAACAAACATAAAAACCTATGGGCCTAATAGCAAAGCTTTAAAATATATGAAGGAAAAATGTATAAAACTAAAGGGAAAAAAAGATAACTCCCCAATCACAGTTGGAGATTTAAAAAATCCTGAGCTAACTGACATTTATGGACTTCATCCAACACCTATAAAATGTATATATTATCATCAAGAAAATCCATGTGCCAGGCTAAAAATAATAAGTTTCATAGAGTCTCCCCAAAATAAAGTCTTACAAAGTATATTCTCTGACAAAATGGAGTTAATTTAGCAATTAATAAAAAGATGTTTAGAAATCCCAGATATTTGTAAATGAAACAAAGCACACTTCTAAATAATCTGTCTTAAAAAAGAAATGACAAACAATATTAGAAAACATTTCCATCTGAAAGATAAGAAATATACAACATATTGAATGAAGTTATCAAGGTGAAATAAAAAGTAATAAGACATAATGATATGAATCCCTTGATGTGTTTCAACAGTAAGTACAAAGTATCATTTCTGTAGTATTTTTTTAAATTGCATAATCTTATTCTAATCATGAGAAAGTATAAGATAAACTCAAATTGAAGTACATTCTATACAATGTCCAGGATTCTTCCAAAATGTTAAGGTTATAAAAGATAAGGAAAGTCTGAGGAACTCTACAGTTTGGAGTAGAATAAGGATAAATAACATTAAAAAATTGAAAACACTTATGAAATTCATACAAAGTTCATAGTTTAGTTAATAGTGTACCAATATTAATTCACTGGTTTTTATGGTAGTCTATGTAAGACAGCAGAATTCGGGCAAGCTTGGAGAAAGGCATGTATGAACCTCTCTGTACTCTGCTTTTAAAAACATTTCTTTAAATCTAAAATTAGTTTAAAGTAAAAAGTTAAAAAAAATTACAGGATGCCTGCAAAGCAGTGCTTAGAGTGAGTTTGTAACATATAGCAATTTATAACTTCAAATGTTTATATTAGAAAATAAGAAGGGTTTAAAATCAGTGATCAACATTTCCAGCTTATGATGTTAGGAAAAAAACAAATTAGACTCAAAGTAAATAGAAGCAAGGAAAACTTAAACATAAGAATAGAAAGTAATAAAACAGAAAACAGACAACCAATACAGAAGATTAGCAGAGAACAAGCCAACTTTCTAAATTCTGTTTACTGATTAAAATAAAAGAAAGCAAAGGAAGTGTGAGATATTTAGGGAATTCTTATAATTTCATGTTGCCTCAGCATCTATTTTGAATACAACGTGGACTTTCTCATACCTGAAAACAGGGCTTAGTCACCCTCGACAGAGTTTCCAGTTCTCTGCCTCCTCCCAGTTCCTCAATGTGGTCGATCCAGCCATCTGCTTTGTACAACGGCTTCCTGGTGACCACCTCCCTGTGGCCCAGCTAGATACAACCTATTTGGCTGTCCCACTGACCCCCAAGCCCCACAAGTACTGAGCACATATGCTGCAGTGACTACCTCTCAGTCATACCGTGACTTCGTTGAACTTCTGGCTGCTAGCTCTGAACTCATCAATTAGAACTCCCCAACAGAAAGCCTGCTTGCATGGTGCCCTGGACCCTAAAAAAGGCTTTGGCCCACAGGTCTACCTCCCTCTCTTGCTCCCCACCCACTGGTTGAACGTGTGTATCCTCCTTCCTTTTGGCCCTAAAAGGAGTGCAGCTTTCTTCTCTCTGGAAGCTGTAATAAACTCCAGCTGATATTTCATGTTTTGTTGAGTTGGCTTCCCTGTGTCTCATCTGACCAATACATCTGAACCTAACTTCTCTCCCTGTCAGGGCTCTCCTAGAAAGTGGCTCTCCTGGTGAGAATAAAATGGGCGTAAGTCAGAAAAGAGCCACAGGGCATCTGCCAGTATAAATAAATTTCCTGTGGGAGGGACAGCTGGTCACGAGTCACACACTCAGGCATCAGTCCATCCACCAGGATCAAGAAGGATCCCATGAAAGTCACGCTGTGAACATCCATGGCCAAAATCCCTGGAGCCCCTCAGGGCGGGGCTGGAGTTGAGACCAGGGGTGGTCTCTCTTAATTAAGATAGAGACCTCAACACCAAATCAGAAAAAAAAAAAAAATACAACAAAATAATGAAAGTATACATATTAACTTGCTTTTGCCAGGCACCTAGACACATTCAGGGACAAATTTAAAATAAATTCACAACTTGTGGCTCCTTGAACTACCTAACTAATATTAATTTGTGCTTCAAAGCCCCTTAAGGAAGGCTCATTATTAAACAATGCAGGGATTCCTGTACTCTGCTGAGCACCAAGGCGACATTCATTAGAGTCCCCAGGGGCTGAAGGAGCCATTATTTCTGATTTGTAACTTACACTAAAGCTATTGCCCTATGGTCTCCCAGATTCATACAGTGAAAGTTTCCAATTAGAACTTCCTTTTTCAGTTTTTCCCAGAAAGTCTCTGGGAGACTAAAGCTCAAATTCACCAGTTTACAATATCCTCAGGTCACAAGGTGGAGTGGTGCTTTCTCTGCCTCCCACTCTGGGTCTGGCCTTCACTTAGAGCAGAGGTCAGCATGCTTTTTCTGGAAAAAGTCAGATAGTAAATATCTGAGGCATTGATTGTGATTCATAGAGTCTGTGTCACAATTTCTCAACCCTGCCATTGCAGCACAAAAGCAGCAGTGAACAATAAGTAAAAGAGTCAGCAGACTGTGTTTCAAATAAACTTCACTTATGGAGATTAAAATTTGAGTTTCACACAATTTTCATGTGACATTCTTTTACCCAACTATTTAAACATTTGAAAGCCATTTTTAGCACAGGGACCACACAAAGCAGGCAGTGAGCCAGATTCGTCTCACAGACTAGCTTGCCATCCACTGACTTAAGAGTTTTGCCTGATACATTTTTGCTTCTTTGTTGGTCTTCACTGGCATATGTTTATAAATACATATATTTTTATACATGCGCACACACACACAAATATACAAACACACACAGCAGGCTATGATCAGATATCTAGTTAACCATATCAGCAAAAATTGAAGTAAGTGCAGTAAAACTTACATTGATACATAGAGTTTCCATTAGTCTCTCTAGATTTTTTCCACATTACTTTTAGATTTAAACTCCTTTATATTTAAAGCTATTTCTTCATAGAGGTAGAATTGAAAAGAGAGTTCATTCAATATATTTTATAAAATATAAATTCAATAGGCACTTACTTTTATTCAGTATAGGTCCTTAAACTGAAATTATCCATTTTATCTTAACATAATGAAATTGAGTGGAGATAATGTAGTAGATAACAGTATAATCTAAAGACATCAATTTCAGCATAAAGTTTAAAAATTGATAATAAAGAAAAATACTAGATATTAAATATGTTCAAAATATTCAATATTAATGGCATTTCCTAGAGCCATCTTAATAACCATTTTATAATAGGGTTTTTTATTATTAAATAATTTGTTTATTGTACTGCATTTACAAAGAAAACAGACAATGCACTCCATAGAATGAATAAAAATGTATTCAAGGTTTTATTTCTAACTGACAGCAAATAGAAATCCATTAGTGAGATCATGGCAATTTGACAGTATTATGATTAAGCTCAATAAAGGTACTTGGGGTACTTGGAAGTTCAAGTCCTCCAGCTGCATCTTTCCACATCTTGTAATTATCTGACTCCTTTAGAAGAAAAAGTCCTTATTTGGTGGAGAAATATTTTCCAAATTAAGTTATATTAAAATTTCCTATCATGTCAATTGTTAAAATAGGGTCTTTTGTTTGTTGGTGTTTTTTGGTTATTTCACCTTAATATCATCACCAGCATTCCTGAAATCCCACAATTGTGATTTTACAATGTAGAGGAGAATTCAGTTCTAGTCTATTGCTTTAGATATAAATATAGCTGAAAATCCCAAGTGGATTAGAATTGCTGAAAGATTTCTCTGCCGTTGTTTGATAAATTCTATTCTCTTTATTCTTGATAGGTGCATAGACAGCCTAATTTAAAATTCTTTCTACAGAAACTGTCTGATTTCAGGAGTATCCAATCAAGTATCTGATGAATGGCTGGCCGGTTACTCAGGGTAACATGCTCATGAGTTAAGTGGACTGTATAATGGCACCACTCTTCCTAGATTCCAATCTCCCATATGGAAAGTTACCCAACAGTCTCACTGGGAGCTTGCTAGCAGAGCCTCCAGTTGCACCTCCTTGACTTTCTGTAAATTAGAGTCCTATAGCTGCTTCTGGAGATCTGTCATCCCCAAGGTCATGCTGAATGAGCAGCTGTGACCCCAATCTTGCCCCTTTTTTGTTTTGCAATATTACAAGGAATATGTAATGTCTACAGCAAGTCTAGGAGAGGCCCATCCTAAGATAAAATTCACAAAACCTTTTCTCATTTAAAAAAAAAAAGTCTCAAGGACATCTCAATCATCTCAAAACTGAATTACATTATACAAGGAAATAGCAGCAGAGAATGGCTAATCTTAAACAAACCAACTGAAACAAACGAACAAAAAAATCAACAAAAAGAGTGCCGTCCCACCCTCCCCTTGGTTCTTTCATCTGGGGTTTCGTTAAAGACCCCAAATTTCTGAGAAAATGAGAAAGCGAAGCTACAGAGGGAAACTGCTTCAAGGCCAGTGTTTTGGGCAAGGTAAAGGAAAAGCTGTAAATAAAAGCAGGGACTGCTTGGGAAAGAATCAGAACCCTAGGACATATCCTTAAATGGGACAGCTGTGAAGCCCAGATCTCTTTTCTAGAGTCATTCTGATTCTTTAGTTATGGAGCAAAAAACTCAAGTGCAATGAGTAAAAGTGCCAGCCAGGGCGTTGACTTTCAGGTTTCCTTTGGGCTTTGTCCCTCTTGGCCTTGGTCCTTTCTCTTTCCCGGCTGGAGTGCAAGCTCTTTCCGCTCCACAGCCAGACCAATAACCTGCAGGCGCCTGTGCACTTGAGCTCCATTTTATAACAGATTAACATGCGGGATAGATGTTATGAGTACTTCTTTGACATTTAATAAAATTTAAGAACCCAGAGAGCAAGGGTGGATCTAAGCCCATAAATAGCTTTGGTATCTATGGGAAAAGCCATAATTTTACAATGAAAGTAATGAACAGTGGAACAAAAGAGCAGTGTAGTATATTATTTCAGAGAATGTCAATATTTATTCTAACAAGTGAAATGTAGAGATTGGATTGATTTCCAAAAACAAAGTTTGCAAATTAAAAGAAATACATCTTGTTTCCATTATGCAGGCGAAGTAATGTTTGTGAGTGTTAAAACATTGGCGAACAAGAATGCATTAGACCCATACATCAATGGTCAACTGAAGAATAGTCTCTTTAACAAACGGTGCTCTGACAACTGGATATCCATATGCAAAAGGTGAAGTTGGACCCATCCCTCACTCCATATATGAATATTAACTCAACACCTCAATGAAAGAGCTAAATCTATAAAACTCTTACAGGAAAACATAGGTATAAATCTTTATAACATTGATTTTGGAAATGGACAGTTACAGATGACACCAAAAACACAAATTATAAATGAATGGAATGATTGCTTAATGATTTGGCTTTTTTTGAGTGATAATGAAACTGTTTTGAAACTAGATAGAGGTGATGGTTGTGTACTACTGTGAATGTACTACATTTCACTGAATATTACACATAAAAGTGGTTAATTTTATGTTATATGAATTTAACCTCAATAAACAAGAGGTGATGCACTGTATAGAGATTTAAATCCATATGCTGACATGTTTACAATGCACCTTTCCTAGTTTTTTTTTTCTTTAATTTCTATAAAACAAGAGTAAACAAGAAAAAAATGCATTAAGCACAGTACCACTATGGTGCTCCTTTTCATGTGATACGTAAATCTAGTATACATAAATAGATATATAAATCAAAAAAAGTCAGGTTTTTTTCAGTCCTCTTAAAGAATATGAAACCTGAAGTCACAGACATTTTTAGGATGGCAAATTGAGTTCTTGGACTCTGTTTTTATGAGATATAAAAAGACGCTTTTCCCTAACAGTGAAGAGAAAGATACAAAGTTTTTCAACAAATGCAATTCTCTCATTTTGTCTACATCTTCCCCGGGGCTTTAGCCCCTGTAGCCACAGCTTCAATTTTGAAACCTAAGATCTTTTTAAACTAAAGTTGTATAAATTTCAAGGTGCTTTGACTTCTTTTCAAAAATAAAAATACAAAACAAAGATAATTTGGTCCTGGGCCTGAATTATATAAAAGCACTCAGATTTATCAAAACGCAAATGATGATCCTATTCAAAAGCCACCAAGAATATATATGCAAGAAGAGAGTCTAAATTTTGAAGAGTAGAACACTGATGGCCAGTAATGTTACTATGCCCCTGAGTGCCCAAACATGTTCAATTCTCTAATTGCCATAATGTGTGATTCTTTCAATGTTTCAATAAGATGCAGCACATGAAAGATAGCCTTGATCTACAGAAACTAAAAAAAGGGTTTAGAATCTATTCAGAAATAAGTTTGTCTTAAATTCCTAAATGTAAAACCAAAATATTTACTATTGCAAGATGTTGTTTCAAAAATAAATGGCTAGGATGATACACTGCTGAGGGTGAAAGATTTATGGGGCATGAGAGCCTGTTACAAGGGGCTCTATTGTAATCAGAAGGGCTAGAAGGCCTTACCTGGAGAACTGATATTTGAGCTGGAGAGCTCATGGAGGAATGGGCATTACCCAGCAAAGAACAATAGAATATCTCCCATAACCCCTAGCTCATAGGCAACAAACAATGCACGTCCCTGAAAAGAGAAAAGGCCCCATGGCTGGAGCTCACAAAGAAGGATTAAGCCAAGAAAAGTAGGTGAAAGCCTAATGCAGGGCCTTGTTTATGTAAGGATTTTGATTTTTTTCCCCTAAAAGTATTGGGAATACATTTAGAGTTTTAAATAGGAGAGTGACCCAGTTAGATTTGTACTGTAATGGGCACTCTCTGACAATGTTGCAGTTATTTTCAACTGGGGGTTTTCACACGAGAGTAGGTTCAACCAGTTGAACAGGGCAGAGGCAAGGGCACAAGGATGGAGGTGATCCACCTGGAAAGAGCTGACCAGGTCCAAGAGATGTTTAGGGAGTAAAATTATCAAAGTAACAAAGTCATATGCAGTTGAATTACAGCTGAAGTATTTTGAAAAGCCTTTGGTTAGCAGCATCTAGTAATGGCAGAGTAAGATCCTATCTGATGACTCCCCTGCAGAAAAACAGCTATAAGATCTGAACATCACAAGAATAATTTAAAAAGAAGCTACCTTAGGCATAGGAGACTGAGCAAAAGGCAGACTTTGGTGGAGAAAGCACATTCAGAGCAGAGGAGCAGGAGAGATGAACAAAGTACATTTCATTTTCACAGCTTTTAGCCTAGGGCTGAGTGCAGTAGTTTGGCTCATGTGAGATGGCAAGGGTGTTGTTGAAAAAACATTTAAATGCATTTTTTCTAGCTTGGAGAACTGTAACTGCTAAAGAGAATGAGAGAACTCCAGAAGGGGAAAGAGGGGATCCCCAAGTTGTTCTACCCACATCTTTGATGGATCCCTGAGCCACACATGAGCAGACTCAGAGCAGCTCAGCTAAAGACAAAATATCTGAAGATGACAGAAATAAGTGTAAGCTAACTTGAAGGTAGGTGAGTGGAAATCATCAAATTTGAAAAAAAATAAAATGGAGAGAGCATCAGGGACCTCTTTAATATTAAATGGTCCAACATACATGCAATTAGAGTCCCCAGGAAAGGGAAAAATTACGACAGCAAAAGTATTTGGAGGCAATGGCCAAAAAATTCTCCATATTTCACGAAGAAAATTTACAGATACAAGATGGTTAATGAACGTGAAGCAGAATAAACAGAAAGAAACCTGCACTGAGGCTTATCTCACAGGCAAACTGTTAAAAGCCAAAGATGAAGAGCAAATCCTGAAGGCAGCAAAGGAAAGAGGACACATTACTTATAAAGGAACAATGATCTAATTAATACCTGATTTCCTAGAAACCACCGAGGCCAGAAGAAAGTGAAACAACATTTTTAAAGTGCTGAAAGAAACAGAAAAAAATCACACCAGATTCTATATCCAGAAAAAAATAACCCTCAGGAATAAAAATGGGTTCAAACTAAGGAAAATTAAGAGAATTATTGACTAGCAAACATGCTTAAGGAAATCCTACTTGCTGAAAAGAAATGATACCACTTGGAAATGCAGATCCTCAGACAACAGTGAAGAACACTGAAAATGATAAATGTCTGGATAAATTTGAAAGACTATTTTATTCTTTTTTACTCATAATTTCTTTATAAATTACATAACTGTTGAAAGCAAAATTTATAACAGTTATGAATTTATAACATACATATATGTTTTTATAACAACTGTACCAAAGTTTTAGATGTACATGGATGTATACCATTGAAAGTTTCTATGTTTTGTATGAAGAAGTACTACATAGTCTTTAAAAGGATAGGAAATAATTAAGGATAGATATTGTTTTCCCTAAGACAACAACTTTTTAAAAAATGCAACTAAGTATAAAAAGCTTTTGAAGAGAACGCAGGATGCTAAAGAATTTTTAGGAGATTTGGGGGCTAAATGGTTACATGTGACAGCAAGATCAAAAGGCTTTTCATGGGCTACTGTGCGCCAGGGTAGTGCTACTTGGATCTCCCTTCAAGAAAGAACTTGCCATTCTGTTGCAAGCAGTGCAGTAGGCTGACAGCTCGCAGGTGTGAACATTTTCAGAAGCTTCTTCACCTTTCAAGCTGAAGCTACGCTCTTCCTGAGCAGCTCCAGTCAAAGACAGGGCATGGTAAGGATTCTAGGGTCTGGATATTTCTCTTTAACACAAAGCTCCTCTAATGGGAAATATTTGCTCCAGAGAGCCTCCATTGGGTTGGCCAAAACTTTTGTCATATCTATACTGTAGCTGGAAGCTTTTCATGCCCAATGGTGCTTTCCCTTTTGTCTTTCACAACCAATAAACCTCTTGTACTCCTGATTCTATCTAAATATCTATTTCCCAGAGGACCCAACTAACACAGCTCCCATTCCAAAGCTGGGAACGTACCTACCTTCTTTAATAGCTGCTATGGGCCAGGCGCGGTGGCTCACACCTGTAATCCTAGCACTTTGGGAGGCCAAGGTAGGCTGATCGTTTGAGCTCAGGAGTTTGAGACCAGCCTGAGCAAGAGCGAGACCCCTTCTCTACTAAAAAAAAAAAAAAAAGAAAAAGAAAGAAAGAAATTAGCTGGACAACTAAAAATATATAGAAAAAAATTAGCCGGGCATGGTGGCGCATGCCTGTAGTCCCAGTGACTCGGGAGGCTGAGGCAGAAGGATTGCTTGAGCCCAGGAGTCTGAGGTTGCTGTGAGCTAGGAGATGCTGCAGCACTCTAGCCCAGGCAACAGAATGAGACTCTGTCTCAAAGAAAAAAAAAAAAAAAGAGCTGCTATGGTTTGAAAGTCCCATTCAAATGTCATTTTGGAATTTAATTGTCATTGTGATGGCATGAAGAGTTGTGACCTTTAAAGGGTGATTAGGTCACGAGACTGCCCTCATGAATGGGTTAATGCCATTATCGAGGCATTGGGCTCCTGATAAAGATGAGTTTGGCCTGACTTTCTCTCTGTCTTGCAGGTGTGCTTCCTCACCATATGATGCTTTCTGCCAGGTGATGGCACAGCAAGAAGGACCTCACAAGATGCAGCCCCTTGATCTTGGACTTCCCATACTTCAGAACTGTGAACCAAAAAAATCTCTGTTCTTTATAAATCACCCGGTTTGTGGTATTATTATAGCAACACAAAACAGACGAAGACAACTGCTTTCTGCAGACACCTTTGATTTATCTGAAAGAGGAGGACAGAATGAAGCAAAACTTCAGCCTGAAGATTATGAGAAGGGCTATTTTGCCACATTCTTATGCATATGCTGCGCCCTCGAGAAGCACAAGACAATGATGTAGATGCATGTAGTGTCTACATGGTGTAATTACCAAAGTAAAGGTCACGTCTTCTATCCTTGCTTCCCCTGCCCAACGTATAAGTGCGATCAGTATTCAAACATAATAAACATTCACAACAGGTATATGTGAAAAAGACCTGACACTTGGAATAAATTCAAGCTATTTATATTTATTGTCAAAACACATCATTCATGCTGAGGAAGAGAATTTTATGCTATTTCTTTAATTTCTACACTAAAATAGGCATGTAACCATTATGCAAGGGTAAAAGTGATGTGAATAAAAATTAAGAATGAGGCAAATCTCTCAGGTGTCATGGGTCTTAAGAGAATACTGGAAGCAAGAGGTAGCTTTTTTAATAACAAAAGAAAAGGATAATTTTGAGAATAAATACAGACAAAAAGTAACTTTGTATTTTTTCAAAAGGATAATATTGAGTTCCAAAAGAAGTTAGTGATCAGTTTAACACTTGACTAATAAGAAAGATGAAACTTGGAGGACAGTGGGAAGTTGGTCAG
>CM052447.1:13136270-13195542 GCA_028533085.1 Varecia variegata
GGTGTGTTTCTAAGGGGAGGAGGAGTTTGGTCAGGCACAATGTGTGCACAGTGAGGTGGTGTCTCTCCAATTTAGGGAGGACTTAGCCGTTGGTGCCAGAGACTACGTGACTTTTGTTGATTCTTCCCAACCAGCTCCAACTCCAGTGAGTGGCTACGGGCTAGAATTCTGCTATGTCCCTTGGAAAGCCAGGAAAAGGATTCCTTCCTACCCAATGTCCTCTAAAGTTTGGGGAGGGGAGCTTACCCCAACTTGTCACTCTTCCTTTTAAAAAGAAAATCTCCCAAATGTTTTGATGCCTCCAGGATCTTGGTCCCAGATTTGAAGGCAATTCCAAAAGTTCTCATAATTAATTTCATCATAGAGTTCATGACTCTTGAATTCCGTAACAAAATTTAGGTTTTCCTGTGTAAATTATGAGGTAAGACTAACAGAACAAAGTCTGACAGCCTCACTGAAAGGACCCGATGATAGTTATTCCCAAGCCTTCATTTATAGAAACACTATAGACCCTCAATATGCTGAGGAATTTATCTGCAGACATTCAGAAATCCCCAGTTTGCAAATATTCCCATAGCATATAAATTCCCTTTAAAAAGCAGTAATATTTGAAAAATGCAGTGCTCCTTCGCATTCTTGATTCTATATATCAGGAAAAAATTGCTTCTGAATCATAGTTCCCTGGAGAATCGTACGTTCCTTAGGCTCAGCCTCTAGAGAGACATTGCACAGGAGTTACTGCACATTTTCAACTGAAGAACCACTCACCAGTCGAAGGCCTCCCTGCTTCACACCACCTTTACAGTGGACCAAAGTGGATGTTTCCGCAAAACTAAAATTAACATATCATGGAACATTAGGATTCCTTAGAATCCATCAAACCCTTGATTGTTAAATCTATAAAGGTCAAGCATCTATGGCAAAGCACGATGCAATAAATCAAGTATTTAAGCACAGAAGCTTTGGAGTTATTTTAATGTAGATTTGAATCTCAGCTTAGCCACTTAACACTTATGAAATATTGGGTAAATTATTAACCAGCTTTTCATTTGTAAAATATGAATGTAGTCAATGCCTCTTTGACCTAGGAGGAACGGTACAAGGGGAGCGCTGAGCACAGGGTCAGGCACGTCGTAAGCACAAGAACGGCCCTGCGGCTGCTGCTCCACACTGGTCTCCTACCCCTGTGGTCCAGTCTACACTTCGCAGTCAGAGTGATCTTTTGAAAACTTAAATCAGTTCTTGCCACTTGATGGTATAAAAGCCCTCCAGTGACTTTCCACTGTGGTTAGGAGAAATTTCAAAGAAGGGGTGAAGCACTGACCCCTTCTCCAGTCTCCCTCTCCCTCACTCATTATGCTCCAGCCACACTGACTTTCCTTCCGTTTCTCCAATGCACAGACCTCATTTCCATACCACGACCTTTGCCCCTACTGCTTCCAACTTTCTGGAAGATGCCCATCCCTGCATCTTTGCTCAGCTAACTCTTTCTTATCTGAGCTTAGTTTCACCTGCTCAGAGAGGCCTTTTCTAATTTTAATCCTCCCCTCACTCTGCATACTGTAATTTGATTTTATTAATTCTATAGCTTTCTTCATGGTCAGTAAAGATCTTACTTATTTGTTTTTTTTTTAATCTGTCATCTATCTTTCCCAACTAACATGTAACTAAGGTCTTTTCTGCATGGTTCAAAGAATCCCTGCATGTGCTTGACATGTAGTAGGCATTCAACAAACGTTGATTGGCTGAATGGATGGATGGATGGATGGATGGATGGACAGATGGACGGATGGATGGATGGATGGATGAGGGCTATGCCACTGGTTATTGCACTGTATATGGGGATGATGTGTGTTAGGAAAAGAGTGTACTAGTCTACATGACAAGGAAAACATTCCAAAAATGTTTGATGTGATCTCCCAAGGCTACTCAGAAAACAGGGGACATGAGCTGATCATTAAACAATAAGTGGAATTGAGACAGAAAGAGGGACTTTTAGAAAGTTGTATAACCTCCAAATCTCTGAGGTTTTCTTCTTGTCCCTTAGGGGTGGAGACAAAGCTGCCCCTCATTTTTAGGGATGTTCTGGAGTCAGAGATAATGCATAAAAGCTGCTGAGTGCTAATTAGCTCTATCTGTCAGGGCACAGGAAGCCAGCAGGTCTGAGTGTCTGATTGCAATGTCTGTAGCTGAAAATACTTCTTGCCAACTGCCTGGAGGGTCTGATAAGGGAAATGACTACATTCTGTGAATTAACATATTCTAAGCAGGTCAAAAGTCCCGGATTGGGAAAAATCGTGGTAAAGATGGAAAGGAAGGTAACACTACCCCCATTTTAGTTGCCATGCCTAAGTAATGAAGCTGTGAATTCCTTGACAAGAATCGTTGCCTTGGAGTCAGCAGTGGGTGGCAGCTGAGTGTAATTTTTAGGGATAACTACTGGCAAAATTAAGAAAGAAGTATACTCGTATTCATTGTGCTCACTTCCTGTTCTCTTTCATTTTGCCCTTTCCTACTTGACTGATCTGTTTCACACTGTATCCTTCCTTTTTCCTTTAGCAGAAAAATAGTTCCAAATCTGCTATCACTTCTGAATATGCCTGCTCTGGATGAGTTCTCAAGAACCACATGTCCCTGCACATCATGGTTTAGGAGAAAGAGCCCTGGACTAGATGCCAGAAAAGACTAGGATTCTGGTTCTGGTCCCTGATCTGTAGGTGTGTTATTTATGACTTCTTTGGTTGGAAGTTATAGAAACCCAGATCAAATCAGCTTATGAAAGAGGAGCAGGAGAAAATCACGGGCTTGTATAATTGAAGTACAAGGGAGGTGGAGGTTTCAGGCATTGCTGGATCCTGGGTCTTAATCACAGCAACCTCTGTCTCTTCTCCATCTCTCAACCTCCTTGTTTTGACCTAATCCAAACTCTAACCATTTTTATTTAGACGTTCTTGTCATATTGACTCCATGTGGTAGCAAATATGGTCATTGGTAGTCTCAAGCATTTTGCCTTGTAACTCATTACTCAAAGGCATGAAGGATCTCTCCGTCTCTCTCTGATCCATATATCAAAACTAAGGCACCAGGTGAATGTGGTCATCTGGGAAACCAGGCTGGTGACATGCTCACCCCTGAGTGCCGGCAGGGTGGAGGGTAGAGCAGCAGCTCGTAAGTACAATTACTGACATCCCCATCCAGAGAAGGGGGAGAGAGAAATTCACCAAAGGAAAACCCGCTTGTTAGAAAGACAACCGCTGTTCCTACTATTTCCCCATCTTTAAAATAAATGAGTTCAGTAAGATTACGGAGGTGGATATGCTTTGAAACCAAAATAAGCCCCCACACAAATGAAAGCTGGTATTGTTAGAGAAAACTTTTCTCTGTTTTGTGTTTCCAGAACCTGTACTCTGCAAGCTATTCCTTGGCTTGTCAGGCTGTTGGAAAGATTAAACGAGGCAATATGATGAGAGCTTTTCACGGAGTATTTGGCACAAAGTCAGGGCCCAATGTTAGTATCTCTCCCTCATGCTACATAATGTGCAAATTGCCAAAAGTTTTACCTGAGGAGAAAAATCCAATGATTGGAATTAGTCATTGTTTCTGCCAAGTGGCAAAGACATTTGGGGATGAGTGGGTAAAATTGCCATTATTATTTAACATTTTTGTTTCTTTTTCTCTATGTTTCTTCTTCTTCTGTCTCTCTATCGCAACCCCTACCCACTTTTTTTTTTTTTTTTTTTTGGCGCAAGAGCAACTGTAGAGTTGAATTAATGCATGATAAGTAAGCATATGGGTATATGCTATTATACTGTGAATTTTTTACCATCTCAAGTGTCTGTCACACATTCATGTTGATTATATGGGTGATGCTGGTGACTTTGACACTAACAACAATGATGAGAATAGTAAGTGTCAGCTCTATGACACAAAACCGTTTGAGTGGAGCCTTTCTTGACGTGAGCTGTGACCTCACATTCCAGGTGTCCCGCTCTAGACAGTGCCTCCTCACCGTCGGAGGGGAAAGGTTAGCAAGGTCACTGGGGCATCTGGTATGGGTCTCTCACTTGCATGTTACATAGTCAACGAGAAATGAGTTCTCGGTAAGCAGTTTCCAGAGATAGACCCAGAGGAGAAGTGGCCTCTTGGACAGCAGTATCGAGCTTCAGTCCAGGGAGGCAGTGAAACGTGATAGAAAGAACATTAGACTGAAAACGGAAGCACCTGTGCTCTCACCTTGGTTCTCTTGCCAACTTGCTTCATGACCTTGGATAAGGCACTTTTCTATTCTGGACATGACAACTTGCTGATGTTGGACGTGTCATTTATCTGTTTTGTGTACCCCAATGCTTGTGGGGACCAGCCCCTATCTAGAACTAGGCCAGAGCCCACTTATGGGTTTGTTTCTTCTCATCCACTTCCCCTAACCTTTATGCAGGGCTATTTGTCACTTTAGTTTCAGAATAGGAAGTTCAATCCTAGTTTATGGACCATTCCTCCTCATCGCATGCACACACAGACACATGCATGCACACGCACACATACACAAACACACACACATACCCCAAACAGGTCTACTTTTGAGGGGTCACCTACCACTTTAATTGACATGTCAAACTATCTGAGTGGGAAGAATTTTGGACATGACCATGAGCGAAGCTGTGTTGATTTCATAAAAGATAATCATTGTAGATCTAGAGAACAGAGACAAAAAAAAAAATCCTAAAATTTATCCCCTTTATGCCCACGAAAATATAAACCTCTCTTTCCAATTTCTTTATTTACTGCAAGATCCCTTTTCCATCCCCATAGATCTGCATAGTGAGTCAAGTTTAATTTTCAAGTATAGAGAGAAACTGACTTGCTGAAACATCACTAACTTTTCTTCCCAAGGGCCTATTCTGTCTTTCTATCCACATGCATGAAATGACATTGTTCTATGTCTCCACTAGACTGTAAGATCTGTGAAAGCAGATGTCCTAACTCTTTCATTCCTTGCTGACGTCCCAGCTTCTAGAATACTGTCTGACACATAGAAAATCAAGCCATGCTCAGTAACTAAATAAATGAATGTATAAGTGAATGAACAAATGATTGAATGGCTTTAAATGATGTTTTGGTGATAATATTTATAAAAGAAGCATTTTTGGAATTTATCATACGTATTTAGTCTGGGCTCCCATGCATCTGTTTGCAATGCCATCTACTGTGAAATTTTACATTGGTTGCTACCTCATTGTCTTGTGCATACTTGTGGGAGAAAATCCTGCTCTGCATTAGTCAGAATTCAACTTTTTGGGGCATAGCTAGATTGTTAGATCTTAGTAAGCATGTATATAGATAAGTAACTCCTCATATCCAACACAAGTTATTGTGGCTGAGAATGTAAGGATATAAAGCTACTCATTCATTTTAGGACTGGGAGTTAAACATCTAGTAACTTTAGAAAGGGGACTGCCAGCGAGCCAAGCTCTTTCTGCCACCTCTTCTGGACCAGGACCAGTCGAGTTCTCCTCAAGTATACAGTCTTTGCCCAGCACCCTAGAGGCCGTGTCTCACCTTCTTCTCCTCCTCTGTCTAAGACCTCCAAACTCTAAGACTCTGAACTTCTCTCCTTCACTAGGTTCATCTATTCAAAAAAGCAGCACATTGTAGGAGTTTAGTGCATGGACTCTGGAGAAAGAATGCCTGGCCTTGTATCCTGGCTCTGCCATTTACTAGTATTAAACTTCTCAAGGCCTCAGTTTCCTCATCTGCAAAACAAACACAGTGGCGGTAATGAACACAACAGATTGTTACAAGGATGAAATGAGCTAATAATCAGTTAAGCATTTAGGACTTAAGAGTAAGTTTTCAGTAAACATTGTTGTAATTTTTTTCATCATGAACGCAATTAAATAACATACAGAAATCATGAAAAATAAGAAAAGCATACTCATAATTTTAACACCCTAACCCACACTCAGTATTTTTTTTTATTTTAATGAACTTGCTTTTGAAAGTGGAACTTTGTTTTACAGATTCTTTCCATGCTTTGAATAAACCACAAAGCTAACCATGAGCCTTTTATTCTTCCCTTTTATGATAAGATTTCCTACACATCTAATAATAAAGGCCAAAAACTTCCCAATTTGAGACGATTTCTGCAGCTAATGGTGTTTGTTAAGATTCAAGTACATTGCCCAAAGGAATATCTTATTAAGCCATTATCTAACCCATGAGTCTGGATTCATTTATCAAGTTAGTTCCACATTCTATCAGGTTTTTACCCACTTTCTTGGCTACTTTGGATGAATTTCTTATATTAGAATCATGGTCAGCCAGACCGGGGCTCAAGGCTAGAACCTGGACCTGTGATCTTGGGCAAACGACGGAGCTCCTTGGACAGCTCACCTGGAAGAATGAGGTGGACAGCACCTCACAGTGGCCCAAGAATTATAGAAAGATAAAAAAAATGATCCTTGTCTTAGCTGTCACATCAGAAAGTGGTGAACTTTCCTACAGGAAATACAGGAAGGCGAGTATGATAAAATGGGTTTTACTGGAGGTGAGAAAGCTGGAGACAGAGATATTCCTCAGGAATTCTGGGCAGTGACTTCGCTTTCCTTTCCCCATCCCCCTCCCCAGGCTCACCACAATAAAGCACATGATGGTGTTAATGCTGGAGCACTGAATGCTGTAGGTTTGCAAGCATTCTCTGAATAACAAGTAGTAATTGAGGGAACCGTAGGTATAAAAGGGTAGTGATATGGCAAGACTAGAGCTTTCAGATCCAACATGATCCCTTTTGCACAGGCAGTGTTATTGTCAGTTTTGCCTCCATCAGAGACTCCGGGGCTGTCTTAGCCTGGGCTCCCATAACAAAGTAACAAAGACTGGGTGGCCTACAAACAATGGTTCTCGCAATTCTGGAGGCTAGGAAGTCCAAGACCAAAGTGACTGCTGATTTGATTTCTGATGAGGACCCACATCCTGCCTTGCAGATGGTCACCCTTTTGCTGAGTCCTCATACAGTGGAGAGAGAGAGAGAAAGAGAGAGAAAGGGAGGGAGAAAGGGAGGAAGAGGGAGAGAGGGAAAGGAGGCTCTCTGGTACCTCTTCTAATAGAGTGACTAATCACATCATGAGGACCCCACCCTCATGACCTCATTTAACCTTAATGATCTCTTTATAGGCCCTATCTCCAAATACAGCCACACTGGGGGTTATGGCTTCAACATGTGAATTTTGGGGGAACACAGTTCAGTCCATAGCAGGAGCCCAGGGAAGCGATCCTGAGTGGTGTCTCATCCTCTCTTCCCAGTCATGAATCCCACTGATTCCCATTCTTAATCAATCATGGTCTGATGAAGTCAAAACTCAACCTCAGCTTGATAAGTGCGTGTGTGTGTATGTGTGTGTCTGTGTGTGCGCATGTCCTCTGCCTGCCAAACTATAAGCCACCAGAGTTGCTGCAGGTGCCCATTATTTTCTCTTAGCTGTTTGAGTCTAGAAAGCCCAAAGGAGCATCCTCATCTCATTGGAGGCAAGGTCTGGGGCTGGGAAATCTGGATTGTGGAAAGAGAGATCTTAGTTTCTTGCTTTAGCCACCAAGATAATTCTTAAATGTCACACTCAGGAAGCAGACACAACACCTCCTGCCTGTGTTCTGTTAACTATGGCTCTGGATACACTGTAGTAGCCCAGGATGTTAGAGTTCATTGGGAGGCATATTACACGTGTAGATTTCCAATCACGACTCCTGTCAAGAGTTTACAAAGTTGGTTTCCTGCCTCTGTCTTGATGACTTTTCTTCTCCAACCTCATGTCTGCTAATGGATGACACCAGACTTGGCATCCTGGAGAGAAGTGATCAAGGAGCACAGGCTCCTTGCTGAGAAACACATTAGCACAATTTCTAAAATATGCTCTTTAAACTCATTTGATCTATGATATGTGTTATCATTTAATAAATATTAGGCTAGCTTAGGTTCTGTCTACATGCAAAGAAACATCTGCTTCCATGTTCCCTTAAGCAAGACCAAATAGCTACTCCGGTAATTGTTTCAAAGTTGTTCTTTCTTTATTTTTCCAAATAAAGTTGTGCATCAAGAAACTTAAATGACATAATTATAAAGTGTGCATTGAGAAAGAATTCATTCCCCTTAAAAATATTAATTAGGCTTGTTTTAATCTCTATTGCATATCTTCTTACGAACTTGTTTTTCTTCCAACTGCCTCTTTTGATTATACATAAATAGGATATAATTACATATGGGTGGAAGGTTATTATACACAAATACATTAAGAAATTATGTGAATAAAATGCACAATAGGCTTTAGTATTCTTCTCATAATATAGATTAGGACCAAAATAAGCAATTTGCTCTCTTTTAGTATGTACCTTGTCTATTCCTTTTGCAGATTAGCACTATGGAGCATGTCAGGGAATAGAAAGAAAAAGTTATTATGAACTCTAGCTCAAAGGAAACTTGATTTCTTTGTGTGTTTTCTTAACAGGTGAGTTCACCCTTAGTGTTGCTATTATTCTCTCTCTCCCTTTGTTTTGCAATCTCTTCTCTCAGCTCTTCAGATCAGAGAATGAATTCTTGAACAAAAATTTTATCTTTAAGGGAGGCCTGAAAGGAAGAATACTTAAGGGACTGTTGAAAATATGCTCATTTTTAATAATGTTTGTCTATACCATAAATATTTTGTTTTCCCAGAAGATTCACTATGGGAAGACTTTCCAAAAAATGAAATTTTAAGAACAGTCTGCAAATTGAGTTCCTATTTTTATTCTAACAGGCTGATGCAGCAAGAGGACTGCAGGTAAAACTGTGTGAGTACGCCTGTGAGTGTGTGTGATAAACAGCTAATTACCTGTCAGTTACCATAGCAATGTTTATAGGAAGACTGAGAAGCTCACATAGCTCCGTTACCCAATTTGAGAGTAAAAAAAAACATATAATTTCTTCTTTTCAACCCCTAGTGGAATTTCTGGCAGCAATTTTAGGATGCTCTTCACTTGGCAAGATCTTATATGACCAATTTAGCTTCTTTACTTTGAGCAGAGAATGTTGATTTGAGTGAGGGATGGAGAGAATCAGCTTGCAAGAAAAGCCTTGGGATGCTAAAACAACAGGCTAGTGACGATTCTGAAGAGTTCTGTTAATGACAGTTCATATAGCACTGGTCCAGCATGGAGCCTTCTTCAAAGAGCTGTGTCTAGCCCCATGAATTCTCCAAACAGACCTCTATAGATTGCCAAGGAAACACAGTATTTTATTCTTTCAACAAACATTTTTGAGCCCCTACCGCAGGCTAGCACATGCTAGCCTCAGAGATTATCTTGGTGATCAGAGTTCAAGGCAGATGAAGGGAATGTTATAGAGACATATGCAGGGATCAGCTCATGAAAGGCCTTAAGCAAATTGTGGCAGATTGTATTTTTGAAAGGTGACTACAGTAGGCTCTCCCATCCCACATGTCCTTTTGAAATGGGATCCTCTTAGGTTTCTCCCATCAAATGATATAGTCTATGCCCTCTACCCTTGAACCTGGGTGGACCTTTTGATTTCTGAAACTAGATTATCAAAATGCCATGCACTTCCATCTTACTCTCTGATGACATTTGCTTTTGGAGCTCAGTCACCTTGCACTGAGAAATTCTTAAACTGGCCTAGGCCAAAAGATGACAAAGAGAGGTCACATGTAGTTATTGTGGCCAATTGCTGGCTGATGTTCAAAAACCAGGCAATATCAGCCACCAAACATATGAGTGAATTCTCCTTCGGAAGATAACAGCCCTCAGCCATCGCATTACCCCCAGTCTTCAAGTCTTCCCAGACAAGAACCTCGACATCATGGAGCAGAAACAATCTGACCCCACTGTGCTCTAAAATCCTAACCAGGGATGGTTTGTTACTCAGCAATAGTAACTAGAACACTTCTTACGAAGCTTGGCCTTTTTTCTCTATGAGGCGGTGGGGAGCTGCTCAAGGGTTTTAAGTAGATAAGTAACAAGATCAGATTAACATATTAGAAAGATCATTCTAGCTCTGATGTGCAAGAAACATTAGTAAAACCCTTAAATTAGGAAGACCAGTTTGGAATTTATTGCACAGATTCAGACAATACAAAAGTGGCCTAGACAAGGGCGATAGGAGAGATGAAAAGAACAATTCAAGAAATACATAAGAGCTAGAATCTATAGGGTTTGGAGCTAGATTGGATGTGGCAGGTGAAGGGGAAGAACATAGGAAACAAAGATTATGTTAGGGTTCCTGTCCTGATAACAAGGTAGCTGATGGTACCTTTTACTTCAGTAAAAAACATTGGAGAAGGAATCACACATTTAGGTGGAGGGACATTTTGGGGGCAATTGGGAAGCGGGAAGTGGTGAATTAATTCTATAGATTCCTCCAGCTCCACAGAAACAACTGAAAATGTCCAGAAATGACTAAGCTATTCATGGCATTTTCAGATCTCTTCTTCTATTCTAAGTCAAGTAGCAAAAAGTAGAGTATCCTTTCCCCAAATTTCTGCACATTAGTTGGAGGTGATTGGCAAACTCATGTATAAAACTTACCTAGGTCCAAGGCCTTGCAGTAAGAACTTTACGGGGCATCATGGTGAATTAGACAGGATTAGATTATTCCAAATCCAGTCTTAGATCCAGGAGTCTAGTAGGGAGGTAAAACTTGTCATGACAATAAATACAAGGAATGATATATCATTTAGAAAGGTCAAGAACAAAGTTTAAAAAGACATCAGTCCCAGTGAATTATTAAAGGCCAGTGGAAAGAGAAGTCATTTGAGCAAGAGAACACTTAAATACAAAGAAAAGAAAGAGGGAATTGGTGCAACACGGGGGTTAAGTTGGAAGGTGGGCACTCGTATAAGGCTTACTTGGCTTAAATGACAGTCTTCCCCTCAGTAGCTTGGAAAAGTTTTAAACATCTTTTTCCACATGTAGACTGGAGATGATAATAATTGTACCTGCCCTCTAGGTTTGTTGAAAGTATTATTAATAAAAAATAAATCATGCATATAAAGTATTTAGCTCACTGTCTGGAACACAATAAGCATTTAATGAAAGGAAGCTGCCGTAATCAGTAATAGCATCCTCAATATCATCAGTATCGTCATTTTTATTATTACTTAGGGGAATGTTAATAGAAAAGAATGAGATTACATGGTTCTCTAAAATTTTCTCCTTTTTGGAAAAGGTAAACATCAATATTTTTGTGCATAAATAATTTTATAGGTAGTTTTGCTTCAGTGTAACAGTGGCCTGTTATATTGAAGCAGATGTAGGCATCTGGAAAGACTGTCACTCCCACACAAACAAGGGAAAAGAAAAGCTGGATAAACTGGAAAATCACAACTTTTATTGTTGTTATGTATCAAAGAGGTGAGAAGGCAGAGAAACCAAGTAGCCTGAAATCTCAGGAGGATCACCCCACCTCACCCCCAAGGAGAGTGAGCACTTGGACCACCTTGCTGTGATACAGGAAAAACATGGGGCCACAATAAAGCAGGTAAGAAGGTATCAGGTATATTTGTAGTAAATTGCTAAAGCTCAAGTGTGGACTAATGTGGAGCCATAGACAAAAAGGGATTTTGGACATATTTGTAGGCTCTTTTCCATGAATTTTTATCAGGTGCTCATAAGAAAGATTAGGGGCATGTCCAGTGACTATAGAAAGCTTCTCTTGGCATTGCAAATGTGGATTAAAAAAAAATCAGCCATGACCACCAAGCTGGTCTTTTACTCAAAAGTCTTAAGCATCAGAGGGAGGTACAGCCAACTCCATAACCCACAAGACAAAGGGGAAAGAACCAATATTACCTGGGAACAAATGGAAACCAGCATTCCAGCCATGAGGCAGGGTCAATAAGTAGTCCTGAGTACACAATTCCATAGTGATGCTATTAAAGATCTCATAGCACTGGGAAGAGGAATGTAATTCTCCCACACTATAGATACAAGGGAGAATTTGGCTGCTGGCAATGGGGAAGAAGGACAGAACTGCTAAGAAAACCTTATTCCCAAGCTTAGGCATACAAGGTTCACCTAAAACTAAGGCAATAAAAGGGTCACAGAAGCCACTTCAACCCTAACCACCAGCCTGGCAAGAACCACATAAAGCAACAGAATCTACCATTAAGGGTGGGACAAGAACATGGAGGAGCCTCTCTGGGGTACTGAAAGCTTAGAGTGGGGCAAAAAATTTGATAAAAACTCTCTGTCAGCCCCAGCCTCTCCCTAAGCCCAAGGCATCATTATGGAAATTAAAAACTGGTGGAATACTGAAGGAAACCATAGCAATAACAAACTCAAAATGCAACTCAAACCATAGCAATAACAAACTCAATTCCTAGCTAGATTGACCCAATTCTCCACACTTACTGCTTGAGAAGAGACATGTTTATTTCCAGGTATAATATTATAATATTATTCAGCTCAATACCCTCTCTTCCATACAAGATGCCTGGTATTTAATAAAACATCATGAATCATACAAAAAAAAAAAAAAAGACAAAATCAATCCATTGTCAAAAGGCAAACCAAACAAAAGAAAAAGATTCAGAGATGACCCAGCCATTGGAACTATCAATCACAGAATTTAAAATAAATACAATTAACATGTTAAAGGATACAGTGGAAAAGGTGAAAATTTGCAATGAAAAGATGGGTAGTTTCAACAGAGATCTAAATGTTATAAGAAAAAATTAAATAGAAAGGCTAGAAGTCAAGAATAGGGTGGGGGTGTGGTAGACAAAATAATGGTCCCCCAAAGACATCCATATCCTAGTGCTCAAAACCTGTCAATATGTTGCATTACATGACAAGGAACTTTGCAGATACGGTTAAGTTAAAGATCTTGAGGTGGGAAAATTATACTGGGTTTTCCAGGTGGGCCCAATGTAACCACAAAGGTCCTTAAAAGGATGAGATAGAGTGAGAGCTTCAAGCGTGTCCATGCCCCAGACGGTGCACATCGCACTCATTATGTATGTATACGCATGTCTTCTTAAAAGCCTATTAATCACCCAAATCTCCTGCTTTGAATTTACAGGTCACTAGGGGCTTACTCCAGCCAGATGGGTAAGTCCATTCCTAGAAAGAAAGAATTAGAAAATGTTATCTTTCTACTCAAACATTCCAGACTTTGACTTGCAGGAGCTTCTATTACTGCTACACAATACAGTTGATGAAGATTAGTCCCACGTAGTACAATTTGCCTGGTTTCTGTGCTGCACTGATGTACCTGCAGTTCCCTGCCCCTGTGGGAGCTCTTTAGGTTACACTTTACCAGTGTAGTCATTGTCCCTAAACTGGCTTTAAGCACTAAAATGCTGTTGTCTGTGTAAACTAGATTTTCTTTCATGACTGCCTCTTTCTTCACCAAATTAGATTTCCCTTTCCTTATGATGAATTCCCTTTTGAGACTCCCCCCTTTTTGTTTTTAATAACAAAAATTTTGTAGGACCATTTTAATTTATCAGAGAATTTTCCAATAACTTCTCCAAAAGGAAAGGTTTCCATCTTTTCCCTCCCCAAACGCTCATTTCAGCCATAGAAACCAACCAGCTTGCTCCATAGATCAGCTCAAGGCTGCAGGATGGTGTTACACAGTCCCCACAAGTGCTGTGGCCCTCTGCAGCTCGATTTAACCCTAGAGAACCCAGTCAGATTCTTCCCAGAACAAAGAAAACTGCTCCAAGCTTTGCCATTTCAAGGAAGGCAATTGGAAATTTTAAAATGGCAGCTTTCTTTTTAAACCAAAAAAAAAAAAAACATGTTATAACAATTAAGACCAGAGAGACTTCCACAAAGCTTTAAAACAGTATGTTTTGAACAAGTAAAAGGTAATTGTAGATTTCAAACTGAGAAATAACTGTATGGAATTTTCTCAAAGCTGAGCCTTCAAATACATTCCAAACATGTTTTTGGAAGGTAGACTTCCAATGGGGATTAACTAAGCTGTTTGGGAAAATAGCTTCACACTTTGACTGAAACTGAGACGGACAATCCACATCAGCATCAGCAAGTGTTAGGCTGAATGTAATTCAAATTGAGTTAATATTTTTTGAGACCCACTTGGCACAAGTTCTGTTCTAGGCACTGTGCCCAGAGAACGACAGCATAAATGCCATGCTATAGAGCCTTGTGGAGCCCAAGTTGTATAATTCTAGCTTGTTTATACTCAGATAGAATTAAATGAATAATGAAACTATAGAGACTCTATGAAAACAGAGTAGCTCTACCTTTCTCAAAGTGTATTCGAGATTGTTATAGCATTAGCAAACTAATTTGAGAAACTTTGGATGCAACAAGAGTAAACAGGTGATTTTACTGTGACACTTTATATTAATAATATGCTTTGTAAACCTCCAAGACAAGTGTAGAGTATGCAAGGTTTTCTGCATGTGCTAACTGAGAAATTGTTTTATCTTTTTTGGTGCATATTTTAATGTTTGGGAGAGGTCTGCAGAACCCTGTTTGGGAATTGCTGTAGTCATTGCTTCTTTCTCCCCAGCTATAATATTTGAGGACAGAAAGAAAACTTCAAGCTTGCTGCTCATGCCAGCAAAAAAGAAAGTACAGCAATTTGCTAATATCCATTAGCTTCTCTGCCTCATTATGCAGTTACTTCAAGGTTTTGATTAATGGAAGCATTATTGGAACCAACAATACTCAGTTCTTTCTCAGGCAGGCAGCACATTACTCCTAAAGGTGGACTCATTAATCTTTCTTACTTTGTTTACTTTTACCCTCCTTCTTTATAAATATCTACCTATACCATTTCTGAGATGTCTTTCATTTGGATAAATTTGACCACCAGAAAATATCCTTCAGTAGAGATAAGAAGTACGTATGACTTCCATACACACAGAGAGAGAGACACACACACACTCCTAATGCACTTCTCCCATTATAAGACCCAATTTGAATAAAGCAAACTATTTCAAGCATGTGTTTTAAAGAGATGAACTTACACAGCTTGAAAAGCTAGTATTTAAATGTATGCAAATGATTATCCAGTCAGTTGCCTGGCCAACGGGAAAATGCAAAATAATTTTAGTTAAAATGAGGGGGCAAAGAAGAGAACAACCAGCTCTGACTTTGAGAACAAGGACTTCTCTTCTTGTGAGACAACAGGCACTCGTGAGTATTGAATGTGAAGAAGCAGGTGTTGCTGGAAATAAGAGAATAGCGGAAAAACACCTAGACTAGTCCAGTCACATAAAGAATAAAAAAATGTAAGACTTCTTTGGGCATGTTGAGGGGAAATGCCTGAGAAGACTTAGGTAATCAACAAGATATCTAGAGGATGGATATATTCATACCTAATGAGTGCAGTGCACACTGTCTGGGGGATGGACACGCTTGAAGCTCTGACTCAGGTGGGGCAAAGGCAATATATGTAACCTAAACATTTGTACCCCCATAATATGCTGAAATAAATAAATAAATAATAAAGCAAAATACAAAAGAGATCTACAGATAGAAATTGGTTCTCCTAACGTGCAATGAATTGTTCTTTTGCTTCCACAACGACTACCTGAAAGGATTTGCTCTCCCATTTCTCTGACACTGAAGACCCAGGTCCTTTACAAATTGGTTACACCTCCTTCTTTCTTATCTTGGTAAATGTCATCACCAGTAGTGTGTATCATCAACCAAGAACTCATTCTTCATTTCTTAATATTTTCACCTGATCTATCCTCCAGTCTTATCAGCTCAGCCTTCAATATATACCCTTCAAAATACAGTCATCTCTACTGATGAGACCAAGCTGCATCTCTTCCTTGGATTATTTTCAGTTTGTCTTCCTGCTTCCATGCTTGACCCTGACAAGCTATACTTCACATTAAAATCAGAATGATATTTTTAAAACAGCTGGCAAATGTTTAAAACTAGTTCTACAGAGGAGAAAAAAAAAAGCCCTGATTTGTGAATTTGCTGATTTCCATGGTGTAAATACTGTCCTCATGTCTGACTTCAAACTAACATCACTGGAAGTAGAGTTTGGGAGAAAAGAGCACACTCCATTCTCACGAGCTGGTAGGAGCCAGCTCTAGCACAGCACTGTCTGTAGTCAAAACTCTTCCAGCTACAAGTTATAGGAAATTAAATTCAGATGTCAGTTAAAAAGAGAGAGAGTTTTGGTTCATGTAGCTGAGAAGCTGGAGAGAGGGCAACATCTTGGCATTGCTGGACTCAGGTGCTCAGATGTTATGTTAGAAACTTTGCTGCTTTCATTCACTGATTTGTTCAAAACTGTTTGTTGAGCATCTACTCTGTGTCAGGCACTATCTTGATATGGTACACAGTATTAGAGTGGACATAGTTCCATAGTTCCACCTTCATGAAGTTATGCTCTTGTGGTGGGGACAATCAATAAACAAATAAATATATAAAATGATAGGGTGATCAGGCATGGAAGATTGGGTGATCAGGGAGGTGACAATGAACAGGAGGTGAGCTGTATAAATACCTTGAAGAGAGCAGCCCAAGTGAAAGGAGCAGCAAGTGCACGGGAGTCAGGCCCTGACCCATGCACCTAGCATGCCTGCATGTTGAGGAATGTCAAGAGGGTCTGTATGGTTGGGGCCAGGTGAATGACAGGGAGAGTGGTAGAAAAGGAGTTTAGGAGGGAAAAGAAACCAGTACATGTATAACCTGTGGCCAGAGTACGTAGTTTAGATTTTACTACAAGACTGATGCAGTGAAGTAACATAATCTGATTTATATTTTAAAAGAACTCATCTGCCTGCTGAATAGTGTTGTCTGAAGGGAGTGAGACATTCCGAGAAGCAGGTAATCCAATTAGGGGAAGACGATTATAACTCGAGTGAGAAATGATGCTGGCTTGGACCGTGATAAAGCTGTAAAGGTGAATAGAGGTGGTTAGATTTGGAACCAACAGGACTTAACGACGGACTAGACGTGTGGTGTAAGACAAAGAGAGGGCTCAAGATTGATTCTGATATTTTGGGATCTAAACAGAAAAAATATTCATGCATGCTTATTTAGAGATTCACAGAGATGCATATTAGACCATCTCAGGGGAGAAGTCAGGGCTGAAGGTAAAAACATGGTAATTATCCAGGTGTGGAACCATGATGTTAAAAGCTGTGGGTATTGAGTGTAAGTAGAGAAGAAGGTCAAGGACTGAGCCCTATGCTAAAAGAGGAAAAGGATTTGGCCACAAAAATAGGAAAGAAACAGCAAGTGACTGGAGAAAAACATAACCTCCTCAAAGTCAACTGAAGTCAATATGTCAAGAAGGTAGGATTGATCCATAGTGCCAAGCGCTACCGAGACAGTGAGAATGACAAGAACATGACAAGAGCAATTTCATCGGGATGATGGGATGCTAGTCCTGATTATTGAGGGTTACAGAGGAAATGAGAGGCCAAGAAGAAGAGGCACGGAACACATTAATACCATGAAGGAAGTTCACTGTAAAGGACAATAGAGAAATGGGACAGCACTTGAAGGAAGATGTGAAAGTTGAAGGAATTTTTTTTGTATGTGCTTTTGTTTTGTAAGTGGAGAAAAGTCACAGAAAGTTTGTAAACTAGTGGCTATACCACAGTAGACAGAACATTGACAGTGAGGGAGATGAAGGCTTATTGCAGCAAACTCTTTGAGTAGAAGGTGCTACAGTTTGGGATCCAGTGCACATAGGAGGGGGTTGATACTAGATAAGGGCATGGACAGATAGATCACTGTTGCAATGAAGGGAAGAAAAAATATGGCTAAACAAGCTGTAAGGTTGATAGGTTTACCATTGGAAACACAGGAAGCTCTTTTCTGATTGCCTTTATTTTCACAGTGAAATTAAAAAAAGAAAACAGAATAAAAACCCAGGAACATCAGATGCAAGTGGATGGTGAGGGGAACATATTGGAAGCTTGAAGAGAGAGAAGGTTTGAAATGGACCTCTTAGAAAATAAGAGAGTAGATTGACCAGGAAAATATATTAGAATTGCCAGGCATTGAAAGGGTCACTTGAGGTTTTCAGTCACATTTCTGGATGCTGCTTTCATTCTCTGGCAGGCTCAATGCTGTTTGTGCCAAGATGACTACCTGCTTCTCTTGGCTTATATCCTATCTTAGCAAATCGAGTGGAAAGAAAAAGCCTTTTTCCCAATAGTTCCAGAGAAAACCTGTGTGAGCTCTCATCTGTTGGACCTCAGCCCTTGCTTGTTTCTGTGGTTGGGGAATGCTGTTCTGGGTCGTGCATCCTCCCTAAGAGTCTGGGGTTGGGGTAGACTCAGCTCTGCTCAAACACAAGGCTGTGATGAGGGAGGGTGGTTTACCAAAGAAAATCATAGCATACATCAGCACATGAAAGAAGAGTAGATGTTGTGCATGCAAAACAGCCAATAGCCACTTCTGTATATTATTGGCATATTCATTTACTGCAGATTTTGCAAGGGAGAGTCAAGCATCATAACTGACCTCTAAGAATCCCTTCTGATAGTCTTTGATTCCCTAGCTTTGAAACTCCCAAAGTGGGCACATTTGCTGGGGCAAGGAGTAATCCAACAATCACATTATTGATGATCTCCATCAATCCTCTGAATTATTCACCAGCTATACCTGTTCCATGCATTTTCAACCTTCTTCTAATATACAAAGTCCTCATGCAGCTTTGTCTTACATTGCTACACAAGCACTATTTTCTTCGGAAATTTTTTACACCTGTCATATTGCATTGAATTTCCCTTCCAGAGTTTCTCATATTAAAAAAGAAATAAATCAGATTTATTTTTAACACTTTCTACACCATCACCTCTCTAAAACACAATTCTGTTTGTATTTGATTCTAACTGAATAGGTGTTGAAATTTTTCCTTCCTAACAATTTTGTTGTGGATTTATGTTCCCAGTATCTGCACATTCACAGAAGTTGCTATGGTAATATTAGAAAATTATTTCAAATCACGAGGCTTCGCTGAAACCATGCATGCTGGATTTGGAAATAACATTGCTGAAAACCCTGTATTACAGATAAGAAAGTTGAAGATAAGCAAAGATTCTTAACTAGAGCATAATGTGGGAAAATAAACAAACATGCAAACAAAAAAACAAAAAATCACTGCCTTACTGCCCTACTAAAACTAAAGATACTGTGTAGTGGCTGTGAGCATTGACTTTTGGGAGGCCAAGATGGGAGGATCGCTTGAGGTCAGGAGTTCAAGACCAGCCTGAGCAAGAGTGAGGTCCCTGTCTCTACTAAAAAATTCAAAAAATAAAAAATTAGCTGGGCATGGTGGCATGCACCTGTAGTCCCAGCTACTCATGAGGCTGAGGCAGGAGGATCTCATAAGCCCAGGAGTTTGAGGTTGAATGAAGTGAGCTATGATGACTCCACTGCACTTTAGCCAGGGAAACAGAGAGAGACTCTGTCTCTAAATAAATAAATAATGAACATTGGCTTTAAAGGTCCTAACTAGGTAATTACCACTGGGACTGAAATATTCATATTTGATGACCTTCTCAAACTCCCTGGATTTGGAAAGGGGCATTGTCCTCATTTCTTATTCCTGCTCCCCAGCTCAGTACAGAGAATACATTTATTCAGTGAAACAAGGAAGCCGTAGGCTGTCCAGCTTTCAAGACACAGGAGCAAGAAGCCTCCTGTGCTCAAGCTTCTGTCGGAAGCAGAAGTTTGAAGTTGACCTGAAGAGCCTGAGTAAAGGGGTAGAAGCATTTTTGATCCCAGAGAGGTTCTGTCCAAGTTCTGCATCAAACACCCGTCTGCTCTCTTTTATCTTCTTGAACAATACAAGAGACCTACCTAGTCAGTCTCCTTGGAAAGCCCTGTTTCAGGAGGTCGTTGTCCCCTTCACAGATCCCCACCTCAATCCTATCTCTGGTCCTTTCACAGAATATGGAAATGACTTTCCACTTGAGGATTTAAAAGGAAAAATTTGGCCAAAAATTTTCCCAAATAAGGCAGCCAAGACAATGAGTTCTCCTCCCCCATCCTAGCTTGCCTAGTGAAACTTCATTTTAATTTGATCCCATACGGGTTTATTGAACACTTCCTATCTGTCAGACTGTAAGGGAATACAGCCATAGAAAATATGTCCTTGTCCTCAAGGAACAGGGAGAACAACAACAAATCACAATGCTATGTGTTAAGTGACAGGAGGAGGTAGCTCTGTGAGTGCAGGGGAAAAGGCCCTAAGTTTCTCATCTAGGCTGGTTAGAGACGGTGATTTGGCCAAAGTCATTGAAGAGAAAAAAACTTGAAGTAGATCGCAAAGTGTAGGTAAGATTTCAACAGGTCAAGAGGGTTTTGGAGAGATTCAGAACCTGAGAAACAACAGCCTTAGAGGTAGTAATGAAAATGCTTAAAACCATAAAGAGAAATGTACTTCTAACTGAATATAAATTCAATATTTTGAATACAAATTATTGAACACTTGGTAAGTACCACATATCAGGCATAGCTTTGGGTACACGTTGATTCTTTTAATGGGCATGTAAACTGTATCAATTAGGAATAGTTAGACAAATAACAGAATATCCAGCTCTAGCAGACTTAATCACCGTGAAGAATTTGTGAGCTCATGAATTCAACAGTCCAAAGGTATATCTGGGAGTATGTAAATGCTGATTCACTTTTGCAAGTGAGCCAGATACATCTTCCATCTAGAATGATAATATTTCATTTTCTGTTATCTTTAAACGCTTTGCCTGGCCTCAGGTCCTGACTCTTCTAACTAGCTAGTTGTGTGACCTTGAGGAATTTAACTTCTTAACTTCTCTATGCCTCTGTTTTCTCACTAGCAAAATGAAAATGATAATAATAAAACCTATCTTATGAGGTGGCCGTCAGGATTATATGAGTTAATTTACATAAAATACTTTGAAAAGTGTCTGGCACAAAGTAAGTGCAAAATAAATTTTAGAAGCTATTTAATATATTAACTCAGAAACCCTGGCTACAATTAAAGCCAGAGGCATTTTTTGCTGACCTAGAGAAGTTAATGAAGCTCGCTGTCATCTGACATTCTAAAAACCCAGAAACCTCTATTAACTGGCACATTTCTCCATGAAGATTATCGTTCCTAAAATTCATATGGAACCCAAAAAGACCCGGTATCTTCAAAGCAATCTTGAACAAGAAGAAGTGATGGAGAAAGACTCACATGGCAGGACACGCAGGATGGAGTGGAAATACCATCTGGTTAATTTAAAGCAAAGTTGTCACAAAAACAAACAAACAAACAAACAAACAACCAAAACCCCAAGTTATTATTTCTACGCTAAACCATGCCAGTGGATGAAATAGAACATGCCTATAGTCCCAGGCCTGCCCACAATTTCAGGCCCTGAAGAAACGGGTTCCTGGCACAGCCAGATGCAGCTGTATCTCAAGCTGTTACTGTTAAACTTGCTGGATTTAGAGCTGCTGTTCTAAGAGGCAGTTCTATGACGTGACCACCTGAATGAGAAAGGGATTTGCTTTTTGCCATCAGAGCAGGAGTTATTAAGCTGGGATTCAGAACCATCTATAGAGTGGGTCCACAGCTTGGACTCAGGGAATTCTCTGAGACATTTAAAATTATGTGCAAAAATTTGTGAATGTATAGTTTTCCTAGCAGAGCTTTTATCAGAATCTTGATGGAATATAAAATATCCCCAAAATGTAAGCACTCTGGGTCTAGAGGGAGGGGTTATATTTATTTTGGCCAGCATATAGAATCCCCTGGGCCATCATCCCTCTATCTGAGGGTATGGAAAGTAAACACAAGCTTCTTTGAAGATATCTCTCACTGGTACTGAGAGATAAATAGAAAATAACTTCAAAGAGTGTGATTATTTCTTGATTCTTCACACATCGTTCAGAATTTCCTTGATTTACCCTAGGTGGCTATATAAATGACATAATCTGAGCAATGACATGCTGCTCAAACTCAAGATATCACCTCTACCTACATTAATTTCCTGTTGGTGCTGTAACAAGTTCCCATAAACCTAGTGTCTTAAAAACAATGCATACTTATCTTACAGTTCTGGAGATTGATCGGAAGTCCCAAATCAGTCTCTCCCCCAGTTAGATTGCTGGTAGAGTTGAGTCCTCCGGAGGCCCCAGGGCAGAAGCCGTTTTCGTGCCTTTTGCAGCTTCTAGAGACAACCTGAATTCCTTGCCTCATTGCCCATTCCTCCACCTCACGGTCAGCAGAGGAGCATCTTCAAATTTCTCTCTGCTTCTGCCATCACGCCACCTTCTCATTGACTCTGAAACTACTGCTTCCACTTTATAAGCACCCTTGTGATTACATTGGGCTACCTAGGTAATCCAAGATAATCTCCCATTTTAAAATTCTTAACTTAATCACATCTACAAAATCCCTTTTGCCCTGTAAATTCACATAATCACAGATTCCATGGATTAAGACATGGACATCTTAGGAGGTTCATTATTCATCCTAGTACATAGCCAAACTGTACATAAAATTCTTTGGTTTAAGGTACTAAAGTAGTATATCCACCTAGATGATCTTGGATAAATAGCATATTATGCCACGATTAGTCTTGGGATTCAATTAACTTTTATGATAAGCCCTAATGTGACTGAGGAAATGAGACACTAGACAGCTAAGATTTTATTTTTAAAAAATGCTTATATTTTTATCAAGTTATGAAGGTAATTCTTCCATATTTTGTAAAAATACCAAATAATATGAAAAGATAAAGCTTAACATAACTTTCTTACCCTGAGATAGCCACCATTAATATTGTATATAAACCCTTGCACTCTTTCTTCCAAGAGTGGGTATGTGAGTACACACATACTCATTTGTATACACATATAAACATATACTATTTTCCTACCAATTTGGCAATATAGCATAAAGAATTATGAATCTTCCTTTTTTCTCACTTAAGATTATATCATAAGCATTTTGCATGTCACCAAATATTTATTGAAGGTAAAACTTGAATATAATAATTAATGCTCTTTAATATAATTACCCAAAATTGTTAGCCATTTTTCTATTTTAAATGCTCTTTATTTTTAGTGCTAACAGGACTTTATGGAGGTATAATTAAGTAGAGTAAATGTAAAAATCTTAATTTATTTACCCAGGTAAACACTCAGACTAAGATGTGGAATATTTCCATCATACTAAAAAGTTCCCTTTTGCCTCTTTCCAGTCAATCTCCCTACCCAAAGCAAGAAGTATTCTTGTTGCTATCATCATGGGTAAGTTTTGCATGTTTTTGATGTTGTTCATTTACATATAGATTATTTCGTACTGAATATAAAATGTACTTTTTTATTGTCTAGCTCTTTTACTCAACATAATGACTTGAGATTTACCCATATTGTTCCATGAATCACTGGCTTGTATTTTTGTATGTCTGAAAAGTATTCTATTTTATAAATATGCCCCAATTTTGATGTTGAACATTGTTGATGGACTTTTGGAGATTTGGATTGTTTTCATTTAGGGATGTTATGAATAAAGCATCTGTGAATATTCTGATAACATTTTTCTTGTGGCCATGAGTATTCATTTCTCTTGGGTATATACCTAGGAATAAAACTGCTAGGCTATTGAGTTGGTTTCAGTTTTCCAAAACCAAAATGGTTTTCTAAGTGGTTTATGATTTTGCATTCTCAACAATGTGTATTAGAGTTTCCATTGCTCCACATCCTTACCAACACTTGGTCTTTTAGCTTTAGTTATTCTAATAGATAAAGTAGTATCTCATTGTGTTTTTAATATGCACTTCCCTAATGATGATTTTTATGTGCTTATTGATTATTTCAATATTTTTTGTGGGGTGGTTTATCTTTTTATTATTGATTTGTAGAAGTTCTTTGTATATTCTAAACATGAATTCTTCGTTAGATATATGTATTACAAGTATATCTTACTAACCTGTGGTTAGCCTTTTTACTTTATTAATGTTGTCTTTTGATAAACAGAAGTTTTAAATTTTGGTGAAGTTTAATTTGTATTTTTTTCTTTTGTTATTAGTGTTGTTTGTATTCTCTTTAAGAAATCTTTGCCTTCCTCAAATTCATAGATATATTCTCCTAAGTTTTCTTCTAGAAAACCTTATGCCTCTAGCCTTTACTTTTAGTCTATGACCCATCTCATTTTTTTACTTTAATTTTAATTTTTTTAATTTCAAAATATTAAGGGGGTACAAATGTTTTAGGTTACATGAATCACTTTTGTAATGCTTGAGTCCCAACTATAGGTGAGCTCATCACCTAAATGGTATTCATTGTACCCATTAGGTAGGTTTTTACCTGTCTCCTTCTCCCTCCTCCCTCCTAGTTGATTTCCACTGTTTTACTTCCCTCTGTGCACATGTGTGATCATTGGTTAGTTCCAATTATTGGAAAGACATTCCTTTTGCCATTTCACTGTATCAAGGCCTTTGTAAAAAATCAATTGATCATATTCAAAAACATTATAATTATTTCCAGTTTTCATGTTTTATAAATTATTTATTCACATTTTTATATGACCTGATTATATTCCTAAAATAGAGGACCAGAGTGAAAGTATTGAAGAATGTAGGTGCTTTAAATGCTCATCAAATTTCCTGATATTGTTTGCTCCTGTTTGTACTCTAGCCAGCAGTAGTTGAGAATACTCATTTATCTTACCAATAACAATAATATTAGCTTAAAAATTAATGAATATTATAGGCAAAAAGGTATATCACTGTTTTAACTAATTTTCTTTGATTGTTAATGAAGATTTTTGAGATCAAAAAACTCAGAACCAGAATACTTGAATCTGTGACTCTGTTATGTACTTATAGTATTGGGGAAGTAAATTACTTGTGCTTTTATTTTTTCATCTTAAAAATGGGAATAATACTAGTATCTATTTTATAGGTATTATGTGGTAATAGAAGTGTGAGAATTAAAATAAATAATCCAAGTATAGTGCTTACCACAATGCCTGGCATTTAGTGAGTGTTCAACATATGTTAACCATTATTAATATTATTACGTAATTACCAGGCCTTTAAATTTCTTTTGCAATTTTTGTGTCTGCTGGATAAGTAATATTTCTTGGCAATTGAGAAATATTTGAGAGATTTTACACCAAAATGGAGATCAATCCAAGCACCTGTAAGTGACTCAGCAAAAAGAAAGCAAATAGACTTTGGGAGCAAATAACTGGGGTCTGCTGGGAACAGGACTTCTAAAAGGCAAATATGTGTGGAAGGCTGAGGTCGAAGGCCATTTTTGCTGGCTATAAGCAGGGTCTCCGGAACCAAAGAGAGCACACAGCTCTTCTTAAAATTGAAGGTGTTCATGCCCGAGACGAAACTGAATTCTATTTGGGCAAGAGATGTGTTTATGTATACAAAGCAAAGAACAACAGAGTGACTCTTGGTGGCAAACCAAACAAAACCAGAGTAATCTGGGTAACTGGGGCCCACGGAAACAGTGGCATGGTTTGTGCCAAATTCCGAAGCAACCTTCCTGCTAAGGCCATTGGACACAGAATCCGTGTGATGCTGTATCCCTCAAGGATTTAAACTAATGAAAAGTAAATAAATAAAAGTGGATTTGTAAAAAAAAAAAAAGAAAAGAAAAGAAAGAAAGAAAGCAAATAAAAGGGTGAAATGAAATAAAAAGCAAACTTCAGCTGTTTCAAAAACTTGCCCAGAGTTGGTCATAAAAATATCTATAAATTTCATGTGAAGCAATGCTTCTTAACCTGAAATGCTTAGCAATATTGTCAGGATTATGCGAGCACACACGCACACACACACACACGCCTATTCCTAGAAAGAAATTCAACACTTTCCCTTAGATTTTCTAAAAGACAGTTACAGGGGATGGGGCCAAGATGGTGGGCTAGAAGCAGTGGGCACATGGCACTCTCTAGGAGAAGATCAAAAACTGCAAGTAGATGCTCACTGCGTAGCGCTGTACGCAGTGGCTCGTGCCTATAGTCCCAGTACTTAGGGAGGCCAAAGTGGGAGGACTGCTTGAGGCCAGGAGTTCAAGACCAACTTGGGCAACATAGCAAGACCCCATCTCTACAAAAATAAAAAAATTACTCAGATGTGGTGGCATGCACCTGTGGTCCCAGCTGCTTGGGCAGCTGAGGCAGGAGGATGGCTTTAGTTCAGGAGTTTGAGGATGCAGTGAGCTATGATGACACCACTTCATTCTAGCCCAGGTGACCTTGGCTAGAATGAAGAGAAAGACCTTGTCTCAAAAAAAAAAAGAAAATCTATGTGTAACTCTTGGAGCTGTTTCAACATATATAGGCTGCAGGAATTGGGAAGAAAAAGCAATGCTTTGTATCTATGCACCAATTGTTAGCTGAATAATCATATAGGCTAGTTTGCCTGGAAGGTCTTTATATCTCTCCTTTTCTCTTTTTGAAGTGTAAAGATGTTAAATTGAATAAAAGCTATCCATGGAATGAATGGCAAGTATTCAAAGACCTAATTCTAATTAAAACCAAGTTAAGGAAAAAAGCTTGCACCTCTAGACAGATAAAATATTCCCTACTGGCTAATTTTCTGTGTGTCCTGTAAATCAAAGTGCAATCTTTCTTGCCCAAGAAAAGCCGTCTGTCAAACTTATTCAAAGGTTGTATCATTTTCGTTTTAGGTCTACAACAGTTAAATGGCTTGAAAATGTGAATTAAAAATGCCTTTCACATAGCAGTTGGATTATGTCAAGGATCTACCTTAATAAATACTCACTGAGCATCTTCTTTTTGCAAACCAATATATGTATGGGAGATATAGAAATGAGTGAGATTTTCCATATTTCAGGATCTTACTACCTCTTTGGTAAAACTAGAACTAAAATAAGGCAGAGTATGATATACTGGAGTGGGTAGAGGGAAGATATCTTCCTTTCATAAGTGGAAGATGACATCTGCTCTATACTCTAGGAGAAAGAAAAATTGGAATGAAATAGCTTTAGCCTGTCTCTCTATCTTATTGTTCATTTCTCACCATAGGAAAAGGAAGAACTTATCCAACTAGTAATCTCAGAGAAATCTAGGTGTATAGGGAGGAAAAGGCCTTTGCTTTTTAAAGGCAATGTTATTGTACTATAGCTAAGCAAGATACCAGCATTGGTGGACAAAGGCTGAAGGGTCTACAGGACCTTACTGTACTTTCTTGGAACATTCTTGTGAATCTGAAATTAATTCAAAATAAACTTTTTTTAAAAAGTCAATAATAGCCTCTGTATTTCTCTAAGGCTATGCTAATTAATAGAGTAGCCAGTAACTACATGTGGCTATTGAGCATTTGAGATGTCTTCTAAGTATGAAATATATAACAGATTTAGTATGACACAAGAAAGGATGCAAAATATCTCATTATAATTTTATATTGATTGCATACTGAAATTATAATGTTTGGGGTATATTGTATAAAATACATTATTAAAATTATTTTTGTCCTTTTCAATTTTTATGTGGCCACTAGACAATTTAAACTTATAGTTGTGGCTTGCATTATATTTCTATTGGACAGAGATGCTTAAAATTACTTTCCTGAATGAGTTTGTAAGGGAAGCTAAAATTTTGCAATTAGCTAGATATATAAGCATCTTCTCAGCAGACAACTTTCCTCACAAGGGATGTAGATTTGGGAAGGAATGGAAGGATAGGGAAGCCCTTAGGTCTAAGCCATGTTTAACAATACAAGTAGAAGTGTCATTTATGAGATTTTAAGCCTCATTTATTATTAATAATTATTTATTTTAGCTTCTTGTGTCTATTTCAATGTCTAGAATGGGGACAAAAGGCTAAGAGTGATTAGGCTCTCTTAAACCCCTAGCATGAAGTCATGAAACCAGAGAATGTGGGAGTGGTTTGGGAGACAGCTGATTATCTTATTTGGATATTAGGATATTTGCCTGCATAGTGCATACTGTCCCCAAGGTTGCTTAGGACAGATTATGGAAAAACTTGAAAGCAGGCCACACATTTTGGAATTATTCCATAGACAATGGGGTGGCATAAAATAATTTTGAACAAAAGAGTAAGATGACTGGGACTCTGCTTTGAAATAACTGCTAGCTGTATGAAGAAAAGATTGACATACAGAAAAGTTGGAGGCAGAGAGACCAGAGTACTCAAGAATTACCCAGTAGTCTATAAAATCTGACATAACTGGTTAGGACAACCGCATTAGTATCTATAATTCTTCCATTCAAATTCAGTAAGTAATTGTTGAGAATATTCTCAAACTAGCATGGTATCAGGCAAATGGGTTACCTGTCCTCATCAAGCACGTACTCTACTGGGGAAAATGGGCATTGAACAAATATTTAAAAGTGTGCCATTGAGCATTACGAAGGTCAAATGCAAAGTACTTATGGTACATTTAACAGAAAGTTCTAAACTAACCTAGCCTTGGGAATCAGGAAATGATTTCTCAGCCGAGCCCTGAAAAATAATTCACTGTCAGTGAATCAGGGAAAGGGAAAGTGAATGTGCCAGATGAGGAAACAACGGGTACAAAGGATGTGATGTGAGAAAGAGCATGATGCTTTTAAAGAGCTTAAAGGAGCCCAGTATGACTAAAATGTGAGAGCAAGAGGGGAAGAGAAGGCATGGATGAGGGCAAGCTCATGCACAGCTTATGTCATGACAGACTGCAGTTCCTAAGTCATGATAAAGACATGATAGAGACTGCTTTCCGTATGTTGTGATCGAGATTGCAGTCTATATGCTCAAAAGGAAATGGGAAATCATTGAAGGAGTTCATACAGGGACATAAGGTGATTAGATATTAGATATAAATTAAATATTGGAATAGGAAGGTAAGTGGAGCCCACTCAGACCACATGGCTCAGAGGACTGGAGCAGAAGAGCAGAGGTATGCTAGAGTGTATTAAAAATGTTGTGCCTAGAAGACAGAAAAGTTGCAGGCTGTTGAAGATATCCATTTGCTGAATAAATGAATGAATGATGGGTTGGAAGAAGGAGGAGAAGGGATAGAGATCTTTTCGGACACTGTTACTGTGTTTTCAAGAGGGAGATGACAGTTACTTGAATTTTAGTGGTACCACTGTGAATGAAAAAACAAACAAACAAATACAAGAGCCTAGAATTATTTAAGAAGGAACTGGAAGAGACTCAATGTTTGAATAAATAAAGGGAGGTGATTAAGAAGGAAGAGCTAAGGACAATATTCATGTCGCTGGCTTGGTATTAACAGATAATGCCTTCCATGAAGAAAAAGAATAAGCAAAAATGTATGGAGATTTAAAAACACCATGCATAGCATGTAAGCCTTTTTTTAATCCTGTTGGGTTTTGTAAGGAATTTTGAGATGACTAAACCCAACCCCATCATTTTATACATGAGGAAAATGCAGAGTTAAGTGATATTGGCAAGGTCTCACAACTGGTTAGTGACAAAACTGACTAAATAGACCTCTTGAATTCTATATACCCCAGCTCTTTTCTCTGTATCTTTGCTTCCTAAAGTGTGACCCACAGACAGGAAAGCATCGGCATGAATGGGGCTCTTACCAGACATGCAGATCTAAAGCCCTATCCCAGATCTCCTATATCTGATTCTGCATTTCAGCAAGATATCCAGGCAATTTGTTTGCACATTAGAGTTTAGTCTTACTGTTCTACATCACACATCCCTATTTTGTATGTAGAAGTCCAAAACTAAATCTACAAGAGACCATTCTTTATAGCCACAAGACAAATACATTTCTTTTTCTTTTTCTTTTATATAACCCAGCACCATAAATCTCAATTTTGTGTTCAGTAAAAAGGACCATTCTGATAGTGCCAGGGGGCTGCTTTTACTCTTAAAAAAGAAAGGTTAAAAATCTCAGCCATTTTTTCTGTGTCAGAGGATGTAATTGAATATAGCTATGAGCTCAAGATACAATCAATCTGCTATTTATATCTTAAATTGATCTTAAGGATAAAGATAACACAGTTGATCTCTTAGATGTTGCTCGTTTTGTAACTCATCCTTGACACCAATCAAATTAATTCTGGACAGACATCTTGTCCCCAATTATTTGTTGTTAGAAAGAAAATCCTCTTTGCTCTCAGAGGCTGTGCACACTCTCCAAATCCTCTGTTCTGCACAACAAGCCTTCGGGATATGTAACTGGTTTTCATAGAAACTGGTTTGTTTGCCTTGAAATCAAACTTTGCAGACTTTGCAGATGATGTTTTGGTTCATTGTTTACCCCATGCATGGGGGTAGCACAAGCTTTTGTTGTCTGTTTCCATATTCTGGCTCACTGGCCAACATTTCTTCCTTTTCTTTCCTCTTATAATTTTCCTTTTAAAAAATCTAATCTAGTCATTTTCTTCTAGTGTTCCAGTCTCTTGCCTGAGAGTAGCCAGGTGTACATCAATTTGTTGCTCAGAGGTTGTATTTCCATGACAAAGGAAGCCTCCTAAAAACACAGCATGGTCTTATTTGTCTGGGTTCCCCAGAACCTGGCACAATGTATTTGGACTCTGCAAAGACTCTTGAAAACAAGTGATGGGGAAACACACACACACACACACACACACACACACACACATCCCAAGCAGGCTTAAACAATATTAAACAATAAAGCAGGTTTTTTAACTCACTAAACTAAAAAGTCCAGAATATGTTCTGATTTGGAGGAAGACTTGATACAGTGGTTCAAACCCACCAAGGTCCATGTGTCTTCTTTTGGCAGCAAAATGGCTTTAGTGGTTCCAGGCTCCACAGCTTCATATCATATCATCAAGGAAACAAAGAGTCTCTCTTCTAGTTGCTCATGTGGAAGAGAAGGGAAAATCCCATTTCCAAGAAGCCAAATAGCTTCTTCTTATTTTTAATTGGCTATGATATGCTTATCCTTGAATCAATCTTGGTGTACATGGAGATAATCTATGCCGATTGGCGTAAGCAAACCCAGGATACTCCATGCCACCTTATTATGTGTACCAAAGAGGATATGTGTACTAGAGAAAAAATTTAAAGTTTTGCTAAGGAGTAGAACAGCAAAATAAAGATTTCCACTTGTTGAATGAATGAACAATTGAATTGGATTCATAGTGACTTTATAGTCCTTAAAACAGATCCAAGTCTTAAAATGTAATCTAGGAATGGTAAAAATTATTTCTTGGATAATTTCCAAGAGGAAAGAGATATAACAAAATCCTCATGTCATTACAAGAAAAGGTATCGATGTTTCCTCAAACCAATTCATCTGTTCCTCATCTCTATCCTCCTCTATGTGCAAGATTAGATTTGTGGTTCTTCCTCCTTGTTGCCATTTTTCTTTTCGTCAGATACTGCTTAAAACATGCTGTTATTTACAGTGTTCAAATCAGCTTCTTGTTTAGCTGCAAAATCTATCTTTTATACCATTCTCACAAATGTGTATATCACAACTTGAATATGAAGCTGAGTCCTCTAGAATTATAGAACAGAAGTCTGGCTTGTTTTCATTTTATTTGTTTTTCTTTTAATTATCTGCTGTTTCAGTGACAGTTGTCAACCACAGTAAATATATTCTTAACATGGATATAAATGTATTAAATGTCCATATATGAAGTTTCATACTCTGCTTCATTCTTGGACCGATCCCAATGAACTATGAAAATCCAATTTAAAAAATTACTATGGCATAACTAACTAAGACTATGTTCAACGTGACAGCACCAACACATTTTAGATATTTTTGGAGTTGTGGAATTGGTCATATACTCCAAAACTATGTTAAATATTTTGACAGAGAATGGTAGATACAGTCTACTTAAGACAACCACATTAGTTTTTTCTCCTCTCCTGGTTTAGTCTCCATATATTGAAATATAATTTGCTTTGCTTTAAAAGAGAATTGTTAGATTTTACAGACTATTCTGTGGTCCTAAGAGGTTATACTTTGGAGATGGATTTGGATTCAAATCTCACTTCTGCTACTTACTTGCTGTGAGGATGTAGGCAAGTTGCCTAGCCTTGCTAATTGCGATTTCTCTAAGAATTAAATGAGTTAATTCAGGAAGAGGCCTTAGTATAAACCTGAAACATGGTAGGCACTCAATAAATGCTATTATTAACTCTTAAATTCTCAGACATTCATCCCAAGCCCTTCCTAGAATCAGCGTAATTCATCTGTATGGGTGGGGATAAGGATGGGTGGACATACTTAGAGATATATTTGGTTATTACACAGTAAATGTTTTGAGAACAGCACTTTCAGGGCAGAAAATTATAATTAATAACTTTTTAATAAATCTGTCTGAAAAATACCTGACGTTATATATCATATCTATACTGCAAGCCTAAACTAGCCACATATTTTTATAAATACTTACTAGAAAGCAGCCACACCCATCCCATTCATTTACACTGCTATCCTTGATTGTTTTCATGCTACAAAGGTAAAGTTGAGCAGTTGCAACAGAGACCACCTGACTTGCAAAGCCTAAATATTTAATATCTGTCTCTTTACAGAAAAAGTTTGCCAACCTCTGGGTTAGAATATCACTTAAGATCATTAAAAGGGGCTCTAGATGCAGTCAATAGATTGGTACGAATTACCTTCAAGATCCATTTCAACCATCTTCTGATACCACAAAAATATCCCAATATGATTTGTGGGAGACACAACCTAAAAGACAAAATACATTTATTTCATTTAGACTTTTTATAGCCACATGTAATAAGATTCTGAGTTCTCTGAAAGTAGAGCTAGAGACAAGCCTTTGTGAGCAGGTGGTTTATTTGGGAAGCCATACCAGGAAACAGCAGTGGGGAATCGGAAAGGTTGAAACAGGTTATGAGGAAAAGGATGTTATTGAGTTGATCACTGCTGTGAGCAACTGAAGCTCAATCCTTAAGGATTCCCTGAAGAGCTGTGTAAAATGCAACTAGAATGCCCATTTGAGGCTGGAAGAAGGGAGCATTTGTCCATCAGCTTTGATCTTTCATCGGGCAAGCCCCTCATGGGGTTAACACTTCTAGATCTAGGTTAACATTCCTAGATTTGTGTATGCACCAGTGCCAAGAGGATTTCCACACATTTTCCCCAACTCAGCCACATAGAAGGTCCAAGCTCAGAAAGTGAAAGACACGATGTGGCTGTGGGAGGTGAGTGAGGTGCTATCAGGCTGCCCCAACATGAAGCCAGCTGCCTAGCAACGGCTGGAGTGAAGGTCAAGAAGACATGAAGCAGGGCAGAGGAGGTGTCCCACAGAGTCCCTGATATTCATGGAGTGCTCAGGGTGTGTAAATCACTGGGTGGGAAATGCTTTCCCTTCCTTATCCCATTAACTCTGATACCAGCACAATGAGCTGATAGGTTTCCCTGAACCATTGTTTATGGTTAAAGAAATTAATGAGGAAACTTATGTTAGTGACACTAAATAGATAATAATTTCCATAATAGCACTTAATATTCATTTCATGCAATTTTATAAGATAATAGCTAATTCTGTAATTCCTGTACTCAATTGCCTCAATCCCCACAAGAAATATTCCAGGTGGGTAAAATTGTCACCTATATTACATGGATGAGTACCCTGAGGTTTAGAGAGATTAAGAAACTTGCCTTAAGATACAGCTAGTAAATGGCAGAGTTTAGTTGAGACTCAAACTCAGATTTCTAGGACTTCATGCTCTTAAACATTTTCCTAATCTGACTTTTAAAAACCTTTACAATTTCCTCTTGGCCAAACACACATCTATCCCTGAATACATTTTCTGTGAGCGTGTTAATGATCCCTACACTATGGCTAGCCTGTGCACTCAATCCAGGCCAGTCAATAAAAAGATTGAAAACTCCAATATGTTTATCATTTAATCGGTTATTTTAATCACTTGTTATTGATTAGATGACTGGAGAATAATGTACATCCAAACTAAATTATAATCAATGAATATGTTAAAGTCTCTACTGGTTTTTGTGGGCTTTTAGACTTTCATTATTTAGCTTCTAAGTGTTAGAACAACGATTCAAGTCCATGAATAGTATTTAAAAACACATTAATTCATTGGAAAGTGATTTTCATGGAACAGCATACTATGGCTTTACATGTGATAAAGGAGCAAAAGGCAGTGTCCGAGGATGGAAAGATAAATAAGGTCTCACAGTGGCCTGGGGCAATGAGAATAGTCCTGACTCTAGAGTCAGAATTTATGAGTTCAAGGTCCAGCCCCACCTCACCTGGGGTCCCAGACAAGTCCTTTAACCCCTCAAAGACTGTTTGCAGATTTTCAAGATGAGATACAGTATAACTGCAGACTATTATAAAGGTTCAGATGAAATAATTTACTTGAGAACATTAGGTAAACCTTAAGTACGATATAAATGTAAGGGGTACCTTTTGGTACCTTTGAATACAATCAGCAGATTGTGCTTTCAAAGGTAATGCACCTACAGGAAGAAATTTGAGAGCTGAAAAGCACTGAGGTTTACAAACTGCCGGGCAATCTGTCAAGACTGGATAATTATGGTTACTATTTATATTTCAATGGGACACTAGTTGATGGACTTGGTCCTTGAGAACATTAGCATTTTTTCTTTTTCTTTTTTATTGTGGCAAAAAAATGCATAACATAAAATCTATCATCTTAACCAGTTTTAAGTGTACAGTTCAGTAGAGTCAAGTATATTCATATTGTTGTAAATCAGACGTCCAGAACATTTTCAGTTTGCAAATCTGAACCTCTATGCCTGTTAAACAACTCTTCCTCCCACTCCTAGTCCCTAGTAATCATCATTCTACTTTCTCTTTTTATACATTGCTTACCTTTATGGGATGCTTACCATGTGCCAAACATTTTCTATTCTTTCCCATATTATTGAGAAATCTACCTTCTGCTAACTGAATGCACAAAGATACCATAAAAGAATTGATTTTATCAGTTTTTTTTTTCTATACTTACAAAGTCATTCAAAATGATGCCGGTGATATTTTTCTTCCTATTTCTGGGTAAAATGTTCTGCTACATGATTCTAGAACTTGAATCTTCTGCATTTGGATTTAGATTCATCAATGGCCTGTGTAGGTGGGAAAGTGAGTCAAAACATGCCTAGAGAACAGGAATGCCCTCATCCTGCAAAAGGACCAACTGACAGGTAGGGTTGGACTTCAAGGAACTCCTCTGAGAATCTTAGGCTTTCTTTATCCCTAACTCTGAAATGTCAAAGGAAATGTTTCTCCCTGCCAAAGATCCAGGACAGAGAAGAGATGACCTGCTTGTTCTCCATCTCAGAGCAAAAGAGCCCACAGGGAAGTGGCATTGGTTAAAATAAACTTTATGTGATGTTTTTCCAGGAAAGCACATGCTGACTCTGACATTGCTCCTGATCCTGATTCTTTTGTCAAATTCTGCTTGTATCTTCCTCGGTAGGTGATTTACTTCCTCCTTTCCTTTATAGGATCTTTCCCAAGGTTCCTGGCCTCCTTCATTTTATATTCTACCAGGTTTGGAATAGAGACTTTGGGTGATATGTTCTTCCAGTTCATTCACAGGGCTGAGTTAGAAACAGGCCAGACTGTTTCTAATCTCTCAAATTCAACACACAAATATACACATATACATGCACACACACTGGCTAAGACACAACTGGCAACATGTGGATAGACTCTGACTTACAGATATGTTTTATTATTGTTACTGTGTAAGAACACAACATGAGATCTACACTCTTAACCAATTTTTAAGTGTACAATATGGTATTGCTAACTATAGGGACAGTGTTATACAGCAGATCTCTAGAACTTATTTATCTTGTAAAACTGAGACTTTATACCCATTGAACAGCAACTCCCCATTTCTCCACCCTTCCAGCCCCTGATGACCACAATGCTACCCTCTGATTCTGTGAGTTTAACTATTTCAGATACTTCACACAAGTGCAACCATGCAGTGTTTATCTTTCTGTGACTGGTTCATTTCATTTACTATGATGTCCTCAAGCTTCATTCATGTTGTCACATTGAAGGATTTCCTTCTTTTACTACTATCATGTGATCCAGCAAGCCCCCTTCTGGGTATTTATCTAAAAGAATTGGCATGAGGATCTCAAAGAGATATCAGCACTCCAGCATTCATTACGGCACTATTCACAATAGCCAGGATGCAGAAACAACCCCAATGTTCAACAACAGAAGAATGGATAAAGAAAATATGGTACACACAATGGAATATTATTCAGTTATAAAATAGATGTGTATGGGGTCTTTTTTAAATTGGTACAGAGGTTTGGGTTTTATTTTTTTGTTTTTACTTTGAATTAATCTTCCAACATTTAAAAAATTGAATATTTTATCCATATACAAGGTGAGATTTCGGCCTTCTCTTGGAATATTTGTAGCTTTATAATATTGATCCACCCTCTAATATGCTGATAGCCCATGAGAGCTGAGAAGGAGGTGTCATTTTAGACTAGATTAGTGCTCTTTAATATATGACCAGCTCCTCTGGTCTGTTTTCTGTCACAATTCCTGGCTAGCCCCAGTAATATGAAAGTTTGATATCTTTTAGTTAATAAACCTTGTTTTTACCTCCAGAAACTATGTGTCCCTTTGTCTGAGTCATCAGCCCCCAAGAAGAAAGCAGAGTCAGTTACAATCTCTGCCTATCCTTTGCCAGTGACAAAAGCTTTTTTAACATTACTTAGGCTGACTTAGTCCCTTTTGATTAAATATGAGGACATAGAAGGTACTAGAATACAAGTTTCATGAGGACAAGGACATTTATTTTCTTCTGGATCTGCAGTGCCTAAAATAGTGCCTACACATAGTAGGTGACCCATGAACAGTTGTTGAATGAGTAAATAAACTGAATTCATATGATATGCAGAGGTCTTCAACTCCTTAAGGTAGAAGAGGGATATTCTATTTAGTTTTGTTTGAAAATCATTCTAAATCTTTCATTTGTGACTGAGATCCTATATGTTGGCCAAAGAGGAAAACCAAAGGTCTATACCATTTGATTTCTATACAAAGAGAATTAGTAGGTAAAGCAATGGGGAGTTAAACTGTTTAAGTTCAAATTCTAGTTCACCACTGACAGCTGTGTGACCTTATTATGCTTTCAATATATCTATATCTGTGTCTGTCTATCTATCTCTCTATCTATATATATATATATACACACACACACACACACAGTGGTACTTACCTCATAGAGTCGTGATGTTAAATGAGACAAACTATGTAAAGCATTTTAGCAGAGTATTCAACACATAGTATGTGCTTGATAAATGCTAAATGTTAATGTTGCCATACCTTGAAGCTCATTTTAAAATAGAGGCTAGTAAATCATTTTATCTGGAGCAGAGAATTCATATAGATTAGTAGTGGAGTGGGGAAGAGAGAGTGCTAGAGCTAAGTAGGGAGCCAGAATTCAGTATTCTAGGCAGTGAGAGTTATGCAGTGTGCTGAAACAGCAAAATGGTTTACCCCTTCTCCGCCCCCACCAACACACACACACACACACACACACACACACACAGACACACACACACACACACACACTATGGACTAGAAGGATTAACCTGGGAGTAGCAGAGGGTAAGCTGAATTAAAGGCAGGCCCTACCTCTGGTCTCTCTATGTACTGAAAAATGTAGATTCCGGGTTTTCTTTTGCTTGTACTTTGTCATGTATGTAGAAATTATTCTAATTTTCTTTAGTTTGAGAAGTTTGATTTAGTTCTAAAAGGTTAATTAGTTCCCAGATTTGTAAATTAGGCAAAGCCAGGGGCTCTGGCTCCTTCCCTCCGAGTCAGGACAATCTGCATCAGCACTTCTCAGAATAATACACCAATCAAGGAAAGAAATTTTACCCATTCACTTTGCTCTCTCTATGGTACTCAAGCCTTTCAAAATAACAGGCCCTTGTGACCAAGAGGTCATCTGGAAAACTATCTTGGGAGCTCTTCAAAGTCAGCTCTCTCAGCACCTTTCTTTATGACCCAGTGAGCAGAGGAAAAGCAAAGAAGAACACATTGTTTCGAGGTCCCTTTCAAGCACTGCTCTACTTGGTATCTCTCCATCCATAGACAAAAAATTCAGTTAGGTTCCGTTTTTGGTTTTTTGGTTGTTTCTCTGGAACTAATAAAAACTATTTCCTAGAGTGGAAAACTATTAAACTGGAGGCATCTTAGAGTTTTTTCCAACCAAATACCCAACGAAGAAAACCTCTTAATAAATAGCATCCTGAGAAGTGATCTGGTTTTCTGAAGAAAAGGGAGTTAATTCAATTTTACATCCAGACCATTAGCCCTTCATTCATGCATATTGTATCCATCCACCCAACAAATATATATATTGACTATCTAGTTTATTCCTGGTCCTATCTATATGGTTTTGAACAACACAATGTCCCAGCTGACAGGAAACATATATATTAATATCATATGCCAGTCCATGACTGATGCCTTTTGTAGGCTGTATAGAATAATAATTAGCAGTTTGAATTCTGGAGCCTTACAGACCTGGGGTAGAATCTCATACTATCTATCTGGTCTTGGATAAATTTTTTAATTTCTCTAAGCAGTAGCTACTTTACCAGCAAACTGGAAAAAGTGATAGCATCTATCTCACATATTGTTGAAAAGATTAAATGAAAGAATGCATGTCGAGTGATTACCATTATAGTAGGGACATAATGAGTGGTCAATAAATGTTAGATATGATGACAAAAGTGATGCCTATTGCAAAGATACACTAATCATTGATTCTCACTTTTCAGAATAGCTCATTCCAGTAATAGATTCTATCCTTGCTTCACCTATCACATATCTGTAGATATTTTTAGCATATCTGGCCATGAACTAACAAAGAAGAAAGAAAGAAAGAAAGAAAGAAAGAAAGAAAGAAAGAAAGAAAGAAAGAAAGAAAGAGAAGAAGGAAGCAAGAAAGAAGGAAGGAAGGAAGGAAGGAAGGAAGGAAGGAAGGAAGGAAGGAAGGAAGGAAGGAAAAATGAATACTCCATGTTTTTAGAATAGGTATGGAAGTAATAGATCCAATCTGTAAACTTGAATTCATCAATATCATCAAACTGCTGTGAAAGTATGAGCTAAAATATTTAAAAGATTGATTGCTTTAAGAGATTTCCATTTTTTATTTGGGATGGATAGTGATAATAATCAAATCAAAGAAACTACATAACATCTAATCAATTAGGCATCAGTAATCATTAAAAAGATAAAAATTAATTTTCTGGCTCTAAATAATATTTATTATTCTCAAAATGTTGGTCAGTGAACATGATTTTATTCTAATTCAAAAACCAAACAGTCAAGAAGCACTAGAATGAGAGAATAATTTAGACAAACTCTTAACTTACAAATTTCTAAGTTGTCTTTGGACATCTAATGAGAATTAATGGCATATAAGATTTTTTTTACTATTATGTTAATAAATACTTCACTTTTCTTTCTGAAGATTTATTTTTCTTTCTTTTAATACGAAAGGGAAATGACTAGCTTTAGAGAGAGCTAAAGAAGTGGCCAATTATACTGTATGATTTTGGAGGCCAAAGAGGTTCTACATATATAATGTTTCTCCTCTACTTAACCTGAAATTCCAGTCAGTTCCTTTAATTAGTATTTGAAACTCAAATTTTCATGGAAAAGGTAGGCATTCAAGCTATTATCAAGTGTTTATATTTTGATGTGAATAAACTTATTTATTTAGTCTGATTATATGGGAATACATTTAATATTCTCATTGACCAAGAATCAAGCAGGATTGGAAAGAACAACTGAAAATCTCAGTCCTCTTACCGGCAAAAAAATAGTCCATTCTCAAAGTTTCATACACAAACTTAAATACACACACATATATTTTTACATAAATGTGGCCATATTATACATACTGTTCTTCCATGTATTTTTTTCACAATCTATTTTGATGATCCTTCTGTGTTTGTGTTTGTAGGGCCTCTATTTTATGCATGCAGAGTAGTGATGATTTATTTAACCACTTTCCTCAATAGTGAACATCAGATTATTTCCAATTACTTGCTATTTCAAAGAGTCCTGAAATTAATGTTCTTATGTATATGTGTCTTTGTGTATATGGATGATATTTTCATTAAGATAAATTTATATACTCCAAACATAAAATTGCAATAATACTTATCGCATTTAAAATTTGATAGATTATGTCAAATCCCCTTCCAAAACATTTCGTCAGTTTAGAATCTCATTTTATTTGTTAAGAATTCTGCAAGTAACAAAAAAAAAAAATGCTAATTAAAAGTAGTCTAAACAAATAGGGTTTATTTTTCTCACAAAATAGTAGGTCTGGAGTAGCAGCTACTGGTATTTGTTCAATGGCCTAAAAATATCATAGCTGCATATCTGTGAGTTCCTTGGCCTTTCTCTTATGATGACAAGATGACAGCCATTGCTCTGGGCATCATGTCTACATTCAAAACATAATGACGCAGAGAAGGGAGAGAAGGGAGTTACCTACTACAACTCTTCCTTCTTATCAGTAAATACTCACTTTCTTATACACCTCCACAGTATATTTAATGTTTATTAGACCTCCACAGTATGTTTATTGATTAGAAAAATGTCACATGAACACCATGGCTGCAAAGAGAGCTGGGAAAATGAGTATTTGTATTTCTAGTCTCTAAAGTTGAGGCAAGCAAAGGAGAAAGTGGTGGGAAATGGGTATGAGTTAGCAAAATATCAGAGTTTTTTAGGCCCATAAAGGTATCTGAAAATGCCCATTTTATGGCATTCTTGCCAACATTAGAAAGCTCAAGCTTTCTTAATCGTCTTATGACGTACAAAAAGATATATCTGCTTGTTAAAATTTTATTTACCTGATAATCTATGTTCAGCATCTTTTTAATTTATAAAAAGGAAGTACTTGTGTTTTAATCAAAAGAATCAATAAATTAGAATGCAGATAAACTAAGAGTGTACAGTTTATAGATTTTCCAAGTATTAGCAAAATATATGAATTAAATATTACTATCTATTTAGAATAAACTTTAATTAGATATCTGGTATAACTGAATCTCCAGTGCAATTTGCCTGTTTTAATAAATATAATTTAGACTTTTATGTATTACCTTGAGGGAAAGTCTGAGTTATGCTGGAAAAAAACTAGAGAATTCATAAATCTATCTTTGAAAACATTCAATGGGAATATTAAGGGATTTACATACCTAATCTGCCTTTACTACTTGTCTCATACTTTATAATAAAAATCAGCCTTCCCAAATTACCTAAGAGCTCCAGGTGGGAGAATTTCTATGAAATTAAATAACTTCTGCCCCCAAAGTGGGCAGAAGTTAAAGTTGTAGACTCTGGAACCAGAATGCCTAAGTTGGAACTCCAACTCCACTAGTTAGTATCTATGTGACCTTAGACAAAGCTGTTATCCTCTCTGCATCTCAGTTTACTTTTATGTAAAGTAGGACTAGTAATAGTGCATATCATAGATGGTAACTGCATATTAAATGAATTCATACATATAAACATATCTATGCCTGTTATGCAGTAAGTGTTCAAAAATTCCAGCCATTAACTACAGCATGCTTCCTACTAAACACCACAGATAACCTTGGAAAATTATTAAGCTCATGTTTTTACATGCCATCTCTGTATGTAACATGAAAAAAAACCCACATAAGGTATGTCTCAACTGTAATACAATTTTTATAATTTTTGAAACTAGAATATAGGCATATAAAGCACGGAGATTCTCTAATATTTAGTGGCAATGCTTATCATGATACTTCTATGAGTTATCTATTACTGTAAAACAAACTATCCTAAAGCTTCATGACCAACAACAAGTAAAAATTATTATTTCTCAAGATTCTGGGTGGTAATTGGGAAGTCCTGCTGGTCTCACTTGGGCTTACTCATGAAGCCAGTCTGCTAAAGAATCAGGCAAGGGCTGGACTCAGCTGAGGCTTTTCACCATGTGGACTTTCATCCTAGCCTTGCCGCCTTCCTTGAATGACGATCTCAGGAAAGCATTCTAAAATGGTAAAAACCAAAAGCTGCAAGGCTTCACATGGCTGAGCTTTGGAAGTCATCTGCATATTCTGTTCGGCAGAGCAAGCAACAAGGCCAGCTATGTGTAAGAATTGGGAAAACTAGTCTGCACCTCTTGATGGGACTAACTTCAAAGTCACATTGCAAAGCGTGGGAGGAATTGATGCATCCATGTTTGAAACAATCTACTGCACACTCCAATGTTTCTATTTATTGTAAATGAGCGAAATGGAAAAGAGTTTTGGTTTGGTCTGTTCTTTTTTGTGTTTATTATAAGCTTTATTTATTTTGATCCTGTGATTTTTCTGTGAAGAGATGTATTAGATGTAAGTTTACAGATGAGAAAACTGAGGTACAGAGAGGTTAACCTATTACTACCCCTCACCACTTAATGGAAAACTCTCTTTTATATATCTCTGTCCTAACCTGCTGGGCAGCACAGGGAGAGATTTTGAGCTGTTTAGGAGAGAGATGATCAAAAAGGGATATTAGAAGAATAAGACAGGAAGAGCAGATAAATACAAAAATAATCTGCCCATTTCAAGATTTTCTTAGAATCTGCCTTTTTGTATTATTCAGAGGGAGGAAATTAGGCATCTACTGTAATACAGAAAATACACTTTTGCAGGCCAAAAGTAACGTGTCAATGTAGCAAAATTTACTGAGTAACTTATTCAATACAAGTGGTCAACAAACACTCATCTGCAGTGTCCTGACTTTGAAAAGGTTGAGCATAAAAATAGTAAATATGTATTTATATGTAGTAAACAGTGTGTGTATATATCTACATATATATAGTAAATACTGTGTATATGTAATAAATACAATGTGTGTATACATATAGTAGATATAGTATATATGTATAATGACATTTTTAGATAAATCAGGTGGGTGTGCTTCGGATGATAGACCTCATCTTCCAGGAATGTAAACATAAGAAGGTTTGACTTGGCTTGTGCAATGCATCTTCACTGGATGAATTCACTCTCTCCACCCACCTTGCATTTCCCCACCCTATCGCTCCCCACCTCCATAATAAATTAACTTTCTTACCTGTGTGTTCGCTCTCATGGCCTGACATTGCTCAGCTTATCAAACTAGAAAATAACTGTATAAGCAAAAGGTCTCTCCTCAACAAGACCAAGAAATTTATTAGAAATGTGAGTCGTAAAACCATTAGTATCAGCCTCAAAGATCTGAAGGCTTAAGGCTTGTAAGAAAACTCAGAAAGATTAGATTTTTGTTTATAAAAATTTCATGTCCTAAATGAGAATGGTCTTCTCTCAGAACATGTTGGCTCTCACAGACTCAGATATTGAAACAAGTCCATCTGTGGCGAGGGGCACAGAGACCTTAGCTGCTTACAAATGGTAATGACACCTATTTCCGCAGAAGGTCTTTGCCGTGGAGTCAAATGAATATGCTGTTGAGAAGAAGAAATGGTTTAGTTTCAATTATTAAAATTGCTTATTGACCACAACAAATGCAGTGGCTAGGATATCGTCTTCCATATCACATGGGCAGGGTGGAATACAAATCTTTATTTGCTACTTCAAAGAGGGGACTTAGTGATAGAAATTTTGGGTCCTGTCGGAGAGGCCAGAGTGATGTCTGAAAGGGAGAGTTCATAAAATCCCCCGCTCTGATATTGTTGGGGACCACAATCCCTTCGAACAATAGATACCCCAATGCCACAGGGGCTGAATTATTCCAATTATTAGGCAGTGGAAGCAAATTAACAGAAACCACATTGGAAAAGAAAGATAAGTTATTCTCAGTCACGGGAAATTTCTAGTGTCTCTTGGGAGTAGAATTACTTAGGAAAACAAATGAAATTGAATATGATAGCTTTGTGACATAAGTTTAATTTATGCCTACAATTTAATTGAGTTGACTGATAGCCAAGCTTATTCAGTCAGTTTGGCACATAACAGCTTGAATGGCAATTGGTCAATTTTTGCACACTACCCTTGTTCAAAACAAGACCCTATTTGGAGTCTCTAAGTCTCCCTTTTACAACTCCCCAAACTTATTTGGTGCTACATTTTGTGCATGCAATTAACTAGCATTAGAAAACCCTGATTAAAACATTATGATTAATTCAAGCACATTCATTTCCACATCATCAGTTCTGTTCATTTCAATCTGTGCTCACTGCATCTTTTTAGCCACTGCTTCTTTATTTAAATAAAAAATCAAAATATCATCTCTATGCAGAGAGGGGGAAAACTGGGGTACTGTAGGGTTGTGTTTTGATCTATTTGTAGGTTCTTCAAGAGCTGGTAGTCTATAAATTTATTTATGCTAAAAACATTTTTAGACTTGAATTTTACATCCAACATGAATTTCAAAAGAACTTCAAGCAGTACATTTCTCCTTCATTTCAGTGTCAAGTATCAAAATTGTATTTGATGTCCAAGGAACTTGTAAGATCTCTATTTTCCTTTGAGGAAGGAAGGTCATAATTTTCCACTATCAAAAAGGACTTAAAGTCCCAATTTCTATATTTTCTTCATAAGTGCTCTCTCTTTCACTTTGACTGTTCTACTCTCCAACTTCTTTTCCCTTCCTGAATGGTTTTTCTGTCCGAGACTCCTTGGATTTCTTCACTAAAGTTACCCTGCACATTGTCATCTATCCCTGATGAAGAAGAGAAAGTTGTCTGCTGGATAAAGTGGCAAAAGTTTAACTGAAAATGGAATTGATGAGCTGACCTTGAGGGAGATAAAGTATTCAGAATATGAGCTCACCCACTAATAAATGTGTAGGAATGGGGAAATGTCAGCCACACTTTCTCATATATAGTAATCCCTTACAGGTTTTTCTACTCCAATGTGCCCTGATGAGCCACATTTAGGTTGGCACTTGTTTGCTCTGTTCTTTGAAATCATGGCATTTTGAGAAGGCAGTATTTGACAATGCCATGAAGACTATGCTCAGGGCATTTTCAACATTGCAAAAAATTATTCACTCAGAATTTATTTCTCCTGATATTACCATTAACTCCTCCCTTCCATCAAGAAGACCTGAAATGATAAAGGGACACAATTACACCAGAGAAATGACTGACTTGGAAACTGCTCCAGTCATGACCACACACCCCGCATTTTGAAAAATTTTGTGAGTAAATAACGTAATTATTATATCATATTGGCATTGTGTAATTTCTCCTATTCCCAGAAATCAAAACAACCATGAAAGAAAAACAGGTCAACACTATCAAAACCATAAAACTCAGTAGGATAATACATCTGAAAGTGATTTCATGAGAGGAAATTCAGAGATATGCTTCAACAAAGGCATGGGCAGTAGGAGCTTGTATATGTGCAGGTACAGGGGCAGGGGTCCTCAAAAGAGTTTAATCATGTAAATGTCTACTGTCAAATAAAAGTTATTTTCCATAATTCATGCACCAATATTTTTTATGCCACAGAACACTTTCAGTGGATGATAACTACATGGTGAAATTTTAAGGTGTTTCAGATAGTCTTGTAAGACTATAATGTCCTGAATCCCCTCTCTTTGGGCTTTTGAAAAAAGTGAAAACATTTTTATTTATTAGTTTAAGGCATAACATTATCAAAGAGAAAATGTTATTACATAATTATTTTATAGTATTATAAAATTTTATTTTATAGTATTATAAAAGTATTGAAAAGTATTATATAGCATATACTATATAATATATATTATAGTACTATATACTATATATTATATATATATTCTAGGTATATTCTATATACTATACTATATACTATATTTTATATATATTCTAGTTATATTCTATATCTAGAATATATTCACAAGATTAATCAATTATTATCCACTCTCATGTAGGAATGAGTTTGTACAAGGGAGAACATTGGACTAGAAGATAGACAAATCAGATATAAGTCCAAATCCTGCCTCCTAACTCTTCGAACAGCCTTGAGTTAACATAATTATTCTTTCTGAATATCAGCAACTCTGTCTGGAAAATGGAAATGTAAAAGATAGATGTCGAGTCTCTATAAGGACTACTGTGGAGATCTAAAGAGATAATGGCTGTGGGTGAATTTTATAACAGTGCAGAATGGTTTCATTATACACGAGGGTTAGGTTCTAAAATTGGTACATGAAATGAAAATCAGTTAAAATCAAAATTACCTGTGGGAAAAAATTGTTTAAATATCCTTTAAAGCAAAGGATTTATGGTAGGGTTGTCAAACTTCACATATATAAACATATTAAGAAAGTATTTGTTATTTATTTACAATTCAAATTTAACAGGGTGTCATCATTCATTTGGGCTGCTATAATAAAATACCATAAACTGGGTGGCTTGGAAACAACAGAAATTTATTTCTCACAGCTCTGGAGCCTGGAAAGTCCAAGATCAAGGCACCAGCAGATCTGGTATCTGGTGAGGGCTGTCTTCTGGCTGTAACCTCACATGGTGGGAAATCGACAAGGCAGATCATGGGGGCTCTTTTATGACAATATTAATCCTATTCATGAGGCCTCAGCCCTCATCTAATTACTTCCCCAAAGCTCCCCCTAATACCATGACATTGGCGATTAGGTCTTCAACATATACATTTTGAGGGGCTCAAACCTTCATTACAGTGTTGGACATCCTGTATTTTATGTGACAACTTTAATTTATGGCTACTTCACTCACCTTGAGAGAGCTAATATGAGCATCTCTCAGTAAGTCCAATACAATCTGCATTTTCTCCACTCGTAGAACAGATCTATGTTTCTTCACTTGAGAACTAGGTGGAGAAAATTGGCGTAAGATCCAGAGTGTATGAAGGATTTTCACCTTTGGACTGCAGACGGACTCACACTTAGTGAGGGGAGGGTTTGTAAGCAAAGAGGCACACAGCACCTGGGAGAAAGAAGAGCAGATTCATTTCTTCCCTCTCCTGTCCATTTTAGGTCATACGCTTAATGAATGGAAGGGAAGAATGAACTACGGTTTTTGTTTTTTCTGTTTGTCTTGGTTAAGTGTGTACAAGTAATATAAGTTAACGTACAACATAAGGGTTGTATGAAGTGTCATAAAATATCAGAAAATTTTACTGTGGCGACTACTAATCAAAACTCTATGTGTAAACTCCAAAAGAAAAGAGAACTTTGCATTTAAACTAAAGACACATCTTGGTGATTTTTGGTCAATCCTGAAAGCCAATAATACCACATCCAATAGTTCAACTTCAACTTCAACCAAGTCACAATTACTGTTTGAAACCTTACTTACTAGCCCTGAATTTTCTGCAACAGTATTATTATGCAGTAAATACTCCAGGATGAGCATGAAGATCTTTGCACACCTTGTTATCATACATCAGAAACGCAGGAAAAAAGTATCGGGCACACACATTCATTATCTTGACAGCCTGCCATCAAAAAGGAATCCTTCAAATAGAATTTTAATACATGTACTATGGAGATTACAAAACATCTCCCCTTCACTATCCAGATAATAAATTATCAGATAATCGATTATAATCCACAAATAAGTTAGAAAGAAATTTATTTATATATTTATTTATTTAAAATTGACAAAATTATATATATTTATAGTTCACAAAATGATGTTTTAATATGAATACATTATAGAATGGCCAAATCTAGCTATAAAATATCTTTACAAGAAAGTGCATTACTATTGTTGCTTGTTTAAAAAAAATTCCCTGTCTTTTGAAACCAAATTACTGTAATTAAGGACTCATCAAGCATGGGTAAAGTGTTACTAAAATTATTAATTATATAGCTGTAAAAGAACATGGTATCCCTAATTGTTATATTGGCTTTAAAATACCTAATTTACTTTATTTAAAATTCAAAATATTTATTATACATTGTTTTTAAAAACTAGTTCATGCAACTTACCAAAATAGTCAATGTGTATCTATGTCAGTTTTCTTTTTTATTTGATTCTATTTACTTTAGCACATTCGGTCTATTGTCAAAATATCCACGATGTATACAGTGGTTTCCACGTAGGTGAAATCCTAACAATTGAGCAGCTGCCACAATCTGAAAAGTGTCCTTCACTTCTCTGGGCCTTCTACATCCGTAAAACGGGAGAGGAGAGGATGTGTGAGACTTTCCTAAGTTTCCTCCAATTTCTAACATTCTTTAACGTGGTTAAAGTTGGTCTGAAATTATCAACTCTGTTCTCTGAAAAGCTTGAGACTAAGTGGTGTCAAGGCTAGACTTCAGCAAACGTTTTAGCAGATGCAAAACTAGGCCTGTGGATATAAATCAAAACAGTTCTTTTACTCTTTCAGGAGCTGTGCCAGTGTGATCAGAATGCTGCTGAAGAATCTGTGACGTTCCAGGGAAGTTTCCACAAGCACCTTCTTTTCTCATAGGCCAAATAGCAGCCCATATCTTGGGCTTAAGTAGTCACATATTTTACTATCTCAGCCGAATAGCCACCATAAGGTGCATGTACACACGAGAGAGGGAAAGAGAGAAAGACAGACACACACACACACACACACACACACAGAGAGAGAGAGAAAGAGATTAAGCATTACTGATGTTTTACTTATTTGCCAATTTATTTTCATCACATCTTGATGAATCCAGAATCCCAAATAACTTGCAGTCTCCGTGGCCAGTTAACCTCTTCCACTGCTCAAACCTGTTTTACACTGCAGCAATCCTTCCATGCTCCATAAAAACATTTACAGTTTTTGCCTTGCAATTGTTGATTAAAAGTGTGCAGCCTTGAGCAACTATTTACTACATTAATCAAATCTGTAAGGCTCCTTGATTGTTAACTTGAGCTATTACTTTATTCAATCAATAATAATAATAATTTCTCTTGGTGTTGTGATCCATGTTATTTCTATCCTCTAACTTTGTTTATACTGATCGGCCCCTTATCATGGGATGAAAAGTGAGGTCTTTGATAACATGTTCCCATTTCCTTATAAATGTTTCTAAAAGGCTTGTATTGAAAATACATTTTTAAACTATTTTTAAAGTAGCCCCTTGCACTGTACATATCAAAACAATCAAAAGAGAAATTTGAATGACAAAGTCCATTGGTGAACTGAGAAAGCCCAGAGGTCATGATCGAGTTTCCCACTCTTCTCAGGTAGCCTGTTAAATGCCTACACATGCCCACTCAGCTTTCTCAGCCAGTCACATGTGTACTAATATGCTTCAAAGACATACACTGCATGACGATCTTTCAGTCAATAATGAACCACATATACGACAGTGGTCCCATAAGATAATAATGGAGTTGAAAAATTCCTATTGTCCAATGGTGCTGTGCTGTCGTAATATCATAGCACAATTCATTATTCATGTGTTTATGGTGGTTTTGGTGTAAATAAACCTATTATGCTGCCAATGGTGTAAAAGTATAGCACATGTAATTATGTACAGTGCATAAGACTTAATAAGGATAATAAATGACTGTGCTACTGGTTCATGTATTTACTATATTATACTCTCTATCGTTGTTTTAGAGTATACTCCTTCTACTTGTATTTTTTTTAAAAGTTATCTTTAAAACATTCTCAGGTAGTTCCCGTAGGAGGTATGTCAGAAGACATTATTATCCTAGGAGATGACAGTTTCATATGTGTTTTTGCCCCTGAAGATCTTCCAGTGCGGTGAGACGTGGAGGAGGAAGACAGTGATACTGATGATCCGGAGCCTTTGCGGGCCTAGGCTGATGTGTGTGTTTGTGTCGCAGTTTTTAACAAAAAAAAACTTTAAAAAGTAAAATAAATAAATAAAAATGTTTACAATAAAAAAAGCATATAGAATAAGGATATAAAGAAAAAATATTTTTGTACAGCTGTACCATATGTTTGTGTTTTAAGTTGTTATTGCAAAAGAGTCAAAAAGTTAAAATTTATTTGAGTTTATAAAGTAAAGAAGTTACAGTAAGTTAAGGTTAGTCTATTATTGAAGAAAGAAAAATATATTTTTACAAATATATTTTGTTTACACTGATCAGCCCGTTATGATGGGATGGGAAGTGAGGTCTTTGATAACATTGTACTTAGTGTAGCCTCAGTGTACAGTAGTGTCCCAGGCCTCCACATTCACTCACCACTCACTGACTCACACAAAGCAACTTCTGGCCCTGCAAGCTCCATTTACGGCAAGTGCTCTATACAGGTGCACCATTTGTTATCTTTTCTACTGTATTGTCACTGCACCTTTTCCATATTTAGATATGTTTAGATACACAAATACTTCCCAGTGTGTTACACCTACAGAACTCAGTATAGTAACATGCTGTACAGGTTTGTAGCCGAGGAACAATAGGTTATACCATATAGCTTATGGGTGTAGTAGGCTATACCATCTGGGTTTGAATAAGTATATTCTGTGCTGTCCACACAGCAACAAATCACCTAACAAAGCATTTCACAGAATGTATCCCCAACATTAAGCAATGCACAATTGAATATCACAGTGAAATTGTCTTTGACAATTATTTTACCATAAATTACTTTGCAAATTAATATAATTTCAGACTTCATCACTCTATGTGTCTTAGTTTCTTTCAACTACTATTAAAAAAACATAGACTAGGTGGCTTATAAACAACAGAAATTTATTTCTTAAAGTTGTAGAGGCTGGGAAGTTCAAGATCAAGGTGCCAGCAAATTCAGTGTCTGGTAAGGGCCCACTTCATTCACAGATGGCACCGTCTCACTGTGACCTTACTTGGCAGAAGGGGTGAGGGATCCTTTCCCCTCTTTTATAAGAGCATTGATCCCATTCATGAGGGCTCTGCCCTCATGACCTAATCACCTCCCCAAATCCCCTCCTAACACCATCACCTTCAAGCTTAAAATTTGAACATATGAATTTTGGTGGGGGTTGGGAGAGGACACAAATTTTCAGACCATAGCACTAAGAATACTTAAGAAACATTTATAAAATGATGAACCCAGGATGGCATTTTTGTTTTGTTTTGTTTTATTACATGTTCTCACTCCTATGTAAGAGCTAAAAATAAATAAATAAATAAACTCATGGCTATCCAGAGTAGAATGATGGTCACCAGAGGCTGGGAAGAGTAAGGGGTGGGGAAAGTGGGGATGGCTAATCAGCCCAAAAATAAAACAAGAATGACTGAGATCTAGTAGTTGATAGCACAATAGAATGACTATAGTTAACAACAATTTATTGTACATTTAAGAATAACTAAAAGAGTGGAATTGGAAAGTTCCTAACACAAAGAAAGAATGAATGCTTGAGGTGATGGATACCCTGATTACTCTGATTTGATCGTTACACATTGTATGCTTGTAGCAAAACATCACATATATCCCATCAATATGTACAACAATTATGTAACCACACTAACTAAAAATTAAAAAAAATTTTAAAAAACAGTAGTTAAGAAAAGAATTAGGTAACCTTCAGTCTTCCAAGCAGTTGAAAAGTATATTATATATTGTGTATACACTAAAAAATCCTTTCTGACTTTTTGCCTGCTTGCACTGTCAATTACTAAGAATGGAGTGCATAGAGTTCTAATTGTAGCTGGAATTACTATCATCTTTTCCACTGTTAAGTTTATTGTGGTATCAACATCAATATCATTTTCTGTCAAAAGCGTTAGAGATTCAAAATTATTCTGAATTTCCCTCATCGTTTCACTGGTTTTAAGCATATGCTTAAAATATCCTATTTTATTCAACAATTTGTGCTTCTTGTTGCAAGTGAAATTATTGTAATTTGAGGCAAAAAAAAAAAGAAAAAAATGAAAATCTCAATACCCAGAAATTGGGAATTTTTTTGTTACATGGGAACTGAATTTGAATATAGTCCCTTGTTTGTGAATAAAAAATTTGAATGAATATGCAGGAAGTTGAACTGGTTTGTGGAAGTTGATACTTTTTTGAATTTGTTAATCAGTACTGGTAGGATGGGAAAGCAAACCCTAATTTCTAAGGTAGTAAATGAACTTTTCTAAAACAGCAGTCTTAAAAAATAAAAAATGATGGTGAGGATGCAGAGAAAAAGGAGCTATTATACACTGTTGGTGGGAATATAAATTAGTACAGCCATTATGGAAAACAGTATGGACCTTTCTCAAACAAACTAAAAACAGAACTACCATACAACCCAGAAATCCTGCTAATGGGTAGGAAATCAGCATATCAAAGGGATACCTGCAACCCCATGTTTATTGTAGCACTATTCACAATAGCCAAGATATGAAATCAACATAAGTGTCCATCAGCAGATGAACAGATAAAGAAAATGTGGTACATATACACAATAGAATACTATTCAGCCATAAAAAAAGAGAAATCCTATAATTTGGAGCAATATAGATGGAACTGGAGGTTATTATGTTAAGTGAAATAAACCAGGCACAGAAAGAAAAACAGCACATATTCTCACTCATATGGGAGCTAAAATTTTGATCTCATGGAAGTAGAGAGGAGAATGATAATTAACAGAGATTGATTGAGAAGGGTGACAAAAGGCAAAAAGGTTGGTTAATGGGTATAAACATACAGATAAAGAGAAGGAATAAGTTCTAGTGTTTGATAGCACAGTAAGGCAATTATAGTTAATAAGAATATATTGTATATTTCAAAATAGCTAAAAGAGAATGTTTGAAATGTCCCCAACACACACGAAAAAATGATGTGTTTGAGGTGGATGGATAGCCTATTAATAAATGCCTGATTTGATCATAACACACTGTATGAATGTATCAAAATATTATGTGAACCCCATAAATATGTACAAATACTATGTATCAATAAAAATGAATTAAATAAATAAATAAAACCACACTCTTTGCTTATCTATTGCAGCTGACTAGTGATATTGCTATTCTGTTTTATGATCAGAATTCTGAGATCCTTCACTTTGATTTAAAGTAGCACAAATACCACAATGTTTGTGAAAGCATGTAAGTAGAAAATCCTCTTGTTACTCATACATGTAAGCCTTCTGTTCCTCGGACTTGCATGGAACCTAAGGGTGAAAACATAAAATGGGTCAGTGAGGGAAAGAGAAATATTCTTGATTTACTGGTCCATGTGTGTGATAAATTCCTTTAAGAGAGAGGAAAAAAAAAAAAAAGTTCCCTCCAGAAATTCTTCCAGTAAAACCAGTAGTCGAGGAAGACCTTCCATATGTATTCCTCTGCTTCTTGTGTTATGCAGTCTACCACCAAGTGCCCTGTTTCAGATAAGCTGTTCAGTGCAGAGAAAGGAAATTTTTCTAAACCCCATTTGGGACAGAACACTTTTGCATGGTATAATTTATAACCAATTCTAGAAAGTATAATAGTCCCCCCCCCACCCCCTTATCTGCTGGGGATACTTTCAAAGACCCACAGTGGATACCTAAAATCTCAGAAAGTGCTGGACCCTATATATACTATGTTTTTTAATCTGAAAACCGAGATGGCTACTAAGTGACTAGCAGGTGAATAGCATATAAAGCATGGATAGGCTGGACAAAGGGACAATTCACGACTCGGTCAGAAAGGAGCATGATGGCACCAGATTTGCTACTCAGAATGGCATGCAATTCACAATTTATGAATTGTTTATTTCTGGAATTTTCCATCTATTATTTTTGGACTATGGTTGAGCAGGGATAACTGAAACCATGGAAAGCAAAACTGCATGTATGGAGGGACTACTGTAACTAAAATTCCTGATAAAATGTTTGAGCAATTATCTGACAGCCTTTAATGAGATTAACAGATCCCTACAAAAAATGAAGGCAACCCTGTCCCCTCAGTCTGTACTGCCTAGCAGCCTCAAACCAGACACTCAAAAGATCAAACAATGCCCTGCAATCGGCCTGTAACTCTTTCCTGATAATCTTTAATTGGATATTCATTCCTTTACATTGTTTTCTATATGTCTCTATTAAGAGAGAAATCTTTGCTTAGTGTTTTGTAGTTCTCCCTATATAGGTCTCTCACCTCCTTCATTAAATATATTCCTAAATATTTAATTTTCTGTAATACTATTGTGAAAGGTGTTACATCTTTGGTTTGATTTTCAGCTTGACTGTTATTGGTGTATATGAATACCACTGATTTGTGTGCATTGATTTTTGTATCCTGAGACTTTACTGAATTCATTTATCAATTCCAGGAATTTCTTGGTTGAATCCTTGTGATTTTCTAGATATAATATCATATCATCAGCCAAGAGTGAGAGTTTGACCTCTTCTGCCCCCATTTGGATGCCCTTAGTTCCCCTCTCTAGTATGATTGCTTTGGCAAGGACTCCCAGCACTACGTTGAATAGAAGTGGAGATAGTGGACAACCTTGTCTGGTTCCAGCTGAAGATGTAATCAGATGGAAAACGCTACCATGTTCATGGATTGGCAGAATCAATATTGTTAAAATGTCCATACTACCTAAAGTGATCTACAGAATTAATGTAATCCCTATCGAAATACCATTATCATTCTTTACAGATCTAGAAAAAATAATTCTATGCTTTGTATGGAACCAGAGAAGACCTCGTATAGCCAAAGCAATCTTAAGCAAAAAGAAAAAATTGGGAGGCATCAGTCTACCAGACTTCAAGCTTTACTACAAGGCTATAGTAAACAAAACAGCATGGTATTGGCACAAAAACAGAGACATAGACCTCTGGAACAGGACTGAGAACCCAGATATAAAATCATCCTCATATAGCCACCTAATCTTCAACAAAGCAGACAAAAATATACATTGGGGAAAAGAATTCCTATTCAATAAATGGTGCTGGGAAAACTGGATAACGACATGCAAAAGATTGAAACGGAATCCCTACCTCTCACAAAAATCAACTCACAATGGATAACAGACTTAAATCTATGGTGTGAAACCTTAAGAATTCTAGAAGAAAATGTTGAGAAAACTCTTATAGACATCAGCCTAAGCAAAGAATTTATGAAGAAGACTCCCAAAGCAATCACAGCAGTAACAAAAATAAATAAATGGGACTTGCTCAAATTAAAAAGCTTTTGCACAGCCAAGGAAACTATCATTAGAGTGAATAGACAACCTACAGAATGAGAGAAAATATTTGCAAGCTACACATCTGATAAAGGGCTGAAATAAGAATCATAACAAGAACTTAAGAAAATTAACAAGAAAAAAATCAAACAACCCCCTCAAAAAGTGGGCATAGGACACGAACCAAAACTTTTCAAAAGAAAACAGAATAGTGGCCAGCACACATATAAAAAAAGTGCTCAACATCTCTAATCATTAGGGAAATGCAAATCAAAACCACAATGAAATACCACCTAACTCCAGTGAGAATGGCCTTTGTCAAAAAGTCCCAAAACAACAAATGCTGACTTGGATGTAGAGAGGTAGGAACATTCTTAACACTGCCAGTGGCACTGCAAATTAGTACAACCTCTGTGGAAAGTAATTTGGAGATATCTGAAAGAGCTAATAATAGAAATACCATTTGATCCGGCAATCTCACTACTAGGCATCTACCCAAAGGAAAAAAAGACATTTTATAATAAAGACATCTGCACTCGTCAGTTTATGGCAGCACAATTCACAATTGCAAAGATATGGAAACAACTCAAGTGCCCATCAATACATGAGTGGATTAATAAAATGTGCTATATGCATACCATGGAATAATACTCAACTACAAAAAACAATGGTGAACTAGCACCTCTTATATTATCCTGGATAGAGCTTGAGCCCATCCTTTGAAGTAAGGTATCACAAGAATGGAAAAACAAGCACCACACGTAGTCGCCATCACATTGGTATTAACTGATCAACACTAAAGTGCTCACATGGAAGTAATACTCACTGGGTGCTGGTCAGGTGGGAGGGGGCTGGTGGGGGTGGAGAAACTCATAATTAATGGATGCGGTGCACACTGTAAGGGGAAAGGGCAAGCTTTTAGCCCTGGCTTGGGTGAGGCAAAGGCATTATATGTAACCAAAATGTTTGTACCCCTGTAATATTCTGAAATAAAAAAAATTAAAATTAAAATTAAAAAAGGAGAGAGAAATCTTTGAACTGGCTTTCTCTAGAGTTCTTTCCCTTGAGCCTAGCTAGATGTAAGAATTTTTCATCTGTTTGTAATGAGTTTATCTGAGAAGTTAATGGGGCTTCTGAAGAGGGAGATATTTTATATATATGGGCGACTATAAGGTTTTCAAGGAAAGGCTGTTATAGGCACAACTTTAAAGATTTTCAAGGCAAAATTGAGAAAGGGAATTCCAGGCAAAAAGAAAATTGTAAATTTGTTTTATTATTTTTGCACTACCTTTCCTCACCCTACTCCACCCCACATTTAAATTAAAATAGAACTCCCTAATAGAGGGCTTAAAATTCCTGCCTAAATTTGTGGGAGAAAACACCAATTTTAAATCATTCAAATCATTCTCACAAGCTAAATAAATATTTAGTTATTTAAAGCATATCATATCATTTACATGTTTAAGTGTATATATTAATATACTAATTTGCTGATAGATTATAATTACTAACTGGCTCAATCAATATTTGGCAACATACCTTAATTACAAAGACAAGTTCCTGTATAATTCTGTATTATACTGAAGCTCCAAGTATCTTTCTTCAATTATATATTAAAGTATTATCTGATTGATTTTTTAATATTAGTGTTTGTTAGAAAGTATCATTTCAAGATTAAACCTCAGAAACAGAACAGCTGTTTATACATACACAAATATCTACATGTCAAAGGATTAATGGAGACTGTTTTTCTACAAACTTTGTATAAAAAGAACTATATCCAATCTCTAAACACGCTAAATTCAGTTGGTATGTTCCCTTTCTGGCAAATGTGAACTCTGGTATTATAGTGAAAATATAGGAAAAAGCTAATATACTGATATGGTTTGACTGTGTCCCCCAAATTCATGTGTTAAAAACTTTATCCTCAGTGCAGAGGCATTGGGAGGTGAGGTCTTTGACGAGGTGTTCAGGTCCTGAAGCCTCTGCCCTCACAAATGGATTAATGCTGCTATGAAAAGGGCTTGCAGGGGTGGATTCTCTCTTTTCTGCTCTTCTGCCCACGAGGACAAAATGTTCCTCCACTTCAGAGAACTAATCAACAGGGTGCCATCTTGGAACGGGAGATGGAATATGCCAACACCTTGATCTTGGACTTCCCAGGCTCCAGAACTGTGAGAAATAAGTTTCTGTCCATTATAAATTACCCAGTCTGTGACATTCTGTTATAGCAGCACACAAAAGATTAAGACACACCAATGCAAATAAGTCACAGATATCTCACTATTGCAAAGCATCTTTAACCAGTACAATACACACTATCTGGGTGATGGGTACACATATAACTTTGACTCAAATAATACAAAAGCAAGTTATGTAACCAAAACATTTGTACCCCCACAATATTCTGAAATTAAAAAAGCCTCTTTTTCTCCCTCTCCTCAATAAAAAATTTAAAGCTTTAAAACAAATCATTAGAAAAGTCTGAGTAGACTATAATCCTAACAGCTGCTCCAGCTGCCATTGTATGAGTCACATAGGAGAGGGGTTCTAGTTATCAACAACAAAAACCAATTAAACTATGAACCACAAAGCCGTTTTACTAAAGAAGACTTTTATCTCAGGGACAGTTAGCATATTTGGTTTTAAATGCTATATTGGAAGCATTTTTTGGCACCAAGTACACATATGAACATTTAAACTCAAATATGCTAACAGATGTTTCTAAAACAAGAGGATTATAAAACCAGATTTCACTTGAGTTAGGAATGCTTTTTCCATCATTTAAAAAATAAACTCTATGTCTTATAATAGTTTTAGATTTAAAGAAAAATTAGGAAAGATAGTAGAATGTCTATATATCCCATACCCAGTTTTCTCAATTATTAATATCTTATATCAGTTAATACAGATGTCACCAATAATATGTTATTATTAACTAAAGCCTAAACTTATTATTATTATTATTTTTTTTTTTTTACCTAATGTTCTTCTTCTGTTCTAGGGCCTCATAAAAATATCACATTTAGTCATCATATCTCCTTAGGCTCTTTTTGGATGTGACAGTTTCCTTGTTTTGGATGACCGTGGCAGTTTTGAGGAGTACTCCATGGGTTCTTTTCAAATCAAGTTATTTTGGCTTACAATCTTTTATTCTGAAAGTAATTGTATGTGTGAAAGGAATGTCCCGGACTATCATAATTAAGAGAAGAGCTTGACAACATGGGCCTCTCTCTCTGAAGACTCAGGGTCCGAGGGGGATAGTCCAAGGACATTGGACAGCTGGAACAGAAGGAAGAGCAAGAGGAAAACATGGGAGTATCGGCAATAAATGTCACTCATTTCATAATTTTTCTTGAACAAGCTGCAAAGTATAATTGCTTCAATTTGTAAAGAACCAGATTCATGCATTCAACAAATGTTATTTGAGCACTTGCTGTGAGCTAAACATCCTATTAGGAATACAGTTATGTCTAAGACATAGTTCCTTATGACTCACATAGATTTTTGGTTTCTTCATCTATAAAATAAGAGCCCCCACCTCACAGAAATGTTGGAGGGACTATATGAGTTTGGGTAATGAAGAGTTTCTGGAATATGATTCTTTAGTGTGTGACACTCCAATCCTCACTATTTTACAGTAGAATACCATCTATTCTCACTTTTTTCAAAAGAGGAACAGAGAAGAATCATCTAACCTTTTTCGCTCTCCCCTTTTCTCTCTGTATCAAATTTGATCATGGAATTGTCAAAATGGTGAGAAGCTACCCTTGTGGGATGCCAGCCTCTCTCTAAGCAATCATCTAGGTCACTTGTTAAAAGCAGGCTCTGGTCCCAAGCCAGATGTACTGGATCAGAATTTCCAGGGTGAGGGATGGGGGTTGGAGGGCCTGATGATCTATATCGACAATCACAAAAGCTGATTCTTACAATCACATAAATTGAGGAAACGCTACCAGTGTCTTTCTAGATTGTACTCGGTGTTGAGAGAAACTATGCCCAAGACCTCACAAAAGAAAATGGTAAGGAAGTGTGGTGAAAATGGTAAGGAAGGCATAGTGTTGGTGACAAAAATAACATAACACTGACAGTGGTGGTGGCAGTCAATATTTATCAAATACTCTACTTTCTGCCTGGCTCTGAGCTTAGTAGTTTACCAGCATTACCTAACTGTGTCCCCACAATGTTTCTACGAGAGAGATACTGTTATTTTTCTTTTTCCAGATGAGTAAATAAGTCTCAGATAAATTAATTAACTCATAACTACTAAATAGTGAAAACTTATTTTTCTTGACTTCAGAGCTATTTTTCTCAGACACAACCCAAAAATA